>JAJOZX010004910.1:232500-302500 GCA_023014485.1 Bathynomus jamesi
CCAAAATGGCGACCTATACAATAGAGGAGAGAGTTTTTAAGGAAAGTTTTCGAATTGGGTGGTACATATATCGAAAATGTTTTGTGCATTTTAAAGATTTAAGAGAAATGTGTATAAGTTACAGGTAATAAAAGTAGTATGCAAAAGAAAGTGGAAAGTCCTTTCTTGAAGACTCTGTATATTGAAAACAGATGTCCATATCTATTTGTAATGCATTACTTAACTGAGAGATTATCCCTTATACTCACGAATCTCGTGTGTGTGTGTGTGTGTGTGTGTGTGTGTGTGTTTTACATATAAAAGAGAGAGCATGCAAATGATAAGATCCTCCATGTCCCACTGTAACTTCATGCAGGGAACAGTCATTATTAATTCATAGATGTCTGCATACAGTTTTAGTGCCAGGTCATTGGGGATCACTGTAACTCTGAAGGCACAGTTTGAGACCGCAGTATGCCATGTTTCCTTCTGTAATTACATTTTACTACCTCTGAACTTGTAACACCAGCTGATTTAATATTATATATATATATATTATGAAGAGAGAGAGAGAGAGAGAGAGAGAGGGGCATACTTAATAGATTTATATAAAAAAATTGGGCACTAAAAGTATGTAAACAAACATAAATAAATAAATGACGGTTAATTTAACAAACTTTTAAAACTTAATTGGACCTAACTAAATTTACTCCTGTCTGCCCCCATCATTCATTAAACTACATTAATTTTCACTACACCCTAGCTTATTCTCGGGAGGGGAGGGGGGTGAGATGAATAGCTAAATTTCCTTTCCCCCATTTTTCTACTTCTCTTGTCTCTCAAGAGGAAGGCCAGACTTGGTATGTGATATGTGATATATATATATATATATATATATATACACACACACACACACACATATATATATATACATATATATACACACTGTATATATGTATATATAAAGATATATATATATATATATATTATATACACACACACCGTATTACGTTAATTGCAAATAAACTAAATAGGTTACCTATAATAATTTTAATGGAATAACGGATTTATTTATTAACTAAATGTATTTATATTTTAAATTCTTAATATCCTACTATTGCGAATTTTACATTTTAGAAATTGAATTTAGCGGGACAGGACACTCACATCGCGGAGTATTCTTATCACTACGCAATACATGAAATATTAACAGTTCCACAATGAAAATGTTAATAAAAATTATAAACAAATGTGTTTAATGTTAAACTAACGTGAATTAGTAAGCCTATTTTTGTATTTGAACGGGTTTACGAATAATTTTATTTACTATAAGTCATGGGAACTACTTTACGCAAAAAGCCCGCCGCCTGAACTAGCTCATCTTACCGCCTCGCGCAGGGGTCAATGACTCGTGTTCTAGGCAAGAGAGTGTGCGTGTAAGCTGATTGTCCGATCGGACCCAACTCGACTCAGTTCTCGCTTTTTACTTGCTTATAATTAATTAAAATAACGGTATTTAAGGAAGATATAAATGAAAATTAATAATAAAATAGTTAATCTTCAATTATAGTTAATATTAAAGTGAATACCTTACGTTATAATGATAAAATGTGTTAAAAGAAATTGGTGACATGTCTTGGATTGTTGATATATCTGAAAGTACCGTTCACATGGGGTAAGCAACGGTACATCTCACCCCTTACGGGGACAAACCATTGGGGGTGGACATACAATGACTGGCGGTACAAACGCACACACTTACATGTTTATGTATATAATTCTTAGATAAGTTCTTTGAAAAGTTTCATCAGGATAATGTGGATAATTTTTGTGGACTTGTGTACTCATTTTATTATTAAAAATATACAATGAAAAACCTTATCTATTTGTCCTTGTAAATTGCCCTAGTTTATTGCACTTTAAAGAAAATAAGAAGGTCTATTTTATAAACTTACGTTATTTATAGTACATTGGTAACCTGACTGACGAAAGTGTATAAATGAATTGTGATTTGCCTTTATACTTTAGAAATATACTAAACAACCTCTGAATTAAGCTATTTTACCTAACGACCTTTTGTACAGCAATTATCAGTGTTAATTGAGGAAGATGAAATACAGATGGGCTATTTATAGTTTTCTTTGTGAAATGAGAAAGTAATTGCTCCGTACCTTTATACAGAAGTCATAAAATTAATAACTTTAAAATAAAGTAGCTTATAAAGTATTTTTCCTTACCCTCCAGTGTGGAAAGTGTTTGGCATTTTTGAGAATAGCTAAAAGAGAAATAAGTTTTATTCAGCTAGTATAAATTTATGAGCTTACATTAAAGTGTATTTGAAAAGACAATACGAAATATACAGTGGAATAACGAGTAAAGACCCCCGGAGTCTACTCTAGGCTAGCCCCGTATACATAAATCCTCCTTATAAATTTTTTCGTAGTAGTTGACTCCATGTAAACTTGTACGCTTGTATCCAATGTAAACTTGTACGCTTGTATCCAATTTATAATAGCTCTTGATACCTTTTGAGACCTATTACGTATGGTAGATACCCCAAGGAATACTGGTTTAACCCATTCTTTCTATGACCTTATTAAATAAATCTGTGGTATTCATTTGAAGACTATCGCACCCAAAAACTTTCTACTATTTGGACTGGCAGCGGAGCGGCGAAAACACTTTCAAAATGGAGTGCAGGTAAGAATAACTTAATTAAACTCGTTAATTTGTATATCAACTTCTAATAATGGTAAAGTTTATATTAATTGAAGCTTGTTTGCTAATTAAATGTTCCTATATACTTTTAGAGATAAAAAGCCCGAAACAAATAATCTAATCATTGCTTAAATAGCTCCGAAATAGGCCTATGAATCGAAGAAAGCAAATTGTTTATCAATAAAATAATAATTATTATTATTATTATTATTATATTATTATTATTATTATTATTCATACTTTCTTCATTTGTTTATTTTCTAATTTCACTCACAGCTTTCACCATTGTATTATTTTATTTATATTTGTGTTCGTGCATACTTTCAAAAGGCTTTCTCTTTATTGAAGATTATTTCTGCGGCTATTTCGACTATTTTCTATATTGGGATAAAGTTAAAAATATTGATTCTCTCTCTCTCTCTCTCTCTCTCCTCTCTCTCTCTCTCTCTCTTGTGTAGGCTTTAACTGTAATAGGCACAGATTTGCATGAGACCTATATAGCGTTTATATATAGTTTATAGGTGTTTACAGGTTTATTTCATTAATACCACAGTCCTGTACCTGTGCACAGGCCCTCCCTCACCGGATGTTAGTTGTCAGAGCCAACTTGACCCAAATTGCACCCAAATTGCAATGGCTAGAATTCGACCATTAGTTCTATTAAAACAGTCTTCATTTTGTAGGTAAAAGCAATATATATATATATATAATGTGTGTGTGTGTGTGTGTATTTATGTATAATTGTGTGTTTGTGACTGCGCAAAAGTCCTAGTTCTAAGCAGTTCAGTGCTGCCAAAACAGTATTCGTACGAAAAGGAGTTTTATATATACAGTAATATATATATATATATATATATATATATATATATATATATATATATATATATATAGCGCAAAAAAATAAGTGCTGATTTAATGGAAAAGGTATATATATATATATATATAATATATATATATATAATATATATATATATATATAGTAAAATTTTAACGGAAATGGGACGAAATTTTGTCTACATATTTGTGTGACTTATAAATTTGAATTGCCTTATTGCGGCCCACAGCCTATATTTGGGGTATGTAACAGAGTGGATGAAATCCATATATAACGGGGGTTTTCAACCTTTTCATCGCGCATTCTTTTAGAAAATCAATGTATTTTCGTGAGTCCCCATACAAAATGTTGTGTATATATATATACTCGGTTCAGAGTATATATATATATATATACTACTCGGTTCAGAGTATATATATATATATACTCGGTTCAGAGTATATATATATATATATATATATATATTATATACAGGGTGTCCCGTAAGTCTGGACCCATAGGGCAAAATTAATAAAATTACAAAATAGTCCCAGTTTCGCTGGACATGCGTCGAAGTGACTTCTTGGGACTGACAGCGAAGATAGCCAACACATTGGTACTGGTTTCGTCTTCCGTAACAGTCCTTGAAGGTCCTCTGCGAGGCTTGTCAGCTACGGATCCAGTTTCCTTAAATTTGGCTATCAACTTGCCAACACATCTGTGTGATTGGTGCGCGGTCTGGATGCATATTGTTGAATTCTTCGGCCACTTCCCGGTGACTGCGGGTCCCGACCAGCAAAATAACTTGAACTCTCTCCTCTCTAGTCAGTGACATGATTTACCTGCAACATAATAAAAAAATATATTATAAATCCCTATGGGTCCAGACTTACGGGACACCCTGTATATATATATATATATATATATATAATATACACTCGGTTCAGAGTGTATATATATATATATAATATATATATATATATATATATATATATATACACACACACACGGTTCAGAGTATATACATACATACATATATATAGGGTCCACTAAAAGTTAGGAAACGTAGGAACTATGCTTTTCAATGCACACACACACACACACACACACACACGTACGTTTGCATTGAAAAGCATAGTTTGTGTGTTTCCTGACTTTTGGCCACCCTTTGTATATATATATAATTTATTTATTTATTTATTTTATTAATTTGCATTGTTAAAATGTTTCGAAAAATGTATTTACGAATGTAAATATAATGAGAGAAAAAGAATTTTGTCAGCTCACTCTGTATCCCTGAAGAAAATATATTATGTACCCTCTGTTGGAAACCCCCGCAATACAGCCTCCCTCCGAAAAGAATTTATATTTTTGACGGGTTATTTAAGCGTCCATGAGTCTTTTATATATAAGTGATTATAATTTGTGGTTTAGTTTCAGCAAGATGACGCTATGAAGATACGACTTATAATTAATTTAGTGGGTTTGTGTACCTCAATATAAAACTACTACTGCGCCATCTTCCTCAGATATCGGTGCCATATTCAGCTGATAAGCGGTGTATGTGGGGTGTGGGCGAGCGGGAAGGAACTTGAATATATATATATTGTTCGGGGGTTTTAATTATATAAAATTACAATAACTTGGTTTGTATTTTGTTTCAAGAAGGTTTATTTTCTACGAGTTATACGTACGAATATTCGAAACATACTGTGTGTATATATATATATACACGTTATTTCGGTCACCGACCTCTCTTCTTCACGTGCGAGACGCGCTTTTGCCATATCTTTCTCCCCGTAAGAAAAGCAATGTTGCCAGATTGATAATTTTGCAAAGGACGGCCGATGACACCAGGGGAAACTACAAGTGTTTGGCTTAGTAACTATTTATTTATTTATTTTTTTTAAGGTGTCCTTTTGTTTTTCTAGTATTTTTTTTCTGTTTTGAGGATTCTTTTATGTGAACATTGACTTTTGACCTACTGAAGATAAGTTCGGGGATAGAGGTAATATTCTCTTATTTACCTTCTAGAAATAGGATTTTTTTTTTGTTTTTTTTGACGTAGGTTGCAATGAAACATCTTCTTACGTACTCTGTATGGTTGAGTGCTTTTTCCCATTTCATTATTACGGTCTTTAATTTTTTTTTAACAATTACTGTACGTAATTCATTCAGTATCGTTTCATGGAGGTTTATCTATATTTTTTCATTACGCGTTTTGCTGTCCTTTCCTGAGTAGATAAGTAGATGAAATTCATGTTTATGGGTAATTAATGAGTGACATTATTTCTACGCGTGTTAATAGTTACTGTAGATTTACTGTAATTCCTTCTATAAAAGTTCACGTGAGATTGACCCTATTTTGCTTGAATTACGTGGATGTACTTCAGAGTAGTACTAATATTGGCTCAATCCTTTCGTTAAAGAGAAGTGTACAAGATTTGACTTTATTCAAGACCAAATACTTTAGTAACTATTCACGTATGTTACACCCATTTTGGTGGTGGGGGGGGGGCTGTTTTTCCGACAACTAAACTAAACCTATCTAAACATGTAGAACTATTTGTAGAAAAGCTGCGTGTAACCTTGGTTAAACTTGGTTTTGCTTCCATCCGAATTGTTCATTTTGACGAAGGTCAACCTTTTCACTCGACCTTAGACCTACAGTTTAACGTGGAATCCGAACCACGCCCCACCAGCACAGCGTCTTAACCAATAGGCTACCCAGGGTACCCATTTATCTACCAACCAATTTTTTTTCTTTATTGTGTGGAAGGATGAACAGCTGGGTTTTGCTGCGCGCCGACTGCCGTCACCGGGTCTCGATCCCGAGGCTGATAGATTCAGAGTTAGACATTAACCACTACACGACCGAGACGCGCATATATATATATATATATATTTTTTTTTTATTTTTTTTTTTTTAGGAGAACGATTCGCCTCTATTTAAAGGGCATATCTCAGCGGAAAAACAAAGAAAAAGTGAGAGGAAAGACAGAAGAAAAAGAAAAGGGTGGAGGGGACAGTCGAAGTGGAAAAAAGACCAAGGATGACAAGGACTGCAAGATCGAGCCCCATCATCCTTGGGTGCTAGGGCCGGGAGGGCGCACGTGAAACCTCCAGGAACAAGCACGTACAAACGAGCACAAAGAGCACTCAAGAGCACGAGCTTAGAACCCCCTTGCGGGATATATATATATATATATATGTTTTTTGTAATTTTTTTGTCCGTGATAATCTTCGTCAGTAATTCGGAAGACTTTTTTACATTTTTAGTAACTTCGCTTTCGTTTAAGGTAGCGGGGGGGGGGGGGGGGGGGGGGGGTCTGTTAAAAAGTTTAAAGAAAGCAGTGGTTTACCCTATGCAATGATTATTTTTCAACTTTTACCTGCGTTTGGATTTTAATCTAGAAAGTCTAAATTCAAATAACTTGGATGATATTTTATCCAGGTTTTTACACACCGAATTGTTTTTAGGTTAAGTTAACTTAACACAACCTCAAAAAATAACTGAGACGAAAATCTAGGATATTAATTTTCTTCGAGGTAAGCCACAAGGAAAAGGAAAAATGATTCCAAGGCCTTTCGTGTATTGAACAGTACACCTCGTATACCTGATTTCCTGACGAGGTGTACTGTTGAATATACGAAGGCCTTTGGAATCATTTTTCCTTTTCCTTGCGGCTTTGCATTATTCATTTATTTCATGTTTAATTGTAAAAAAATATATATATATATATTATATATATATATATATATATATATATATATATATATATAGGTGTCTCGTCTACCCTGTGAGCATTCGAGCATGCTCTCAATTTCTCAAACACACATTTCTCCCTCTTCAGTACATACATGCATTTCATACATTACACAATCTTTCAGAATTTATTAAAAAAATAAATAAAATGGCATCGTGGGCCTGAGAGACCTTGATTTTGGCTCCCTCCCTACATATGAGGGACACTTTTCCAGGCGCTCGCATTTGCCCCCCTCCTTCCTATATATAATATATATATAATATATATTTCAGTATTGAGTAAGCGATACCCCTTGAGCGATAATAATCACGATGGACCATCTTTGTTGCTCTGATCTGAGGACATTAAGTCAAAAAGAAAGGAAAATATTTTTTTTTATTTATTTGTTTTTTTATTATTAAAAATAAGTAAAAGAAAGTGTTCGTCCGGTGTCTGGAGGGCCAGACGAGGCCTATGAGCGGCGCCAATTATCGAGTTAGGCCTAAAAGGTCCTCCGTCAAAGCCAAGGTTAGTCCTAGGCGCTCATTTTGCCTTTTCTTTTAGTATCGCTAAAAAGGCTTTTGCAATCCGAAGTAGGCCTATTTTACTGCGAAACTAGGGTTAGAGGCTTCTTGAAATAAGCTCTCCTTAACCTTGAATCATGAAATATGTTGGAGATTTGCTTATGACTATTATTGGTTTATAGGGTATATATATATATATAATATATATATATATATATATATATGGGAAGCGGTACAAAGACCAGAGCCCTGAAGGGCCGCTCGCTTATTAACTGTTTTCTAAAAATAAAACGCGCCTCTCTCTTTCTCTCTTCGCTTTCTTTAGTGTGCTTTTGTTTTCAGTGCCAATCAAATAAATGCTGAGGTTAATGAATTATATATATATATATATATATATATATATATAGTCAGGCCCTCTGAGAGGTCCAGAGTGGCACGGGCCACTTCCAGCTTTTGAGGCCCATAGTTAAACCCAATTATTACTTTCACTGCAAAACATTATATTCAAACCTGAAAGTTTCTAAATTTGAGGCCCCCTTTAAGCTTGAGGCCCAGGCCAAATGGCCCTCGTAGCCCCCCCCCCCTCTGATAGGCCCTGTATATGGTTCAACAACGAAATTCAGTATCTTTTCGTTTTAATCCCTAATTCGTTTGCCTTCAGCAATCACTAGAATTCTTAATTTCTGTATTTGTAGCAACAATAGGTCGAAACGAAACTAGTTGAATTAGTTACACTATGCTATTATTATAAACTTACGGTGCACTTTGTTCCTGATGAGTCATGCACACGGATCTTATAAATAGACAGTTACTATAAGGCATTCTAACGACAAACGCTTGTACAAATGATTATTACTACAGTATAAATATTCCTTTGAATTGCGAGTAGTAATAAACCACGTATACAGAAGCCTCGTTAACACATCAACCTTCTATGTACAGTACTTGACAGTGATGTTACGAGCTGCTCGTACCTAGAATGGGTGTATAAGCGGAGCAATGCTCTCTGAAGCGATGAACTTTATTATTAATCTCAGAAAAATCAGTCTTGTTTCTAAGCGTTGATATATCTTGTATATAAAATGTGTCTGTGTGTGCGTGCGCACGTGAAATTGTTAGTCGTTATATATATATATATATTATATATATATAATATATATATATATTGTAGTTATACATACCTTTGAAAACAGAATATCCTAGAATAGGATGGCAATTGCAAGTCATGTTGATAAACAACTTCGTTGGGTATCGCGCATTCTCTGAAGAAATGTCGATGGAAGGAAATTTTGAAGGAAATGTTCGTTAGAGGCGAAACGTGGAGTAAAGCAAGTGTTGACCAATAATAAATGGATGACAAAAGTTTCAGGGTGAAATATATATATATATTTTCTTTTTAACGTAGGTAGTTTCAGGGTAAAAATGTAATGTTGAGGTTGTTTAATTTCCTTTGCAATATCTAAAGTCATACGATAGAGGAGACTTACGCTTTACGTGAGATCCGAACCACGGGTCGTTACATAATTTGGGCGCGGAGGACGGTCTCCCATGCAACTACTAATCATACCCAATGTCGCTTAAATTCGCTCATCGACTAGAATCGGTGTTACGACATTGGTCACGAGGTAGCCCTAGTTTTAGAATATTACGGTAGTTAATGTCAGCATGTATGAAGTATGTATGGTTGATTTGGCGATGACAACATCGTGAGAGATATTACGGGTTGTAATGATATATGTTGTGTTGTAACGGCAAATTTGTATGTTTAACCTCTTAACGCCTGAAGGTTTTGTAGGGTTAAGTTATGAGTGCGTGTATTGGAAACGGTACAAATTCGACCCAGTGGTCCAAAAGAGGTTAAATCTCGTATTGAAACAAATAAAAATCATAAAATAGCGACTTTGAAATGGTTTTAATTTCACGTGGAAATTATCTTTACTTCACTTTTCCATGTCTTAATTTTAATCTGATACCTGAGATCGGTCCGAAGGGCTGAGTGCGTTATCAGAAAAAGGGCATAAATCAGATCAGGCACAATTAATATGTCGAGGGGAAAGAAACTTTAGCTTTAGGCTTTTTCATTATGGAGCTTGTAAAAGTTTGTATTTTTTGGTTAAGGGTGAAGTTCAATGTAGACATTTGAGATCGGTCTCACTCGTTACATGTCAAAAGCTCGACTAGCTCTCGCCTAAGGAAAATCCTCTGAGAGGAAATTTTAGTTTAATTTTTTTCTTACGAAAAGAAGGAGCTTAGGTATAACGAAGTTGGAGACTAGGCCAATAGAAGATCAGTAGTGTTTGTACGAATAACGTCATGTAATGAATTATTTCTGATAGGTCATTTAGGGTACTTCAGGGAGGAGTCTCTTTGAGTCTAAAGTGTGACTTAGAGGTATAGCTTCAGTTGTAATCATAGCCCTCAAATGGTGAAGTGTTGTAAAATCACTGAAAAATGTGGCACAGTTTGATTTTATAAACCAAATTTAAAGAGTGTCTGTTCGAATAATATAAATCTCATTGTCTCTGTTTTATGAGTTTAAGTTATGGTTCAAACCACCACCTGTAAATGAGGTGGTAGTCGGTAAGAAAAGAACTTTGTAAAAATAATATCCAAAAGTGTCCGGCATTTTTTTAATTTAATTTTGTTCACGTGTCAAAATTCTAAATTATAAGCTTGCTGAGTTTATTGTGTTTCCTCCGGGAATAATTTTACAATTTTTGTGTTAACCCTTTCACGCCGAGGACGTACGCGGTACCTTCCCATTCAAGAGCTCGAGGACGCACATTTAAAAAATAGTGGCGCGAAAGGGTTAAGCAAATATCTTTTAGTGTATATATACACCCTTTGAGAGTTAATCCAAAAAATTGAAAACATCTTTTGAAATTTAAATTACTTTTCCTGAACAAAAAAAAAAAAATTTGTAAGTATACCTCTGTAAACTTATTCTGAATTAATATCCCATTGTGAGTGAAATCTTAAAATTTTGCGAAACAAAAGTTATACAAGGGATTGTTGTTTCTATGATACCTTGCAATAGGCCTCTCTTGTAAGCTCATGGCAAATTAAGCTGAGAGTATATATATTGTGGTGCAACCACTTTTTTATTGCACTTATTCCGCGAGCGGGCTCGTTTGTTCAAAATGGCTGTGGTTATAACTCGGATGACCTTTCAATTTTATACGTACAATTTTCTCGGTTAACTTGAAGCCCAATTTTAATTTCGAACTTTCATTGTTAATTTACGCTTAGCTTTCTTCAAAATAAGTTTACTGGTGTACACTTGCAAATTTGTTTGCCAAAATATTTTTCAATTACTTGGCTTAAGTCTCAAAGAGTTTATACAGAGGGGTTTTATATGTGACTCAAGAAATAGCATTTAATTCAAATTCCCTAAAATAAGAGTTTACTTACAAAAAGTACAGAAATTTGGTCTAAAAAATTCCGAATGAGTTCCGCAGATTTTTCGGAAAAATTTTCGCTAAATTTTTTTTCACAAACTTCTCAAAAGTCCTGCGCGAACTCGGCAGAGTTCATCGAAGGACAAAAGTCACTGAGATATTTGCGCAACACAAAAATTGTAAAATTATTCCCAGAGGAAACCCAATAAACTCAGCAATCGGTGCTACTATAGCGTGCGGTCTACAAAGATATTTACACTATAGCGTGCAGTCTACAACATATTTACATTCAATTATATTAAAACAAAATATTTAAAGAACAAATAAAACAAAATTCATTCTATGGGATATAATGCCCGGTTAGGTTAATTGAGTGCCCTGTTAGGTCAACTGTATGCCCTTGATTGGTTAGGTTGTTGTGATATTTTCGTTAAAACTAACGAAAATATCACAACTTAACCTAACCAATTGTCAAGGGCATACAGTTGACCTAACCGGGCATTATATTCCATAGAATGAATTTTGTTTTATTTGTCCTTAAGTTTTTGTTTTACTGTAATTGAACTAGTATTTGTCTTTATGATTTCCCCTTTTATAGTCCGCCTTGACCTCGCATTCGTCCCCAAAGATAGTCGTTATTTCAGGTCGGGTTAGGTCAGGTCACTTCAGTGCAAATTCTTTTGTAGACTAAAGATATTTTTGTAGAACGTACGCTATAGTAGCACCCAACAATCTTATAAGTTATAATTTGGACATGTGAACAAAATCAATCTATATAAATAAAAAACTTTGAGAGGAGTAACAAATATCTCTCTCGCTCAGTCGCCTGTTATGATTGGCTGACTTGCGTAAAGTGAGTGGAGCTAATGTCTCTCGCTCAGTCGCCCGTTAGGGTCGGATCCATGTAGATGAGCGGCGCTAAAGATCACGAAGTGATCACAGGAGCCGAAGGCGCGGCTTGTTAAGTAAAAAAAATGTCAGACACGTTCGGGTATTATTTTAGATTCTTTCTTGCGGACTACCACCTCGTTTACAGGAGGAGGTCTGAACCATAAATTAAAAAATTTAAACAAAATACGAAAAAGTGAAACAATGTAATCCAAATTATTCGAATAACAGAAACACTTTAAAGTCGGCTTATGGAATCAAAAGGTGCCACAATTTTTTAGGACTGATATAACAGCACTTCATCTTTGAAGAGGTATGACTACAACTGAAGTATCCTTCTAAATTATACCTTAAGATTAAAGAAACTCCTTCCTTCAATATCTAAATGCCCTATCAGAACATTTCCATTACATGACGCCATTCGTACATAAATTACTGATCTTCTGTTGGCACTAATCTCACTTTCGTTATACCTAAGCTCGTCCTTCCGAAAAGAAAAATTAAATTAATTTCGTTTCAGATTTTTCTTAGGTGATATATTTTCTGAGGTAATCGAGCTTTTGACATGTAACCAGTGAAACAGCTCTCAAATGTTTATATTGAACTTCACCCTTAACCAAAAATTAAAAAAACCAACTTTTACAAGATTAATTGCTAAACATAAATCAGGTCCTGTAGTGGTCACAGCAACATCTCATTTTCTTCTCTCTCGAGTATCTAATTTCACTTCGCTTTTCCATGTCTTCATTTTAAAGATTTAATTTTCATGTGAAATTAAAAACATTTCAAAATCACTTCTTTATTTTACGGTTTTTATTTATTTTTTTGATACGAGATTAAACCATACAAATTTGTCGTTACAAAATATATAGGCTTATTTGACAATAATAGGTGATCAAAAGATTGCCATGTATTAATTATAATTTTAGTGATTTTTCACTGCTTAATTTAATAGCGCCATTTTTATCCTTATTGCTACATTTGTCCATAATTTGCACGAATATGTTTAGTGAATGCGTGGCCTAGAAAATAGAGTTCGCGTGCTCAGTTTTATTATCTCAACCACAACATAAATGGATTATCACGTTATTAAGATTTATTTAGTCTCACAGCGATACCCCACCCCCCTTTCGTAGCCCAACCTAATTTTTGTATTTTACAGTAATCGGGAAAATTATAGTGTTTTCACAGTTACAGAATCACGAATAAGATAAATGTGCGTCTTGAATATCAAGGCTTGACAGCTTACGACTTGTCAACGTCAGTCAATCACTCAATCAATTAATAACTCTTTACTGATAGAGTAAATATTACAGTATAAAATTTTTGTCATGTTACAATAATTTTAACACAGACTAAACAATTGCCAGTTTATTTACTTTATTAATTTAGCCTTTAAGCCTTAGGCTTTACTGGGCTCTCTTTGAATTGCTTTGACTGGTGAATTATATTGGAAGCGATGGTTGGGCGTGTATATATATATATATATATATATATATAATATATATATACATACTAGGCATATGATAGTGAATCATAATATTTTATTTAAAAAACTAGAAGACAGGAAAGTTTCCATGTACATATTAAATTTATTACATTTTTGGTATTCCCACCAATCTTTTACTATTAGGTGGGGCCAATATACTATCCGAATGTTTTGGTTCCTCTTGCAGGGTGAGACAAGGCTCCTTGCTCTCCTCTGTTGTTTTAATGTGTACAATGATGGATTAATTGCTTCACTTAATGAGGCAACAGTTGAATGTTGTATAGATAACACAAGGATAAATAACTTAGTTTATGCCGATGATATGGTGCTAATAAGTCCCTCTGTTAAAGGTCTGGATCGGCTGCTAAAAGTCTGCGAATTATATTCGCAGAAACATGATATTCTTTTCAATGTTACAGACACTAAAGTTATGCAATTCCATCCTAAAGGCTCTAATCAGCCAGCTGATATTAGGTTTAAAATGAGATGTGAAGCAATTGAGGAAGTACAAGAATTAAGTATTTGGGTCAAACTATCACTAGCTCCTCGCGTGATGACTCAGATAGAAGAAAACAATCTCGAAGCCTCTTTGCTAAAGCGAATATGACTATAAGGATCTTCCGGTTCTGTACAAGTGAAGCTAAAACACCCTTTTTCATACTTTCTGCAATAATATATACGGACAGCAACTCGGGGTGAATTATAAAAAAGTTCTGGCAGAACCCTAAATTTGCTGTACAACAGATCTTTTAGACTCCTACATAAATTATCCCCGTGATGCTCAGCTTCGCAAATGTTTGCTACCCGTAATGTTCCGAGCTTCCCGGAGGTAACAAGCCGTGCCCAATACAGTTTAACGCAAAGAATTAAAAAATCAACCAACCTGATTATCGAAGCTATTCATCAGTCCTGCCCTATGTTTTCTAAGCTGTGGAATTCATGGTATGAAAACGTCTGTCTGTAGCTTCACTTAACTACGGCATTACTGTATTATTTCTCATTAATTGTACATATTTCTATCCTTAGTATTTGAATTTCTATTGTATTTTACTGTTACTTCGTATTAATGATATTTGTCACATGGACTATGGTCTGCAAATAAACTTTTTCATTTTCATATAACCTTGGTTACCTTGGTTTTGCTTCCGCCCGAATTGTTCGTTCTGACGAAGGTCAAGCTTGTCATCCCCCACCTTAGACCTATAGTTTAATGTGGAATCCGATCCACGCCCCACCAGCAGCCCAGCGTCTTAACCACTAGGCTGCCCAGGATACCCATTTATCTACCAACCAATTTCTTTGTGTGGAAGGATGAACAGTTTGGGTTTAGCTACGGCCGCCTGCCGTCACCGGGTCTCGATCCCGAGGCCGATGGATTCGTAGTCAGATACGCTAACCACTACACCACCACTACATAATGTGTATGTTGGAAAAATGATATATATTTGTGTAATAATTACATATGCAGCAAAGGTAGCCTTGCATATCAAGTCCGTGAAAGGACGTAGGCTGTGATTTTTGTACAAGCCAAAACTGTGATACAAGTTTACAACCCTATTCCACCAGGTAGCCTTCCAGTGTGACGTCACAGAACAGGAAGCGAGATATGCGTATCGATCAAGTACAGTTTCCCCTTTTATTTTTGTTTCACTTTCAAACGTTGTATAAGTAAATCATCGTTGCATTGACCCTGTGGTCGAGTGTTTATGCACAACTGATAGGATCGATTAAAAATAGTAATATAAGCATATGCTTATATATGATTAATAGTAGTAATATACATAAGTAGCATTTAAAAAAATAAAAGATCTTTATTCAGGAAAGAATACAAGTGACAGTTTTGCAATTTTAAGATATTTAATATGACGTTAATATATTCACAATACTCTTATCTGAATATGCCGTTGGGAGTATGGAAGCTTTTTATGCAGAATTAATGGCATTTAATAATAATAATAATAATATAATATTAGTAATGATCTTTATTCAGAACGAACACACTACCTAAGATATACATTATATCCATACTAGGTTACACAATGTTGGGATTAACGTTTAATTTCTGTAGTTTAATTACAGTATTCTTATCTGAATATGACGTTGGGAAGTATGACAGCTTTTCAGGCAAAAGTCTGAGCTTCATTTCTATTTTTACAAAGGAAAATAAGAAATATAAATAGAATTTGTGGAAAATAAAATAATGTTGCATTTTTAGTTAACATTTGTCATTATAAATGAAAATTGAAATAATAGAACATGATAGAAATAGAAGAGAAAAATGGTGAACAATACAAATGATGATACAATCTTAAAGTTACAAAGATACAGATGAGTGAAGCATATTATAACTACGGCGTAATATGTTGGAAACTTTTAACATCTAATTTATATGGTTTATGATTGCACCCATTTTAAGATTGTGAATTTTGCATATACTGTATAATAGGTAATTTTTATTATTTAGTAATATTTACAAGTTGCAATATAATGTATATACACACACAGATACATTAGTAGTTCATAGTGTTTCTTTAGTGAGATGTGAAACGAAATTAGTGATGGTGCTTCTCTGATGTTTATGGGTATAGCGTTCCAGATATCTGCCCCTTTGTAGGAGAGAGCATTTCTCGCAAATTGCATGGAATAATTTGGTTTATGTATGAAGTCATTGGGAAGCCTCGTATTATGATTATGGTTGATCTGATGGGGGGGTAATCGCCCTGTGAATGGGCGAAGTATAGTTTGTATTATTAGCAACTTTGTACATGCTGATACCGACAGTAAATTTACACAGATCATTTAGTTTTAGAATATTTAAGTTTCTGAACATTGGAGAGGTACGAGACCGTCTGTTATCATTGTCTGGGAGAGTTGGTAAACATATTTTATGGATTACTTCTAGCGGATATAGTATATAGGTTTTTGTACTTTCCTATGCGTGATTCCATAGTGCAAGTGTGGGTGGATAAATGAGTAATACAGTGTGAGGAGAGCATTTTGGGGAATTATTTTTTTGTTTTAATGTAGAGAAATGTAGATATGTTTACTTCGATATGTTGTGTGTGGCTTTTGAAATTTAATTTTTAATTTTAATTTAGTTTACTTATCGCATAAATAAGCGAAAGTGGCTAGTAATAGTAACAGTGACAACGAATAATAATAAAAAATACAATATGAAGTTTAGTGCCATTTTTACCATAGTAATGAAGTTCCCATTTTATAATCAACTATTTCACAGTGTGAATACCCCTTTTCTAGGTCAACTTTGTTCTTAAGTAGGACTTCAATACATTTTATTGTATATATATATATGTAGTCCTAGTAATGATTGTAAACATCACCGGTTTATTATACGGTTATTTTTATTAAAAAATAGTATTATAAAAGTGTGAGTATTTTACACACACACACACACACACACACACACACACACAATTTATGTAGGACATGCTGAGTAGATTATATTGTTATTTGTTGGGACACAATTTCTGCTTTGCAAATAAAGCATTTTAAAAGTGTGCTTTGCTGAGCAAGCAATAGAAAGCAAAATGGTATTTTATTAAATATTTATATTGACGATAGGTGTAAATATGTTTACCTTTGCAGATTAATCATAAATTCAGAGAATATTTATTCAGTTAAAACATTTTAAAATTGGATCACTCTTACTCTCTGTATCAAACATATATATATATATATTATATATATATATATATATATATATATATATATATATTGGCGATAGAATCGTTCCTAGTGAATTGAGTCCTTATAAGGAATATGAAGACCAGGGTGAGAGTTGCAAGCATTTATTATAGACGTTTCGACCCGTCGTAGGGATCATCTTCAGTATAGAATTGAGATAAAATTAAAATAAATTAAAATAATATGAAAATTAAAAAAGGAAACTTAAAATTAAAGAAAAATGAAGTGTGTGAAAATAATAATTTAAAATATTAATTGATAAAGTTATACTAAAAAGAATACAAAGAATGTACATGTATAAAAATTCATAATATTAAATAATAGAGTTTAGCGAGGAAAAAAAAAGGTGCTGGAGGGTCGGGGGGTGAAATATTACCTTAGGCGCACATCCTCTAAGATTGGAAAGACAAATGATTGGGAGGCGGAACAAGAACAGAATTAGGGTTGCGAATTGGTTGGTTGGTTCATTATAATTTTATCAAACAAATAGTTTAACTGATAAATTTTGTATGTTTAAAGAATGAGTAAGATTTTTAATATATTGTGACTGTAATCTCCCTATCAAATTCAGAGGGAGTCTTTTCACTATGATTACGAGTGGCAGAGTGTGACGCCAGGGTTAGACGAGGGGCGGCCTGGTTGGTGGGGGTAAACCCCCGTGCTTGTCTGTCATCTAAGTTGCGAGCCAGTTTGGTGGGAAAGACCCTCGTGCTTGTCTATCATCTATGTTGCAGGCCAGTTTGGCCTACATAGCGGGCATTGCAGTCTGCGCATGAATATCGATAAAGAACAGAAAACAAAGTCAGGGAGACGTTCTTTGTGGCGACAGAAATTATAAATGAAGGAGGAATTAATATTGATGAATTTAAAATTACATTGAAGGAAGGACTTGTATAGGGTATCTTTGACGAGTCTGTTCATTTTTCATGAAAAAAAGCAACTTTGATATAAATATCCAGCTTTGAAACATTAGAAATTGGGTGCTTTGGCTGAAAAACATCACGTAAGAATTAAGTGATACCGTTTTCAAAGAGGCGTGACGGGTATAAATTATGGCTGAAAAACTGTCGTAAATAATTAATTTCAAAATTAAATGAAGTCCAGTCGGAGCATATCCGGTAGGCCCCGTGGATCTTGGATATAATACTTGATATCTTGAAACGAGGTACTATTGTTTTTGAGTCAAAGCACCCAGTTTCTAATGTTGCAAAACTGGATGTTTATATCAAACTTCCTTTTCTGGGCCATGTTAACCGCGTGTGGATGGTCTCCCCACTTATTAATGAGAACGCACTGATAGCTTATTATTATTATTATTATTATTATTATTATTATTATTATCGCGATAAAGGTGATATATCAGGTAGCGACTCTATTTCATGCGTGCACACACATTTCAAGAAATAAGTCGAGTGGCAAGTGCATGATAATGATAACAGTGCATTGGTATAGATATATATACAAGGTTGGAAACAGGGTCTTCAAGAAAGGACGAATCGGTTTTAATTTATATGCAATTCGGAATGATCAGTCGTTTGTTGATGAAAACCCTGTATTGTATTTTGTAATGTTTCTTTGTTCAATAACGGAACTTCCTTTTAATTTTTTTATTGATTCGTATCTGGTTGACTGAGATAAAAGCGCAATATTAAAGCCATAAGTAAGTTACTCTTTTTGGGGTGGAGTTTCAGTTCATAATAACGCAAATATTTAGTTACTGTACTGAACTTTTATACGATGGGGGCAACTGTTTTAACAATCGAGTCTACTCTCGCAAATGTTCTACACTTTAAAAAAAAGAAAAAATTATATATATGTAAAGGTACCAAAGGTAATATATATATATATATATATATATATATATATATATAGAGATATTAATGCAAGTGCCGCAGTAGGGCAGGTGTAAATGCGTACCTCTGATAATTGTGTGACTGCATTGTTTTTTGTTTAAAAACTGTTATATAAAAGTGATGTAAATATTAAGCCACTGTTTTTATTGCATTATTATGGTCAACTTTTATATACACAACCATTTTTTTTTACATTGCATAATATCCTTACAATTAATGTTTGAAGCCATGTACACATTTGTGACGTATAACTGTGAAAGTACCGCTATTGTACGCGCTCACACGCACATCCGGTCAAATGTGGGTGCAAAAATGTAATTTGTGAAAGATCTTTACAATATATTTCCAACGTCTAACTCCAAAGCGAAATTATGTAAGTGACCTTATAGGGGATTGTCCTTCGTGTGTGTATACGATTTGGTCTGTCATGCCTGCAGGATATGTAATTTTAAGAAGGCAAAATTGGACTTTGTGTGTGTGTGTGTAAGCCGATTTCTGTGACGTGCATGAAAAATGTGGTCACGTTTTCAATATATATATATTTTGAGGCTGACTTGATGCCTTCGAGCGACGGTTCAGATTAACCTGCAGTCGACCCCTCTGCAGCATCTTGTCTCATTGGAGTGGACTTGATGAAGGAGAGAGTTGGTTTGCATTCTCTTCCCGCCCTCGTAGCCAGCAGCTACGCATGGCTGGTCAGGGACTTTGCGCAAGAACTTGTCCAACTGGCTCTTGAAATTATTTAAACTAGTGTGAGGGAGGTTCCTCAGTTCTTTCGGCGGTACATTAACGAGTTTTGAGCCACGTATTCTGAGGGTATTTTCCATCTTCATTTACCATTGGGACAGTACGGAATCTGCCTCCTCTTTCATTTCTCTAAAAATTGGGACACATTCCTCCAGTATTTTCTCTATGTATATTATTGTGTATCTCTCCCGTCTTCTTTTCAGGAGCTTGTAATTGAGACCGGTAGTCTTCATCCTTCGTTTCCTCTATCATAGACGTAAAAGTCCTTTGTATGGCTTTATATTGGCAATGTCTAGTTTTGTGTATGGATTCGTGAGTACTGAACAATGCAGTACTCAATTACTGTATAGACAGGACTAAACTCTTCCATAATATTAGCATGATGTTTGCTTTTCTGCTGCGGAAGCTCTACCAGGTGATTCCCGTTATTTTTGTAGCTGTCGTAATTTTAATGTCGTAGCGTTCTCTGAAATCTACATCCGATGACATTATTACTCCAGGATGTTTGACTCGTGGGTTTGGTGTTATACGTTTGGCGTGTAGTGGTTTGTATCCTATTTGTAGCTCCTTTTTGTTACCATATCTTATAAGCTGGAATTTTTTGCTCGTTGAACTTCATATTGTCGTCTCCCGCCCACTTCAATAATGTTTCAATGTCGTTTTATTATTTTTCTAGGTTACCTCCATTTCATATTTCTTTGCATATATTTGCATCATCCGCAAAATATGATACGACACTGGCATTTAATATCCGCGTTAATGTAAAATAATTTCTGTGTTCTTAAGTTTGTGTGTTATAATTCCATGATCGCATTTATCGCACGATTTAGCAATATATATATATATATATATATATATATATATATATATATATATATATATATATATATATATATATATATCGAAATGTACGTATGCTTAGGGTGTAACAAATTTCTTTACCGGTATTGAAGGATTAAGAGAGAAATATTTTGATCAATTTTGCAAAACGTGACAAACCTGAATAACGACCAAATATTCTTTCATTGTGCTTTTGACACCAATTTAATGCGATTTTGAAAGGAACGCAGAAGTTCACGAAACAACTCTCCGTGAATCTCGATGCTTTGCAAAGCCTCTTTAAGCGATCTGACCAACGTTTCTCTCTAATTTCGGTCTTAGCCCCCTTCGAATATTGCGGAGATTTTTCAACTCATCGCTTGACAATCGCACCCAGAGTTTTGCACGCATTTAAATACGTGGTGAAGGGGGAAGCGTTCAGGCCATTGTCTGATTATAACTCGATAAAAATTGCTAAATTAATGTAAAACATTTTCATCCCAACAAATGTCTCTAGCGACCTTTCTTTGCTTTCTCTCCCTCTCCCTCACCCCCCTACCCCGCATCCCCAATTTGAGTCTGAGTTTTAAACGCTTAAGTAAACAAACATTTTATCCTCCTCAAATCCAACAAATGCGTTGTACATAATCATTACTAGTTGAACAGTATCGTATTTTGTGTTTTATTTTCATATTGCATTAAGTCTAAATTTGCTTCTCAATTCCCTTGACCTTCCCTGCCTTTCAGCAGGAATATATAATATATATATATATATATATATATATATATATATATATATATATATATATATATATATATATATATATATTTTATTATATTATATTATATTATAATATGCCGTTTTAATTTTTCATTTCTAAATATAGAAATGGTGTATCCAAGTACACGTTTCATCCTGAATAACTGATATATTATGTTTTTTTTTTAAAGGTACATTGTATAATACACTACTTTTAATTAATAGGGTGAAGATTCCTATATAATATGGAAATTATTTATTATAACTTTTGCTAAAGAAAAAAAAAATAAAATATATATATATAGTTGGTTAACGAAAGTAAATAGACAGCGCGATGATTGTTTTAAAGAGCAAATGGCAAAGCTTATCAGTGGAATGCCAGAATGTGCGTCAGCTTTACCTAATGCAAAGGGGGAAAGCAACAAGGTTCCAAGTTTATTGATGCAAAAAATCTGTTATTATTTATTGACTTTTATTATCAAATCAAATAGTATGAAAAAAAACCCTAAATGTGTCTATTTACTTTTGTCAATATCGGTTTTTTTTTGTTTTTTTTTAAACATTTCACAATTTAAAAGTTTATTTATTTTTATTAACTGAAATAAAAGCATGAAATTTTTGCTGTTCTTTCCTACACGTGGATAATTAGTTCCCTTGCGCAAAACACGCTCTATGTGATACCCATTCAGCTATTCAGCTAACGATACAATACTTTCGACGGAAGAATCCTGTCCAACAGATTTCCTGCGGTTTTTATGATAAAGGAATATCATGGCCACCAACCTCACCAGATCTTCTAAACCCCCATGATTTTTATACGTGGGGTTATTTAAAAGATAGTGGTGTTTTTAAACAGAATCCACACACAACAGAAGAATTGAAATCATCAATTGAACAAGAAATTTCTCGGATTTCAACAGATACTCTGTCCAGAGTACTGCAAAATTTTGTTGTTCGTGTGCAGAGAGTTTATGAACTGAGAAGACATCACATAGAGCATGGTTTTGCACAAGGGACTAATTTCCAGTGTGTGGAGAAGTTTCATGCTTTTATTTCAGTTAATAAAAAAAAATACAAACCTTTTAAAGTATTTGGTGTTAAAGAAAATAACTATATAATATATATATATATAAATAATGTGATCTATAACTGAATTACAATTTATAGCAGCCCCATATAGTAAACTTTTTATGAAAAATCTTTAAGGCAAATTGCCGTCATATACGTACGACCTAATGGGAACAAAAACGAAATTAATTTTGGATAGTGAGGTACTACCTCACTAGTAAAGGGTTGAGCACAAAGATCAATTACATTGCTTCACTGGGCTTATCTTATCTCTTATGTGTTGAGAGTAATAACCTCTTATCATACAGTTTATTTATATGTTGCGTGTTTCCATACTGTTAATTTTTTTTTCTCCATTTTATTTTATAGATGAGAACGTTATAGAATTATTATACAGGGTGAGTCAAAAGTCTGGAAACCTAGGAACTATGCTTTTCAATGCAAATATATACACTATGTATATTTGCATTGAAAAGCACAGCTCCTATATTTCCAGACTTTTGACTCACCCTGTATGGATATAGGAAGCATTATAGAAATGAAGTAAAAGTACAATAGGCCCGATTGTATTAGAGAATTTTATGGCGCAGAAATAGGTCTATAGTTAAAGAAAGGATAAAATGTAATGATGCGGGGGGTGGGTAGCTTCCTTCATAACATCTCTAAGGCCATATGACGGAGGAGACACGCATCTTTACGTGGGATTCGAACCATTGGTGCCTACAACATCTTGAAGCAAAGGGCGATGCCCCATTCAACTACCACTCAGACCTATTGTTGCTTAGCTTCGCTGATCGACGGGAAACAGTGTTACGACATTGTTACGACATGTCGTAACACCGTTTCCCGTTGATCAGCGAAGTTAAGTAACAATGGGTCTGAGTGGTACTTGGATGGGGCATCGCCCTTTGCAATCGCTTTTATTTTTCCTTGTGGGTGTGCATCATTTATTTTATTTCACGTATTTAATTGTGAAATTCACACACACATATATATATATATATATATAAGGGATGTACCGATGTATCGGTATCGGCAGTATCGGCCTGTTTTTAGAGTATCGGTATCGACCGATACTACCGATACTTTTCCAAGTTCTCATTTTAATATTAATATTTAATTATTTATAAAATGCAGTTGAATAAATTTTCATTTGAATAAACTTATTGAATACATATGAAATTTCATCATTTTTCATTTCTTCCTCTTATTTTTGAAACTGCTCTAATTTGAAACCAATTGCCTATCACGAGATTATTACATCAATTTTTCACTAGAATTAAACATTAACGCCTAGGAAGGACTTATATCTAGAGGTATACTTATGCAACGCACCTCGGGCCCCGAGTTGGACTAGAGTAATGTAGTAATTAGTAACTATATAGTGGCATACGTAGTTATAAATAGTGTCTACTCTCTCGTGACTAAATTTATTTCAGTACATTATATTTATACATTGAATGTGCTACAGTATGTACGACTTACTGTATAAATAATTACTGATAAAATGTTTTTATTGATTTTTAAAAAGTATCATTATCGGCAAAATATCGGCCTATTTTGAATATCGGAGTATCAGTATCATTGGAAAAACGAGTATCGGTATCGGCCAAAATTCTGGAATCGGTACGTCCCCTATATATATATATATATATATGTATGTATACACTGTGTGTGTGTGTGTGTGTGTAATAATTTGTAATGGGAACTCTATACGAATAACCTATAAGATATAAAAATCGAAATGTCAATTTTTTTAACTATCAAATATGGTAATACGAATTATTTCCTTTTAAAGTTTTATTTGCTTTCATCTCGAATAAAAAAAAGTTTTTCTTTTTCACAAAAATGTCATGAATATAGTGAAGATCGTACTGGAATGTTTTATTTCTGAACTGGTAATTTGCATCATTCCTGTTTCACTTTAAAGTTTAGAAAAATGCGCATCCATGCTGGAAGGGGGTCGGGTTTGAGGGTTTTATGATCTAAATAAAGTGGTGGCGGTATAGATTTTCGTACTAAAATGCGAGGTTAATCGAACTGCGGCTCAATTTTTTTTTTTTTATTCAAGCACTAAACTTATCCCAAATTAAAATCCTTATATTGTGGCATACTTTTAAACTTATATTAGAAGTAATATTAAAAAAAACTATATATTACATTGAGAAACTTTATTTGTATCTAAATTCAAAGCTTTGTTAAGCAAATACCGTACTACCACGTTATATACATGCAAATAATGTACAAGGTATCAAGCCAAGCATTTGACACAAAACCCTATACAGGAGTTGCTGCCTAGCCTACTATTAGCTAATAGTAAGTTGCTGCCTAGCCTACTATTAGCTAATAGTAAGTTGCTGCCTAGCCTACTATTAGCTAATAGTAAGTTGCTGCCTAGCCTACTATTAGCCACTAGTAAGTTGCTGCCTAGCCTACTATTAGCCTATAGTAAGTTGCTGCCTAGCCTACTATTAGCCTATAGTAAGTTGCTGCCTAACTTAGCCTAGCCTACAGTTATTAGTCTTGGATGATGCTCTACTTCACAAGCTAAATACACAACAAACAGCGCTAGCATACCACGAAAGTTTTCAGTATGTTTTAGATCAAGTGCTTTTTAGACACCCTGTATAATAATAACTGCAGGAATTAACAGATTGTTTGGTTTTATAGCTTCCCGGAAATCAGCGAAGTTAAGCGACATTGGGTCTGGGTAGTACATGGATGGGAGACCGTCCTCTGCGCCCAGATTATGTAGCGACCCGTGGTTCGGATCCCACGTAAAGCTGTAGGTCCCCTCCGTCATATGACCTTAGATGTTGCGAAGGAGGTTAAACAACCCCAATTAAAAAAAATTATATTTATATATATATATATGATTCTTTTAAAACTAATGTTCGAAATAGTGCTATTTGTTATCCCGATCTGTTTGATACACGAATATACAGGGTGTACATAAAGTCAGGATCTATTTTTGTGAAGCACTTGGAAATTATATGGAATTCAATCATAAAATGATAGTGGTAACATTTATTAAATAATTAAGAGTAGGATTCGACGTGACGCCCATCAGTATCCCTGCACAGCTAAAATCGTTCCGCAGCATTTCTAAACACATTCTGGAGCATTTGCGGGGTTATGTTATCTACAGCAGTTCGTATACGTGTACGTAAGTTTTCAAGACTCGTAATCTTCGTCTGATAGACGTGCGACTCGATAAAGCCCCATGCAAAGAAATCTAAAGGGGTTAAATCTGGTCATCTCGCTGGCCAAGGTCTGTTGCTTCCGCGTCCGATCCAGCGATTTGGAAAACGTCCATTTAGATAATCCTGAACAATTTTGGCATAGTGACAAGGAGCACCATCATGTTGATAGACAACGGTACTAACAATCCTATCCCCGTCGTCTATCAACATGATGGTGCTCCTTGTCACTATGCCAAAATTGTTCAGGATTATCTAAATGGACGTTTTCCAAATCGCTGGATCGGACGCGGAAGCAACAGACCTTGTGTCGCGAGATGACCAGATTTAACCCCTTTAGATTTCTTTGCATGGGGCTTTATCGAGTCGCACGTCTATCAGACGAAGATTACGAGTCTTGAAAACTTACGTACACGTATACGAACTGCTGCAGATAACATAACCCTGCAAATGCTCCAGAATGTGTTTAGAAATGCTGCGGAACGATTTGAGCTGTGCAGGGATACTGATGGGCGTCACGTCGAATCCTACTCTTAATTATTTAATAAATGTTACCACTTTATCATTTTATGATTGAATTCCATATAATTTCCAAGTGCTTCACAAAAATAGATCCTGACTTTATGTACACCCGGTATTAATCCGTACAAGAAGAATGCATTCCAACACTTGTTAGTAGGCTCACATCTGTGACTATCCTGTGTAGGCTTCATGCTTTATCGGATCTACAGTCCTACACTCGTATGATCGACCGGAAATTCTATCGACAAATCCATTAACCTAATTTAACCTGACCTATCCTAATATGCCCCCCCCCCCCCCCCCCCCAAAAAAAAAATCTATAAATTCTACAACGTCTGGCCTCAATTTGTGGTTGGAAAAGTCTGCCGGTTGGAAACAATTTACAACAATTTAAACAAAAACATTGAAATTAGTAGGTTTTGCATTATACAAATAGATAAGGAAATACAGGTCCTATGCAGAGTATACAATAGGAGTCATCATCAGATGATGGAGGAGTTATTTAACCTCCTCCGCAACATCTAAGGTCACATGACGGAGGGGACCTACTAAAGCTTTATGTGGGATCCGAACCATCTAAGGGTCGCTACATAATCTGGATGCAGAAGACGGTCTCCCAGTGTCGCTTAACTATATAACCGCATCCCTATATTATTAATTAATACGAGGACAGTTAATGTATTTAGGAAAATATAAATTTAAGTTATCGGCATGAAATACTTAAGTCATGCGGGTTTATCAGGATGTGGTTTTAATTTTTTTTATGAATGAATGAATGAATGAATGAATGAATGAATGAATGAATGGGAAGACATATTCGGAGGAGAGGAGAGAGAGGGAACGCTCGGAAGGACACACTCATTCTCGGTCTCATTGAAACCGATGGAAAAGACGCTAATCGAATATCCATTTAAAATTTACATTAATAAGCGTGATTTATCACATACAACTAATTAGTAATTTTTGGACGCTCAAACTCTTAATAATAAAACATTGGAGCGATGTTTTATAGAATCAATTTTAATGATTAATTATTTGGAATACAAAAATCACAGTATACACAAGGCCTACATCATGGCTGGCTCATTGGGGATGAAGGGTATAACAAGTTTCTCCTTACCTATGCAGTGTTGCCTCATTGCCTTATATATATATATATATATATATATATATATATGCCGACGTCATAGTGTTCCCCTCCGCTTCAAATTAAATAAAGTTTGAAGATTTCCTTATGTAACGGGGTTGGAGCAACGCTATGGCACCAAATGTGGGGTTCACGTAAACTTGAACAACGATGGAAACAAAGACTATAACAATGATAAAAATTAATCTAGTTTAAAACACACACACACAAGATATATATATATATATATATATATATATATATATATATATATATATATATATATATATAATATGTGTGTGTGTGTGTTTTTAAACTAGATTAATTTTTATCATTGTTATAGGCTTCGTTTCCATCGTTGTTCAAGTTTACGTGAACCCCAAATTTGGTGCCATAGCGTTGCTCCAACCCCGTTACATAAGGAAATCTTCAAACTTTATTTAATTTGAAGCGGAGGGGATGAGGGGAACACTATGACGTCGGCAGCGTAGAGAAGATCTTCTGATCCCAGAATAGGTTCTGAAATAGTTGCTGTGCTTTATATATATATATATATATATATATATATATATATATATATATATATATATATTGGATCACCTGAAGATCATGGGCCCAGCCTTCTTTAGTTAGCTTTATAAGCAATGTTCCCTCTAATTTGTTTTAGTCCGTGTGCGCAAGAACTTTTCGTTGTGCATACATTTAGATTCATTGTGAAAAATTGTGCAAACTTTTCTGAGCGCTATTATCTTCAAAATGAAATATATATAAATATTAAATACTTAATAAATATTATTTCCATAAAGTGATAGCTTGATGATTACGGTACTATTAAATGGATATTACAAAACTGTTTACTATATTATATATTCTAAAAAAAGAAAACATTTTATCCATTCTTAAAATATGAATAAAATAAAAAGAGTAAAATAAAATTCAACAAAATAAATAAATAAAATAAAAATAACTAATTGAAAATGACTATTTTAGTTATCATTTCTCAAAACAATTTTTAGCATTTAGCAATTTAAAATAGACTATCAAGATTAATACATGATTTTATCCATTCACAAAATAGGAATAAAATAAAAAATAATTTAATTTTTTATGAATTATGAGATAATTACTATTCATTTTTATACAAAAATAAGAAAGAGAAGGTTTATATTCAATGCGTTAATGTATAAAAGAAAAAAATGCAAATACATAGAGTAAAAAAAATCCGTATTGTATTGCGTAATTACGCGGACGTCGGCGAAGTTGGGCGGAAGGGGTTAATACTTAAAAGAGCGACTATAGGGTATGTTGATGCAAATGGTCAGACCTTGTGTGACGGTATATTTTTAAAATTATTTCATTTACTGTCGTGACTCATGATACACTTGAGCCTGTGCGCATTTTATTTTGCTGTGTGCGCGGGTTTCACAACGCGTGTGCGCGCGCACACGCGCACACCTTAGAGGGAACATTGTTTATAAGGCTAACTAACGAAAATATCACGACCTAACCTAACCAATCGTCAAGGACATACAGTTGACCTAACGATTGGTTAGGTTAGGTCGTGATATTTTCCTTTATTAGCCTTATAAGGCTAACTAAAGAAGGCTGGGGGCCCTGATCTTCAGGTGATCCTATATTTTTTATGTAGGAAGAAAGGACCAAGAGCGAAAAAAAAAAATATACCGGGTGCAGCAAAAGTAACGGCCTTTTAATAATTGTATCTTTATAGTTTTATACAGTATAATTTTTTAGTTTTATATTGTATCATTTTGTTATTTTTTAGTTTTTACTGAGAAAGTACTTATTATTTTTCTTAAAATGCTGTATTTTTCTTAAAAAACCTTATTATTTCTCTTAAAATGCTGTAATTGATTTATTTCCTTCAATAAAAGAGAATAAACTAAAAAGGGCGTTATTTTTGCCGCACCCGTTATATATATATATATTTATTATTATTATAAGGCTAATGTGATGAACAGGGAAAGAAAAATTGAATTTCTTGAAGATTACAGCCACAACAAATTCTACAAATAAAGGATGAGTTATGAATAACAAATGTAATGCATAATATATAAATTATACTTGTTTATTTATAACTTTCATCCTTTATTTATGGAATTTAGTGTGGCTGTAATCCTGTCGGGAAATTAGATTGAAAGTTACGTAAATTGTGTGTGTGTGTGTGAATTGGCTACATTTCATCGAATCATGTAACCTATATTTCTCACACAATTCTGTACAGAGGTGCAATCATAGTGTAATCATTTAATAATGTATCAATCTATAAAATAGTGTTCTTTTTAGAGCAACAGTACACCTTTTTCTCGTCAAGTAGAAAGCCCCTCACGACTAATATTGATTTACGCTACATATTAAAATTTTACCCAAAGCTTTATACGTAACTTTTTATTCAATTTCAGATATTAATTTAACAAAACTCGTTTTTAGTTACTCATCCAGTTTTAGATGATATTTTTGTATTTACGAATTCTTTAAAGATAACGAGTTTAATGGTAAATTTATGAATAACCTTTTTAAACAATAATGATTTGCTGATACAATTTTACTTTAAAATCTTTTCGGCCGGTGACATTTGGTATCCACTCACATTTTTGCACTAGATTTCGTATCTCTTCGTGTGACGCGCTAGCGAGGTCAACGACCGCAGATTTGGCACCGTCGTCAACTCGGAAACACGAGGGTGGAAAGAGATTTGGCAACGCTGCGTCAGCTGCCGATTACCCGTGACGTCATTCGTGACTAAACGAAACCGCCGAGGTTTGAGGGGATAGTTGATTGGTTCCTAAAACAATTTTGAGCCTACCGTTATAAAATCTATTTCCGCTTTAGAAAGAAGGTCACGTAGAATACGAATGGAGTAAACTGATAAGCGAGATATCGGGGTTATTGATTATACGTAATCGGAGGATTTCTATCTTATAAACAAATGTCATGTTTACCTTTCTTTTTCGGGGTGAGGGGCTAGTTGTTCCCATTTTCAATTATACTCTATTTATATTCGTAATTAATTACGTATGCAAAATTAAAATTTGAGTCAGTAATGGAGAACTCCCTATACAGTAATCATTATTTTATTGGCATTTTTTTTTAAATCCAACGTGCCCTATCCTAACTATTGTGTCCTTTAAATAAAGTATTGGAGATTTGCATTACTCCCAATTTATTTTTAGTTTTTTTTTTTAGCCGACAGCTCTCGCGACCGACACAAGCGCTGCTTCAAACGTGCGTTTGCACTTGGATAAAGAGACGATATATATATATATATATATATATATTTGAACCTGTAAATGAGAAAACAAGCACGCCCCAAAATTATTAATTAAAAACTGGTTGGTCCAAAGATGCGGCAATTATGGCGTTCGTTTTGAAGACTAGGGGCTTTATACGTAAGAAGGACCATTTCCACGAAGTGTAAAAAAAACAAACTAAACTATAAAAAAAACCTTGAAAGAATTTACGGGAAGGGTGGTTTTTAGGTGAAAAAATAATATAAATTAAGTCTTATTGATTTTGGTTCAGTTTATATATATATATAATACGCAATTTCTTTGAATTTTTCATCATCATTTTGGTTGGTGAATTCTCTTTTAATTCGAGGAAATACTTTTTACGTAACGTGGTTTGTGACCTACATATTTAAATCTGTTTATCTGACTAAACCTAAGCTTACCTAACTTCACCTAATCTAACCCGTTTGATTAGGTTAAATTAGTTTTCGATAATTTATCATTTCGAGGTCTTTTTTGACGATTTTCCAATTCTTGGAAATGCTGTTAATATTCGATCGGTTTCAAACGGAGTCTGTCTAACCCAAATTTAAAGCATTCCATTTCTGCTCGACACTCTCTATATAAACGGTGCTGACACACTCGACACACATTTCATAAACACGATCTATAAACGAAGCAGTTCTGAGAACTGTCGACCATGAGGGAGGTACACAAACAGTATGAAGTAATTTCGAGACGTGAATATGCCATTTAGACAAGGTACCACTTAAAGGACAAAGTAATAGAGTACTTCCATGTTAGGTTCTCCTCTTCTCATCTTTATTTATTATTATTATTATTATTATTAGGCTTTTCTATATGGTTGTGTTAGGAACTTAATAAGAATTATTTTAGTTTTTGGTTTATGCTGTTTTGCGCAACAAAACCGCTTATATTATCAATTTATATTCGCGCTGTAATGGATTTAATTTTCCCAGAAGAATTCTTCGTTCTTTGCACGGTCTGTGTGTAATATAATATATATAATATATATATATATATATATATATATATATATATATACACAGGGTGTTCCATAAATTGTCTCGTAGGAAAATTTATTTTAAATTCACAAAAGTAATATATTAGAACTATATCAAATGTTGAAATTGACGTCTTGTTTTGTGGCCCTTTTTTTTTTTTGTTGCAGGTAGAATAACACGTAATGTCTAATATGGAAGAGAGTTCCGCTCGTGAGGAAAAGGCGGAGTGTAACTCGCTTCCATAAATTTTTCTATGAGACGGGACTTATGGGACACCCTGTATACATGTGAATGTCATTGTTAGTATATCGAAAAAGTAATTTTTTTTTGGACGAAATACACAAATTCAGTCAATTTGGGGGGGGGGGGGAATCTAGATTGGCGAATTTACCCCGTTTTTAAAAATGGTCTCTTTAAAAACAAGTACTATTTTTCTCAAATTTTAATTACTTTTACAAACTGAATTCAGTAACTACTATTTTATTTTTTAAATGCTTCTTTTAAAATTACATCATTACACTTTTTTTATATAGTAAGGGGGGGGGGGGGGGAGAATTAAATATGTTTTGAAAATAAGTTTGACACCGTAGAAATTGAAATGAACATTTTAGGTTAAATCTGACAGCGAAAATATTTTCAACCTATTTATGTAGATCTGAAAAAGATATCTCGCCATCTACACTTTATAAAAACATTCTCTCTCTCTCTCTCTCTCTCTCTCTCTCTCGAGAGAGAGAGAGAGAGAGAGAGAGGCGGAGGGCGGGGGTGTTTGACAAAAGTAAATAGACACCACCATGATTGTCCTCAAGAACAAATGGTAAAGCTCATCAATGGAATTATTTATTGAGTTCTACTATCATATCAAAAAAATGTGGAGAAAACGAATGTCTATTTACTTTACAAAGGAATACAAAGGACACCAAACAGCAACAGACCCGCTGATCCCTACAAGGTTGTCTGTTTAAGAAGGAAGCTTAAAAGATATAAGAAAACTTAAAGACGAGTGAAAGTTTTAAAGCAAAGCAAACTAATACACACACACACACACATATATATGTATGTGTGTGTGTGTGTGTGCGTGTGTCTCGCCAACATTAAATCCTTAAGTGAGACAGGATGCTGCAAAGGGGTCGAACATAGGTCAATCATGAACAGTTGTTCAAAGCCAACAAAATATATATATATATCTCAACTCTCAACTCTGCTCTCTCATCTCGAATTCTCAACTCCTTACATTAAAAAAAGAAAGAAATAACCCACTTTATGGTACTTGGCACCTTGGCACTTAGTATGAATGATGCCAACCTCGAATGAGACACTGTGCCGTCAGATCGTCTAGAAGTATTTTCTTCACGTTAATACCATCTAAAGTAGGACACTTAATTTGTCTAAATCTACGACCTCGATCTACGAAGGAAAAGATGATTTATATATATATATATATAGTGGGATAATTTTTTTGTGAGGTAACACTTTTGATACCTCGGATTCGGAACAGTAAAAAAATTACAAAATTTAGAAGCATTTTTATTGTAGGAAAAAAGAAATGTTGGTCTTAATTAGGTTAGGTTAGGTACCTCGCTATTTAATAAGAGAAACCACCGTTTTAATCCTCATTTTGTCCCAAACACTTATCACGGCTTTCCCAGTTTAATGGCACTAAGGTCAGGTTAGGCTTGGTTAATTAGTACCAAATACAGTATGTGAATAAAAAGTCTCTCTCTCTCTCCTCTCTCTTCTCTCTCTCTCTCTCTCTCTCTCTCTCTCTCTCTCTCTCTCAAATCCTTTTAATGGATACCTATCAATCTTTCTTATCTACATTATATGAAGGGCGGATATCTGAAGATAGGATTGGCGGCGCACCCCACTATATATATATATATATAATATATATATATGCGTGTGTGTATGTGCACGCGCATGCGTGGGTGGGTGTGTAGATGCAAAATGCATAATATTTTTCCCTCAGAGGGCCCGGGTTCGAATACTGGTGAAGGATAAATTTTTTATATGCAAAACTACGTGTAATATATATATATATATATATATATATATATATATATATATGCGATCGATTGCGTGGTTAATAAATTCGCTATCACCCACTTGAGGGTGCACCGTATGAACTGTGTGTATATTTATTTGAGATAAAGGAACAAAATACTTTGTAAGCATAACAGTCACGAAAGGCAGTCTGCAACTGAAGTTCCGGTTTGCAGAGGCATTTTTTTTTTTAATTTTTTTTGAATTTTTGCGATACTCATTTACGTCACTAATATGACTTCCTTAATTGGTCACGGAAGTCTTCTTCGTGTGAGCTCTCAATTCTCTTTCTCATATCAGTATCGTGAGAAAAAAAAAGTGAAGCGTGAATGTACCGAAAAGTTTGTTTAGGGTCATACGATATGATGATGCAAGCACTAAAATACATTTCTCTTTTTTCACTCCTTTATATTATTAACGTGTATCGCTGGCTGTGCCCCTTTCTCTGTTGCGTGAAATATTGACCTCATAACCTCGTATAATTGCGTGCTGCATGCATTGGATAATTATGGACTTAAATCAAATAGGTTATATATATATATTTTATTTATTTTAATTTTGAGTGTTCCCATTAAATGCTTCAGTAAAGGGTAAAAAAAAACAAAAGAGCGCATGCAATAAATATAGTGCCTCAAACAGTGCCACTTTTTGACCGTGAGTTAACCCCTCCCTTGACTCTGACACTGTAAAGGGCGCGAAATATTGGCACTCTGTAAGTAGGTCAGACATCGCCTTCCTACATAGTGCCACATAATACCCTTGGCACTGAAGATGCAGAGCCACGTCTGACGAGGTCTATTTTAGTAAATGAAAGCGTTTTCATATGTACAACTTGCAGTGTTATACAGGGTGTCCCAGAAGTCTTGGAGTGTTTTTTTTATTTGATTATAACTTTTTTCTTTTTTGACTAATTTATTTCTTTTTCTTTTTTAATTAAAGTACCCTTGCTGCGATTAATGAAAATGGAATCCTGGACAGTGCAACAGAGTGGCTATTGTGGAACTTTATTTGACAAATAATTCTTCCATAGTTGTCGCTCAAAGAGCTTTTCGATTAAAATTCAACACACGTTCTGCTCCTTCTGATCGAGCAATTCGATGGTACGTCGCTAAATTTCGTATGGGAAAGGGTCAGGGAGACGAACCATGGACTGGGCGTCCTCGGACAAGCCGAAGTCCAACTCTGGTTGAGATGGTTCGTGAAAGCGTTGAAGAAAATCCACATCAGTCCGACGACGCAGCCAGGAATTAAACATTTCAAGAAGTTCCTTGCATCGAATTTTAAGAGGATATCAATCTTTACCCGCACAAAATTCAAATTGCTCAAGAAATTAAACCACAAGATCATCAGAGTCGGATAACGCACGCTAATGCTATTTTAGATTTACGCAATGAAAATGAAGATTTTCACCAGATATTAAATTTGTAATTAAAATCGCAATAAATATATTTTCAAGTGTTACAAACCTTTTTTTATTTGATCCCCAAACAAAAAAGTTATAGCCAAATAAAACCCCTCCAAGACTTCTGGGACACCCTTTATGAACATGGGAAACTTTAGTCCTTGTCGTTGTAGCATATATATGTTACAGGGAATTTGCGTAACTAGGGATTTCATGAAATCCCTAAAATATTCATAGATTTCACGTAAGGTTAATTCTTGATATTTTCGTTAAACCTACGGGAAAATTATTGAATGCTCGGTTAGGTCAACTGTACGCCCTTGACAATTGGTTAGGTTAAGTCGTGATATTTTCGTTAAAACTAACGAAAATATAATGACAACTTTACATGACGTCCCTGAACATTTTAGGGATTTCATGAAACACACACACACATGTGTATATACAGGGCGTCCCAAAAAAATGTATACACACTTTAAATAATTATAAAGGCAGTGTTTATTAAAATACATTTCATTTTCAAAATGTAATAGAATCTACAGACATTATTAATTGTTTGTCAACGCCTGTTTTCAAACTGACGTTCGTTCTGGTCCAGGCACTGCTGATAACGCGAAGCAATGGAATCGCAAACATCACGAAACATTTCGTTTGGTATTTGTGTGCATTCTCGTTCAATGGCTGCTCTCAATTCAGCGACTGTTGCAGGTTTTATAGCGTAGACTTTGTCTTTAAGTATCCCCATAAAAAAAAGTCTAGTGGTGTGAGGTCTGGTGAACGAGGAGGGTATTCTACGAAACCCCTTCGTCCAATCCAATCCACATCGTGCCAAGTACCACTCGCAATACTCCACTCTTCGGTCCGGATCATCATTACTCATTAATAGCATAGGACTAATCTTGGAATGTAACTTTCCATTGACAGCGCTTCAAAATGCGTTGGACAGACGATTCTGAAATTCCTACCTTACGACTCGCTTGCCGCACAGATTTCTTGGACTTTGGTGATACGTTTCCAGTACTCTTCTTGCTTTGTGGGGCTTGTCGATGTCCGTGGTCTTCCGGAACGCTTCTTGTGGACATTCTGAACAGTTCCATCGGCTTCAAACTAATTTACTCTATCGATTCGAGTGATGGTAAGTCGCGTTGGTGGATCTGTTGAAAACTCCCTCCTAAACTGTCTAACTTCAACTGCGTTTTCACACTTCCAGTAGCATTTTAGAATGAATTTCTTTGTTCAAAGCATATTAATTTAATTCTAATTAACTTGGAAAGAAAGAAACATCAATTGAGCTAGCAGCTGTTAAAGTGTGTATACATTTTTTTGGGACGCCCTGTATATATGATACACACAGACCGTGCATGGAACAAGGAACTCTTCTGGGATGATTAAATCCACTATAGTCCGAATAAGTAATGGTAAATAACAAATACCATAGTTTTTCTTTTTCATGATGCTAGCCCGACGTGGGCAACGGGTCACTCGCACGTCGGGCTAGCATCATGAAAAAGAAAAACTATGGTATTTGTATTCTACCATTACTTATTCGCACTATAGTGGATTTAATTATCCCAGAAGAGTTCCTTGTTCCATGCACGGTCTGTGTGTATAAAAAAAAACTCAGGGAACCATTCTGAGTTCATTCCCATATATATATATATATATATATAACAGTAATCATAGTGGTCGCCTGTTCCATGCTTGATATAATTAATTACTAATTGATAAAATTAAACTAATTATATTATTGGGATGAAAGCATATAATCAGTGGAGAGAAGCTCCAAGTATATATGACCTACTACTTGTATATATTATGGCTTCACTTTTTTATAAATTTAATATGTGAACACTGATACAAACTTCCACAGTGTTTTTTTTTTTTTAAAACGTTAAGAACAAGGATCGATTATGGGAACTTTTCTTTTCAACTTGTTAATTAATTTCACAATATGATTACAAGAAGCCATTAATTGCAAGAAGAAATCTAAGTTAAATAGACGACACTTTAATGCCTACGATGAAAAAGATGGATAAGTGTGAAAAGGGAAATGGAATCGCGTGTGTGTATATATATATACAGTATATTACAAACAAAACGCAAAAATGAATTAAAAAAAAAAAAAGAACCGTAAAAGGAATCAGTAGAGAAATAATCGGTACCAAATTAACCACAAACAAAGCTGAAGTAAGAAGAAGAAATAGAGCAGAGATGGTTGGTCACTTGATTGGTGAACCTTTTCTTCTTGTTCTTTGTTATCGTAATGATAATAGTATTGATTTCGAAGAGGGAACCCTTTTTAAGGAGAGAGAGAGACCCCTGTCAATAAGTAGTCCTGTGTAAGCATATTTATGTACATACATTGAGTGTGTATTGATTTCGTGTAATATATATATATATATATATATTATATATAATATATAATATATATATATATATTCAACTGCAAAGAATACGCAGTATAAATAACGTGTTCTTTGCAGTTGAATGTATATAATGTTACGGCATGCGGGAGGTGCCCCCTTGGGGCATTGGTTTCTGCGAGTATGTAGAAGAATTACGGCATTTGGAAGAGTGAGGCCCATGGTGTAATGGTATCGCATCTGACCGGCAATCGGAAGATCCCGGGTTCGTTTCCCGGGTGGTTACCTCATTTTTTCATTTGTTTCGTTCTCTCTCTCTCGTCTTGCGCGGAATATCTCCTATACAAGCGTCGTTCTTTACGATATATATATATTATATATATATATTTTATACACGAGAATGCCCGCTGTGCCGTACCCAGCAAAATACCTTCGAAACACAACCTACGGGAAAGACTAGGAAGTACAAGTGTGTTACTAAAACCTTCCCTGGTTCTCCTTTAATATGTATACTAAATTTGATAACGGTTTAGGCGTACTCTAGCTGCTTGGGCTCACCCCCTTCCGGTCCTCTCCCAGGGGAGTGACTAAGAGGGGTGTGTGTATAACGAACATACACAATCATCACCACTACCACCTACATATGTCAATACGATATATACAGGGCGTCCCAAAAAAATGTATACACACTTTAAATAATTATAAAGGCAGTGTTTATTAAAATACATTTCATTTTCAAAATGTAATAGAATCTACAGACATTATTTAATTGTTTTGTCAACGCCTGTTTTCAAACTGACGTCCGTTCTGGTCCAGGCACTGCTGATAACGCGAAGCAATGGAATCGCAAACATCACGAAACATTTCGTTTGGTATTTGTGTGCATTCTCGTTCAATGGCTGCTCTCAATTCAGCGACTGTTGCAGGTTTTATAGCGTAGACTTTGTCTTTTAAGTATCCCCATAAAAAAAAGTCTAGTGGTGTGAGGTCTGGTGAACGCGGAGGGTATTCTACGAAACCCCTTCGTCCATTCCACATCCACATCGTGCCAAGTACCACTCGCAATACTCCACTCTTCGGTCCGGATCATCATCATCATCATCTTCATTAATAGCATGGACTAATCTTGGAATGTAACTTTCCATTGACAGCGCTTCAAAATGCGTTGGACAGACGATTCTGAAATTCCTACCTCACGACTCGCTTGCCGCACAGATTTTCTTGGACTTTGGTGATACGTTTCCAGTACTCTTTCTTGCTTTGTGGGGCTTGTCGATGTCCGTGGTCTTCCGGAACGCTTCTTGTGGACATTCTGAACAGTTCCATCGGCTTCAAACTTATCTCTAATTCGAGTGATGGTAAGTCGCGTTGGTGGATCTGTTTGAAACTCCCTCCTAAACTGTCTTTGCACTTCAACTGCGTTTTCACACTTCCAGTAGCATTTTAGAATGAATTTCCTTTGTTCAAAGCTTAGTCTGACTGCCATTATTAATTCTAATGGGTTTAACTTGGAAAGAAAGAAACATCAATTGAGCTATCAGCTGTTAAAGTGTGTATACATTTTTTTGGGACGCCCTGTATATATATATATATATATATATATATATATATATATATATATATATATAAATATAAAAATAATAGTGCCAGTATTCATGGCACTAATATTTTGTAAGTGCCGTTTTCTTTTTATATTTCAATTAATGTGTTTTTGAATAAAATAATTTGGTGCGTGCGTGTGATCAGTTAATTTATTAGTGGGTATATTTGCGTGCTATTTGCGTGTGCGTACGCGTGTTTATGCGCGCGTATACTGTAGTGTAGGTTAGTGCCCCGCGTGTCAAATCTCTTCATTCGCTTTACCATAAGGCGCAAAAAGAAATTATAAATTTTCATGTTAATTTTATTAATATTAATTCATCAACTGAATTTTCTTTTCATACCCACTATCATCACATAATTCAAAATTGTGAAATTTCTGTAATGAAAATGTGTAAACTTGGAGTACCTTTTATTGATATTGAAGGGATAGTTCCAAGGAAACTGATTAATTGTGTGTGTGTGTGTGTGTGTGTGTGTGTTCGTGATGCATACAGAGTTTTTCATAATTTTTTATTTGCTAATGAAAGTGAATAAATAATAAGAGATTTATTGAGTGAATATATTGAGAATCGTGTTCCTTTCCCCTTTGCATTATGTAAAGGTGACACACGTTCTGGCATTCTATTGGTGAGCTTTGCCATTTGTTCTTGGGGACAATCATTGTGGTGTCTATTTACTTTCGTCAACTTTCATTATGTTAAAATATTAGGTACGAGATTGGAGAAAGTTTTCGCTCTATTTTAGAAAGTATCGCTTCGCTCGTAACCCCTATTCGGGGTACGAGCGACTCGCGGCATCATTGCCGTGTATATACGATATAATTCTCGTATATGATTAGCGAGCGTGGAAGTTATAACCTCGTACCAGTGGCTTATAATCCTTCAGGGTCCGTTAAGAGCCTTTCTTTTTTTAGACCGTAAAATCGTCTGGCATTAACGACAACAAAATGAACAAATTGTCGGTTGATGAAGGGTTCAGACGTACAATCGATTACCAAAGATGGGTTTCAGATTCGGGTAAACTCTCTCAGTACCATCATGAAATAAGGGTACCATACCCATATACCATTAATGTCATCGGGGAATTTATGACATCGGTAATTATATACGTAAAGTTAACATTATTATCGTTAAATACGATTTATAATCGTTAACAGGGGTATAAATTTTACGTGTGGTTGGTTAAACTTAGGTAGCCAATAAAAGAATATAATTATATACTGTAATTTATATTACAGTTGATGTACAATTAAAAGAAAAAAAAAATTCGCCTAGAGACGAACACATTCTAAAAACCATAAAAAATACTAATTGATAATATTATGTTTTTATTAGGGTATTTTACTTTTTCTTAATTAAGGTGATACTAATATAATTTACAAAGGAAAACCCGATCACAGCTGATTTTACATTTTTATGTTTTATAAAAAATTAAATTTTTTTTCAGGCGAACTTTTTTTTTTAAACTGTATTTTAGATACAGTAACGTATGTTATAGTTTGATGTAGTTTGTGTAGATTGAAGATAAAATTTAGAATGTTTTCATATAAAATTTTTATTTGTATAAATGTTATACAATAATTTAGGATTTGCAATAATAAGACATCCGGATGTGTGTGTGTGTGTGTGTGTGTGTGTGTGTGTGTGTACAGAGCGATAGATAGACTGAATGGATTCCTTAAATAGTATAAAAAATATGTGGTTGCCAATAAAAGTTGTTTTTCTGAAGAAGAATCGTAAGTATATTGAGAGATATAAAGACGCAATACGGAAAAAAGTTTGCCAAAATACTACGTTCACACTGAACAAGAGAGATAAAATCTAGAGAAAGAAGTAAGGGTGGAGAGTGAGTGAGTGAGTGTGTGTGACGCGCTCTGTGTTTGAGGTTCATGAACTCCATTGAAAAGAGAAAGTGGAAACGGACTGACGAATGCACGCGCGGATACGGTATACTTAATAATATTGGACTCTCATCGAGATTGTGTGCGTGCGTGTGTACGCTATCGCTTATCTCTGTCTGGTTTATGCGCACATCACGGGTAAAGTTGTACATATGTTTAATGTCTGCTAAGTGTATACCTTGTATGGTTATTTATCGACAAGTAGCTTAATATATAGTATGCTTAGGGGTTAGGCTCGAGATTTCTGTTGCTTCGTAGCGTTTCTGATGTAAACAAGAAAAGGCTACACTATATATATATATATATATATATATATATATATATATATATTCCAAGGTCCTTCGTGTATTCAGAGCTACACCTCGTCAGGGGATGACGAGGTGTAGCTCTGAATACACGAAAGGCCTTGGAATCGTTTTTCTTTTTCCTTGTGGGTTTGCAACATTCATTCATTTCACGTGTTTAATTGTGAAATTCATCCCATATATATATATATATATATATATATATATATGTGTGTGTGTGTGTTGTAAGTACATGACTAGTATACCGAATATTTATTTAAATCATTTAAATAATTATAAATTGAAATTACACTATAATAAATAATTTTATTTAATAACCAGTTATTCCATAGTCCAAAGGTTCGTGAGAGATTTCACTTTTTTATCATTTTGCAAAGAAAATTCAAAAACAAACAAAAAGTTCTCGTTATGAAACTACTTTTCTCGAGATAACTGCTCTCTTCTTCTGTGTACAGTCCAGGTAATCATGCAACAGGGCAGTATACTGTCTGCTATTTTTTGTTTACGCACATGACTGATGATAGTTTATATATGTATATATATATATATATATATCGGGTGATTTTTTTTTAAACATCTGACACTTTAAAAGGTTTGTATTTTTTTTTATTAACCAAAATAAAAACATTTTTTTTTACTGGACCTTCTCTACATATGGGGAATTACTCCCCTAGTGCAAAATATACTCGATGTAATGTCCTCTCGGCTCATGATATACACGATACTTTCGACGGAAGAGTCCTGTCCAACAGCTTTCCTTTATGTTAAAGGAATGTCATGGCTACCAACCTCACCAGAGCAAAACCTCCGTGACTTTTAACCGTGGGGTTACTTAAAAGATAGTGTTTTTAAACAGAATCCATCACACAATAGAAGAACTGAAATCATCAATTGAACAAGAAATTTCTCAGATTTCAACAGATACTCCGTCCCGAAGTACTGCAAGATTTTGTTGTTCGTGCGCAAAGAGTTAGTTGAGGAGGTGAGAGGACATCACATTGAGCATATTTTGCACTAGAGGACTAATTTCCAGTGTGTAGAGAAGTTACAATAAAAATTTCATGCTTTTATTTCAGTTAATAAAAAAGTACAAACCTTTTGGAATGTCAGATGTTTAAAAAACTCACACACACACACACACACACACACACACACACACACACACACCGAATATTCGGCAACTATTCGACATTCGGCTACTTTACTAAATATTTGGTATATTGACTTAATTAAAAATTTTATTTTCGCAAATTTTGCTGAGACAGATTCATAACATTAATTGATGTTATATCGTTAAATTGGTGTAACAAAGTCACGACGTTAGATTATATTATCAATGGGAAAGGTTGAATTTGAACTAAATTATAAAGGATTGGAAAATTTGGATTATATTCGTTTATAATATGGAAATATGTTTCATATTTCTGACCCATTTCGGGTGATTGAATTTTACTTTAAATTCTAACGGTTTGAAAAATTCATCAAAATCTTATATAATACCAAAATAAAAATACTTTGTTACATTTGATTGTTAGTAAATGCGTTATTCAATCATTATTTTAACACTTAATACGTAAGTTTAAGTAATTAGGTCACATGATTATTGTTATTTGTTGACACACTCGTCTTGAGTGCGAGTTGACACACTCAGCATTTTTGATGTGGAAAAAACAAAACTACACTGTAAAGATATTGTATCTTTTAATTTTTTATCATATAATTATAAGTTGCTTATTTACGACTATTATTTAAATTTAAATTATCTTAAATTATAATTAACGATAATTATCTTTTCTCCGTTATTAGGTGTTAATCCGTTTGCGCAGGGTTCATATCCCCCCTGTGCTAAATAAACGGTCACTCTCGAGTGACGAGAGTGGAGTGGAAATATATCGCTTTGGTACCTTGATATTCAAAATAATAAAAAAAATTTCAAAATAATAAAAAAAGTTGTATTTTGCGTTTTTCCACCATACAAGAGTGTCTTCAATTCTCCACAATGGTGGCTAGTTTGTATAGTTTTCCCGTTTTCCTGATATGGGAAGATTTCACCTTTCTTTTAGCTTTAGGGTTTTTCTTTATAGAAAACTGATAAATTTTCTCTCATTAACAACTTGTTTTTTCTCGTCCACTGGTTTCAATAGTGTTAAAATTGTTAATTCATCGTAGCAGTCTGTGATGCTCAAAAATACTCTTGTTACCCGGTTCATGATCGATTGATGCGTCTGTGTCTGAATCTGAGTTTCTTTCCATGACTCTCCTCTTCTATGTCTTTAGGTTGAAACAGACATCATTTTGTTGTTAAAAAAAAGATCTCAACTTTTTCTTCAATAATTTGTTTAACTCTTCAGTCATGGTAATAATACCAGCAGGGCCGGCACTAGGCTTTGCTAGGCTTTGCGGGGCCGGGTGCAAAATAACTGCGGGGCCGGCGGTCAGGGTCAGTATTTGGAATGGGCTTTTTAATTGATGGTAAAAACCCATTCAAATCACCATTCAATTTATAATGATTAACATACGAAAATTATAATAAGGATTATTGTATAATTAATTTGTATACATTGGAAAGTGGATTTCCCAACAAGGCCACAGTGGCGCTGTCTGTATCATTTGATCTGTGTTGCTAGTGGGGCAGCCTAAGCGCGGGGCCGGGTGCAGTGCATCTCCGGGACCCGCCTAAAACCGCCCCTGAATACCAGTATAATTACCCGTGCTGCTAGTAGAACGTGTAATTATGCTCTAAGAATACTTTCAGAGCATAGGTATAGAACAAAGTCCTTCATCTGGGATGAAATTAGCAATTGTTGATTTCGTTTTCTGTTACACTCCTTTATAATATTCGCAAATGGCTTTAATTCATGGAGACATTTTTCAGTGATGTGCCACCGATAAAGACTCGAGCTTTGGATTGTTGCGTTATCAGCCGTGGAAGGAGTGAAGCCTTTTTTGTTCTGGCATTCTCTCCAGCATGTAATAAGAACTATTCCATCGTGTTTCAACACCGAGTACCAGTTTGTTTTGGTACTTTCAATTGCGCCCGTAAAGTATAATGCAGTTTTGTCGTTGCCGATGGCGAGTGGTGGAAATGACTGGCAGTACTTCCGCATATATTATGAATATCTTAAACTGATTTTTGCGTTAAAATAGTCTCCAATACAACATTGCAATGTAAGATCTAAGTAAAGCCTAAAGCTTAAGGACCAAATTAAAAATAAATAGTTCAATTTCACAATTATTTATGTTAAAACAGAAATTGTAAAAAAATTGTATGTATTTTATCACTAAAGGTTATATTAAAAAAATTATTAGATGTATGAAACAAAAATACGATTGAAATCCACTTTCTCGGATACTCTCCATTTTGTTTGGAGTTAACAATCTCTAACAATCGCATAAATTTTATTAATGAAAAAGTAGTTAACTGAATGAATGACAAACATTAAATATAAACTTTATTTTTTTTGCGGGTGTTCGCCCTTGGCCCCTCCTTCCTCCACACAAAAAAGAAGCTATCACAAATCTTAACGAGGATTTAAGTAACCACTAATTATTACGAGGATCAGAAACTAACTGGTGTACACTCAAAATCTGTCTCAAAACAACCTCAAAAACGTTCATGAACGTGTATATAGTTGAACGCACAAACGCATACATCCAAAAGTATTCGGTCAACGAGCAGTTAATTAAAGGAGACGAGATAGGATGTTATCTAAATTGAGGCTTCGAAAGTCTACACTTTACAATTAACATCAAGCATTTTGTCTCGCCATTATATGTATAATCGGTATTTTCACCGAATATTCGGTATTTTGAGCCCGAATATTCAGTTTTATAAATTCAGATATTCAACCGAATATCACGTGCCGTATATATATATATATATATATATATATACACACACACCTTGGTTAACCTTTGTGTTTGCTTCTGACCGAATTGTTCATTCTGACAAAGGTCAAACTTGTTGCTCCACTTGGAGCTACATTTTAACGTGTGATCCAAACCACGACCCACCACGGGTGGTCATAAATTACAAAGTCTTTGCCCGGACTCGATCTCACGACCTCCCGATCAGTAGCCTGGCGTCTTAACCACTAAGCCACCCAGGGTACCCATTTATCTACCAACCTATTTTTTATGGAAGAATAAAGAGCTGGGTAAGCTGCGCGCCGTCTGCTTTCGTGCGAATCGAACCCGGAGCCGGTGGATCCGTAGTCAACGATGTTAACCACCACATCACTGAGGCGGATATATATATATATATATATATATTATTTTCTTTATATATTGTAAATGCTAAAATTTTGACCACTTATTAATATGCAATTTCGTATCATGATATTGAATGTATCTTTTCATTTTTAGGGATGGATTACGTACCACGACATCTTAACAAAGACACGTAGAACGACTTTATCGGGTTAACATCTGATCTACGTGGCATAAAATCGATGTTATTTTGGGTTAGATTAAGTTAGATTAGCCTAGGTTAGGTCAATCCTTTAAGGTGGGGGCGGGCAGTGGCACTTTATTGATTTTGTTCTGGCTAACGCCAGACGATTTTATTCCGTCTCGGAAAAGATTTTCGCCCGTTGAAGGGTTAAATTAGTTTATTTTTAAGTGTCGATGTTAGGTCATGTCGACTACTGTAAATGGTTATAGGTTCCGACATCATACGAAGAACTTTAATCCGATCTCTCTCTCTCTCTCTCTCTCTCTCTCTCTCTCTGCTGGCTGGATGCACGTGACGGGGTAAGGGTACGGTGTGGAAATCTGTTCTCAATTCCTGTTTTAACCTCTTTCCTGTAGAAGCGTTTCGTCACTTTGCCGGCGTGATGGCTTTGCGCGTACATGGGTGGAGACACGGAGAATTTCTTTACCTCTCTCAATCTCTTTGGGGTTAGCATGGAGTGTTCCATAGGGGCTTTGTTGGACCGATATCTCGGTAAGCAGAGTTGTAGATATTTTGCGTAAAATCAAAACCATATATTCGAGGTTTTTGTGATAATAGCAAGTAGTTGATATAAGATCAGCACAAATATATTATTAGTTTATACAACGGTGCTATCTAGTGTGCGATTTCTGTGTGCATAGCCTAATTGTAGAGCTAGCTTATATATTCTCCTCTTTCCTGTAAAATTTCCTTGGTTCCCTTTCCAGGGTCAAGGCATTTTTTTCAACATTTTTCTATGAAGTAACGGACTAACGGAGAGTGGGAGAAAGGGCCTTATGCTTTTCTATCAATTTTTCTACTACTGCTAGACTAGTTAAAAAATGCACTAGTTTAATAATAGGAACCTCTTCGAGTGGACCAAAAGGTTTTTGAAGTTTCCTCTTGTCCTTGTATCTCTCTCTCTCTCTCTCTCTCTCTCTCTCTCTCTCTCTCTCTCTCTCTCTATATATATATATATATATACAGGGTGGGCCGAAAGTCTGGATTCATAGGAAAATATTTATTTTAATACATAAAGTACAACAAATGGTAAATACTTAAAATGAATATCAACTTTAACTCATAAATGCTTATCCGTGATACTGTACAGTGGTTCGTACTCCAGTATGAACAATAAATTATAACAAATGCTCAAATTGGCGGCCTCTGACATCGAGACACTTAGGGATGGAATTTATGATTTTTAATAATTCTTCGAATTGATGTTCTCGAGATGCGTGTTTCATTTGATAATCTTCTTGTTGACTTTACTGGACTATTCGTTAAAGTTTCACATATCATTGCAGAGGTATTTTCATCAGTTGCAGTTTTTGGACGACCAGAACGCCGTCGATCATGTACACTTCCTGTTTCTTTGAAACGTTTAAACAACTTGCCAACAGTCGCATGTGTTACTGGATGCTTATCAGGATGATTTCTATTGAATTCGGTAGCAACTTCTCTGTGTGTAGCGCCCTGTCTTGCGTACATGAGCACAAGTTCTACCCGTTCTTCTGTTGTTAGATTCGAAGCCATTTCTGGGCTGAAATAAAAAAAGTATTTGAGTATTTATACTGGAGTATGAACTACTGTACAGTATCACGGATACGCATTTACGAGTTAAAGTTGATATTCATTTTAAGTATTTACCATTTGTTGTAATTTATGTATTAAAATAAACATTTTCCTATGGATCCAGACTTTCGGCCCACCCTGTGTATATATATATATATATATGAAAATTATTTCACGAAAGTAACACGTGAAAAATATTTATAATGAATGAAACCACGAAGGAAAGGAAACACAAAATGGTGCTCAAGCGCTTTCGTCTAATGACATCCTCAGGAACACTGAAGTAAATAAAGAGTTCAAGACTATATACAGGTTACAAAAAAAAAAAATATATATATATATATAATAAATATACAAATAAAAATTGTGGGAGGAGCATACAAATTTGTAAGGAAAACGACCAATTTTAGCACTTTGCCCGAATTCAACACAAGATCAAATTTTATAGTTAATGCCTGAATGATATATAGGTCACAAAAAATATAAAAATAAATTGAAAAATAAAAATTGTAAGAGGAGCATACATATTTATAAGGGAAAACTACCCACGTTTTAGCATGCTGCCCTTCTTGTCTAAATCCTTTCTGAACGAATTGAACACAAGATCAAATGGATTGTTTACAACCAGTTGTATAGATAAGGCCTGAATGATATATAGGTCACAAAAAAAAAAAAAAAAAAAAAACTAAATTGAAAAATAAACATTGTAAAAGAGAAGCATACAAATTTATAAGGAAACACTACCAAAGTTTTAGCACTCTACCCTTCTTGTCTAAATCCGTTCATGTTAAAATTATTTGTAAGTTGGATAATAGCAGACTCAAGGATATTTCTATTAACAATGTTGCTAGAGTGAAACAAAACTGAAGCATTATTCCAATCAATACAGTGGGATAACTCTGACAAGTGGACAAAAAGGGCACTGGACGACTGTCCCGTTCTAACGGAATATTGATGCTGTTTTACATGCGTGTGCAAATCCTTTCCCGTCTGACCAATGTAAAAGGAATCACATTGTTTACAACTAATTTTATAGATAATGCCTGAATTATTGGTAGGGCTATTTTTTACTATGATATTTTTCACAATATTGTTATATGAAAATACTACATTAATATCCAAACGTTTTAGTACATTAGCAATGCCTAAAAAGCCAGGGAAAAATGGAAGTACTAAAATATTCTTTGACAAAGTGCGAGTGTTATTCACACGATAGAAGGTTCGTTTTGCCTTGTTAAGACAAGATTCCATAAACGCAGGTGGGTAGCACAGATCACTTCCAATACCGTTGATTTTTTCCAATTCGGCATCGATGTATTCCGGACTGGCGATCTTAAGAGCGCGGAGAAACATTGAAGAAAATATGGCCTTCTTAATGGGGGTGTCATGTCCAGAGTAAAAGTGTACGTAGGACAAATTGTTTGTTTTTTCCCGATAGATACTAAACTTAAAACCTGGGGTTTCCCTATGTACACGCACATCCAAAAACGGGATTGAGTTGTCTTGTTCCACTTCTAAAGTAAACTTAATGGAGGGGACTTGATCATTTAACTGAAGGAGGAAGTCATCCAGGTCACGATTCATGGGCCAGATACACAAAATATCGTCGACGTACCGCAACCATGGGATGCCAACCCCAAGGATTCTCGGACTGTAGGTAATTTCGATAAACTCCATATAAATATTGGAGAGGAGGGGCGACAAGGGGTTGCCCATGGCCATCCCAAACACCTGTTGATAATACTCGCTATTGAAAGTGAATTTAGTCTTTGATGATGCAAAGCTTAATAAATTCCAAAACGATGTGTGCAGGTAGTGGCAGGTCGTACTTATGTAATTCTCGGGAGAGAAAGTCAAGCATATCGTCAATCGGCACTTTTGTAAACAATGAACAAACGTCAAAACTTCGTGGTTTTATCTATATATATATATATATATATATATATATATATATATATATATATATATATCAGTGGCGTGCTGTGATTTTTCGTCAAGGGGAAGCAATTCAAGCAAAAACAACAAAGATTATATAAAATAAAAATAAAACTTTAAAATACTCATATATAATAAAAACAAAACACACATAATCATCTACTTACTTTACTTATAGGTTAATTCTATTCTTTCTTTTTTATTAAATATATCTATTATTTCTTCGTAAAAGGCATCGGTTTTCATATCCTTAAGAAGCTTTTTCTCAATTGAGATTAAAGCTAAACTTGCAAGCCTTTCTTACCCTTGCGCATTTCTAGCGTAGTTACGTATTCGCTTTAAATGAGAGAATGAAAGCAGACAGCACGTAAAGTTGCCAGATATTTCAAGAAAATTAACTATAAGATCTGGACAGCGATTTCTAAATTGCTTCCTTTTTGACATAGGGAAGGATAAAATAACGATAAATATATATTCTTTTTCGCTTAACATGGCCATGGAATTTTTTAGTAGAAAAACTATATATGAAACTTGTTGTATTCAATAAATACTACATTATTAAACATTAAATGAGTTTTTAGAATGGAAAGAAACAATTTGTAACAGTAAAAAAAAAGCGAAAGTCACTGGGAAAAAGGATGCATTTCGAGTCCAACTCGAGATTTTTTGCGTCGGCTTTCTTAAAGGTTTTTGCACGAACGGCAACCAATGTATATACACTATGTATCCACCTGATTACCAATCAAATGCTATAAATAGTATAATAAAATGATTTTGTACAAATTATTAACACATATTGAACTGTTTAAACTTTAAAGTATAATACAGCATTTTCTTCTTTCTTTTAATGCTTCCCTTGCTTCCATGGACCGCACGCCACTGATATATATATATATATAATATATAATTCTGTACAGATTCATTGATTTGTAGTGCCTGGTATGTCATACATTAAAACTAAGCTCACCTTCTCGTCTATTATTAATTTCGCAGCCATCTTCTACGTAAAAGAAAAAAATATATTATAATCAACACTGAAAATTTCTATGATGTGCGACTTTTGCGCCATCATATATATATATATATATATATATATATATATATATATATATATATATATATATAATACACTAGGCCGGGTCGAAAATGGGAAATTTTTTGTTTCTTAAAAAGTACACTATGTGAGAAGGGTTTTTTTTTTTATCACTTTAACAAAATATTAACAAATCAAGCATGTGCTACCGTACTACCCCTCTCACATGCCCCTCCTCCCTTTTTTTACCTTCAAGTTTAATGTTGTTATATGTTACATGATAAGTTTTGTTTAATGCTTGATATTTTTGTTTCAGATAGATAGAAATAATTTTTCAGATGAATAGAAATAATTCGCATTTGCTTTAATTATAATTTGAATTATCATAAATTATAAATTACATATAATTTGATTTTACTTCTGAATATAAACTATGACTATTAGAAGCAAGTCTTCAAATGCAGCCTTTGGATATCTTACAGAATTCCCAGCAGCCATGACTCCTTCAAAAGCAGATGTTGTGAGACACTACCTTTTTGTGCCCCGTCGTCAAGAAGCTAAATCAAAAGGATCAGCAACTGCTAATGATTGTTACAGGGTTATTGTAAAAGATATTGAAGACATTTGGATGAAATTTTCTTTTCCTACGATTAACACCAAAGGTATCTATCTTAAAGTCAGTCGACTAATAGAAGAAGCCTCAAAATTGAACAAGGTGCCGTTACATCGAAGAAATGAAAGTTTTGCCGTAAAAGTAGCTCAGTATGATGAAATGTTTGATATATCTTCTTGTGAATGCTATGATAAGGGAATTGATAGGAAATCTTGCGGGTGTAAGGATAAAATACCAATGGCAGAATGGGAGTCTTTTGTGGGTCAAAAACAAAGAAAAAATCAGTTAGGACCAATTGATCGCATAGCTAATTCAACAAAGAAGAGATCTTTAGCAAGAGCCCAAGAAGCACAAAACCGTCAACTAAAAGCACAAAAAGAAATGACTGAAACCACCAATGTTTTACCATCGGAATTTATAGAAAATACCGAAGAAGACATGGATGTAGATTCAGAGAGTCAGGATGTAGATTATGAGGCCGATTTAGAATTGACAGAATATTCAGAACAGGCACTCGTATAAAAACCTAGCATTAACAGCAGATCGTTATTGTGTAAGTTGTAGAGCTGCAGCTGCAATAGTCAATGCAGCTTTAAAAGATATGGGGATCCTTAACCACACCAACATGCTTGACAGAAAGAAATTAGAAAGAGAAAAATCGCATGGATGAAACAAATACCTTTAGGTCAAAATCCGAAAATCTGACGATAGTGTGTTTTGGATTTGATGGAAGGAAAGATAACACATTAACTAAAAGTGGAAAGATAGAACACTATGTTATTATGAAAGAACCTGGAAGCATCTATGTAGACCATGTCACACCAGATAATGGAACTGCTCGCTGCATAGCAGAAGAGTTGATAACTATTATTACAGACTCGAACAGCACAGATACAATCAAAGCTTTACTATGTGATAGTACTCTTGTAAATACAGGAAAAATTGGTAGAGCCATAAAACTGGTTGAAATTCATCTTAACAGACCAGTGCAGTGGTTGGTGTGCCTCTTGCATTTGAATGAGCTGCCTTTTATGCACGTCTACAAAGCCATTGATGGTAAAACAACAGGTCCAAATACTTTTGTGGGCTCAATTGGGAATAAACTGAAAACAGATTTAACAAAATTGGTGGTAGTCAAATATTCTCGCGTAAAGGGAAACATTAAAGAAATTCCAGCAAATTTTGTGAAGGAGCTAAGCAGTGATCAAAGCTATCTCTCTGATATGTGTTTGGCAGTGCAAACTGGAGACACTTCTCAAGATCTGTCCACTCGATCCCCAGGTACCCTTCACCATGCTCGCTGGCTAACTCTAGCCAACAGGGTCCTTCGATTATATATCTCAACGCCAAATCCCGATAAAAATCTTCAAGATATAGTCAAGATTATTATGCAGTTCTATGCTTCAGGGTGGTTTTGGATAAAATCTCATCCTAATGCAACTGATAGTGCATATAACTTTTGGCATTTAATGTGCTTGCTTCGAAATTTAGATGAACAACATAGATCAATCATAGAACCAGTATTAAAGAATAACGCCTACTTTTCCCACCCAGAAAATATAGTCATATCAATGGTAACTGACAAGAGATTAGAAATTAGGGAGCAAGCTATTCAGAAAATCATCCTTTCAAGAACAGGATTTTCAGGTACCAGAAACTTTGAGTTGCCTCGAACCCTCAATTTCCAATCTACTGATTACACCGAGATGATCGATTGGCAAAATGAGATCATTACTCCTCCACCGCTGCTAAACAATTTTAGCGACGATGAGCTACTACAGGCTCGATGTAAGCCACTGGAGATAGCTTCTTTTCCATGCCACAGTCAAAGTGTGGAAAGGGCAGTGAACTTAGTAACAAAGGCATGTCAGGAAAGAATAGGATATGACAACTGTCAAAAGTTTATCTTAAACTCATTAGAATCAAGGCGAAAACTGCCCAAGTTTGAATGGAAGACCGAATGGAATGAGTAAGAAACATGAAATAAAATTTCCTAATGATATTGAAAATTTCTTCCCTTTTGATGTGATAAGGAACAATGAAAAAATTAATTGAATTTTAGCACATTTATTATGCCTTTAATTTTTTCTTCTGAATATATTGTTGTACTTAATTAATTTTCCTAATACTGTACATTAGTAAATAAAATATTATACATTAATAAAGATTTGTCATCAAAAAACCTGAATGTAGAGTAAGTCTCGTATAAATGGAATATTCTTCAATATAGATCAAAAAGTGAAAAATTGTGCCAGGGGTAGGAGGCTTTAAACATCGAAAATAATTTATGAGGGGGTTCCTGTGTTCCATTCAAACCCCTCACAATATGTACCTTTTCAATATAAAATTTCGACCCGGCCTAATATATACCTTGTTGCAGTTCCGTGCGTTGGTCCCTCTTCACACGAAAGTGAAGCTGGTGGCCCCGCCTCTAGGCCTGGCTTGGTGGAGGAACGAGTTTCTCTCTCGCGCTCTCCACCACACATAGCCAGGTACACCTGGCTCATCTGGTACTGTCCTGAACCAGGCATCGTCTTCTTTTGAAGCCTTCAACTTTGACCCCCGTAACATTTCTGAGGTCCTTTGGAAATTCGTTAAAAAGTCTTGGCCCCCTGACAACCAAGCCGTTTTCCTTCAGTGCTGAGGAGGTCCCTTGTCGGGCCTTTACTTTGGGAACACTACACATTCTGCTTTTCCTATTTTCCAGCGTTGTTTGGATGGTAATTGGGTTTAGTTTGAGGTTTGGTACCAGTTTTTGGTCTGTAAGTTACCTGTCAGACAATGGTGGAGAAAAGCTAGACAAAGTGCTACGAAGGAGAAGGGAAGTTTCATTTGATCATCTCCGTAAAGTGGGTATTTTTATGGGTATCTTAGAGAAGAATTAGTAGAAGTAGAAGAATGTAGATTATGGTGTACCTCTCCTTCTTCTTTCCAGGGAGTAGATTTAGTTTACGTAGTCTTTCACAGTAGTTGGGTTCTTTGCAGCCATCAATCTTAGCTGTGAAATGTCTCTAAGTTTCCTCTAGTTTATTAGTTTCTTCCTTTTTACATGGGGACGTCAAGACTGAGTAGTATTCAAGTTTTGGTATGATCAGTGTTTTAAGCAGGGAAATCATTACTGTCTTGATCCTCCTTCTGAACGTTCTTAGTACCTGTCCCGCGACTCTTTTTGCCATGTTTATCGCTATCTGATGTTTCGAATTTCGCATCATCGGTCATTATAACCCCCAAATCGATCGCTTTCGTGCTTCTCTGAATTTCCTGTCTATCTGGAGCATAATATGGTTATATATATATATATATATATATATATATATAATATATATATATATATATAACGTAAAGAACGACGCTTGTATAGGAGATATTCCGCGCAAGATGAGAGAGAGAGAACGAAACAAATGAAAAAATGAGGTAACCACCCGGGAATCGAACCCGGATCTTCCGATTGCCGGCATGCGGGAGGTGCCCCCTTGGGGCATTGTTTCTGCGAGTATGTAGAAGAATTACGACATTTGGAAGAGTGAGGCCCATGGTGTAGTGGTTATCATATCTGACCGGCAATCGGAAGATCCCGGGTTCGATTCCCAAGTGGTTACCTCATTTTTTCATTTGTTTCGTTCTCTCTCTCTCATCTTGCGCGGAATATCTCCTATACAAGCGTCGTTCTTTACGTTAATTATACTGCGTGTTTGCAGTTATATATATATATATATATATATATATATATATATATATATACCTTTCAAATGCTGCGTGCGATGATTCCTAATTTCACGAAGGTCAAGCTTGTCGCCCCTCCTCTCGAGTTGGCCTGGTGAAGTAGTGAGTTGGTTTCTTGTACTCTCCACCTCACATAACCAGGTACGCTCGGTTCATCGGGGATTGTTCTGAGCCAGGCGTCTAATCTTCTTTTGAAGATGTCCACCGCAACACCACTCGTGTTCCTTCGGTCTTTGGGCAGCTGATTACAGAAAACAGTCTTGGTTCTCTCACAACAAAACTATTTTCTTTCAGGGTTAAGGATGTTCCCTATCCAGCCTTTAATTTGGGAACACGACACAGTCTTCCTTTTCTACTTTTCACTGTTGTTTGGGGAGTTACAGGGTTCAGAGTAAGATTAGGGACTAGTTTCTCCATTATTTTCCAAGTGTAAATAATGGTGCATCTCCCTTCTCCTTTCCAGTGAATATAGGTTTAATTCGCGTAGCCTTTCCCAGTAATTTATTTTTTTGCACCCATTGATCTTTGCTGTGAAACTTCTCTGAATTCCTTCTAGCTCTATAATGTCTTCTTTTTCATATGGGCATGTTAGGACCGAGCAGTATTCTTATTTTGTGTTTCAAATTTCGCATCATCAATCATTACAACTCCTTAATCTTTTGCTTTAGAATTTCTCTGAATTTCCTGTCCATTTGGGGTATAATATTCCATGGATTTTAGGTCCTTCCTTTTTCCATACCATAACAGTTGAAAGTTCTGTGTTAAACTTCATATTGTTGTCTTCCGTCCACTTGTAGATTCTGTTTATGTCGGTTTGTAGAGATCCTATATCTTCTGGGTTTCTTATATTTCTACTGATCTTTGTGTCATCGGCAAAGGATGTTACTGTGCTGTCTCTGGTAACGTCCTCATCTATGTCAGTTAGTATGATTATGAAGAGTAGTGGAGCTAATACTGTTCCTTGTGGTACTGAGCTGAGAACCTCTGATTCTGATGAAGATATTCCTTGTACTGTAACGACTTGCCGCAGCTCACTAAGGAAATTATATTTCCATTTCACTACTTTTCCTGTTATTTTCGGTAACTATATCAGTTTATGTATTATGATTCCATGGTCACACTTGTCGAACGCTTTGGCAAAGTCTGTGTATATTATTACATCATGGTTTTCAGTACTTTCATTACTTTCCATATATATAAATATATGATACATACAGACCGTGCATGGAACAAGGAACTCTTTGGGAAAATTAAATCCACTATAGTTCGAATAAGTAATGGTAAATGACAAACACTATAGTTTTTTCTTTTTCATGACGTTAGCCTGACGTGGGCAACGGATCACTCGCAAAGAGGTCCCAAAAATATAGCTTCCCTGTACTATATATATATATATATATATATATATATATATATATATATATATATATATATATGGATGAATTTCATAATTAGACACGTGAAATGAATGAATGATGCAAACCCACAAGGAAAAAGAAAAATGATTCCAAGGCCTTTCGTGTATTCAGAAGTACACCTCCCTGACGAGGTGTACTTCTTAATACACGAAAGGGCAGGTTGGAAATTGGAATAATTTTTTTTTCCTTGTGGGTTTGAATTATATAATATATATATTACCGTAATAACAACAAACAATAGCTGAAATTTATTGATATCAATTCCAAGGTATAAATGGAGAGAGATGTGGTTATTCATTTGGTCTGTAAGTTACCTGTCAGACAATGGTGGAGAAAAGCTAGACAAAGTGCTACGAAGGAGAAGGGAAGTTTGATTTGATCATTTCCGTAAGTGGGTATTTTTATGGGTATCTTAGAGAAGAAGTAGGCTCACTGTTCCTTTGACCTACTTCTGCCTTTTCTCTCATAACTCCCATACAAAAATTATTCCTGGCTGAAATGATTTAAATGTTCCTTTGAAAAAGGAATCAAAAGATGCTTTCGATTTATGGTGTCTTCGTGGTAAACCGAGGATAGGACCATTTGACATGAATATATATATATAGAAGTAGGGCTTAAAATAAAGCAGCCATAAAATGGTGTAAACAGGAAGATTACTCGAGCCTTAAAAGCTTGTGAGACTACCATAATATTTAAGAAATTAGAAGTCGGGAAGATTCCCATTGTATGTATTAAATATATACTCTCTGAATTTTTGGTACACACCAGCCTTTTACGATTAGATAACGCAATGTGTTGTCAGAGTGGTTTGGTTCTTTTTGCAAAGTTAGACGAGGCTCCTTGCCCTCTCCTCCGCTGTTTAATGTGTATATTGATGGATTAATTACTTCTTTTAATGAGGCAAGAGTGGAATGTTGTATAGATAACATTGAGCATAAACAACTTAGTCTGTGCTGATAATACGATATTAATAAGCCCTTCCGTTAAAGGATCATCTTTTAAGAATTTACAAAATTTATTTTAATGTTATTTAAACTCAAATGCTCAAAAGAATCGGCTAATACTACGCGTGTTTTCAAAATGAAAGGTCAGCCAGTAAAGCAAGTACGTAAATTTAGGTATTTGGGTCATATTATCACCACCAACTCGTTGAGGGGTGGCTCAGACGTAAAAGAAAACAATATCAAAGTTTCTCTGCTAAAGTACACGTGATTCTAAAGAACTTCAGATTCTGTGCAAAGGCATCTAAAGACAATCTTGTCTGTACTTTCTGCGTTAATATCTATGATGAACAACAACCTTGGGCTATTAAAAAAAAAAAAAGTTCTGCAGAACTCTTAATTTGCTTTTTAACAGACCTTTAAGACTACCCTCATTAGTTCTCTCCAAGATGCTCTGCTTCGCAAATGTTTTACTAACTACAATGTATCGAGCCTCCTGTATTTAACAAGATCTTACTCAGTACAGTTTAATGCAAAGAGTTAAAAACTCTCACAACCTAATTATCCAAGCTATTCATCAGTCCTGCCAAATGTCATCTAAGCTATGGCCTTCATGGTATGAAAACGTTTGTCTACAGCCCACTTAACATCGAGTTTGCTATCATTTATTACTTGTATTTTTATATTTGGTCTAATTTTATTTTATTTTAGTTTTTTATTGTTACTAAATGCAATAAGGAAGTTATTTTTCCGCCAACAAATTTTTTCACTTTCATTTGCATGCAAGCAAATGGGACCATTCTGAATTGTAGCATATATTTGGAAATTTAAATACATAATCACGCATTTTTGCATATGCTAAATTTACCCCCACTCCCTTTTCACCAGGATTCGAACGCGGGTCCTCTGAGTCGGAGATGCGGGCGCTGATCATTCGGATACGATAAAAGTTAACAGCAACCTGGCGACATTTTATCGCTTGAGGAAACTCATAACGCTTTCGCGTCCACGGGTGTTTTAAGTTTTAACCCCCTGCACTCGAGTCAATGGACAACAATTAATTCAAATTATCTGGCAGATACGAGAGCACCATATAGATGAAAATGTAAATGCGAGGTTTATATTTCCATCTCTGGAAGAGAGAGCACCATATAGATGAAAATGTAAATGCGAGGTTTATATTTCCATCTCTGGAAGAGAGAGCATTCTGAGTTTTCGGGTGAGGAAATGTCGCTAGGTTGTCGCTAATTTTTATCCTATTGTAGCCTAATGGTCAGCAACCGCGCCTCCGACTAAGAGGTCCTGTGTTCGGATCTCGGTGGGGGACAAATTTTGAATATATATATATATACGAGGTGCAATCAATAAACTCACGAAATATATTAATTTTTTGGATCACCTGAAGATCAGGGCCCCCAGCCTCAATTACCAAATGATATCTTCGTTAAACCTAACGAAAAAATCACGACTTAACCTAACCACTCGTCAAGGGCGTACAGTTGACCTAACCGGGCATTCAACTTAATTTATTATATCTGGTACTGTAAAGCAAAAAACAAGAATTCATGGGGGCCCTGATTTTCAGGTGATCCAATTTTTTTTTATAATGAAACAATTCCGTGAATTTAGTGACCGTACCTTATATATATACCGGATATCCGCATCATTTTAACATCCGCATCCGCACTTCTGATTGCGGATGTTATGCGGATATTACCTCTAATAAATTATGCAATTTACAATTAAATTAGCTTATAAAGTAGCTTATAAGGCCCAGTCATGCACATTTCATGCAAAGTATTAATTTATGATGAACAACAAATATATAAACCTCAAAATATAAATACCTGGTAACACAGAAAATTGAATGAAACTTGTTTCATTGAATTTTCTCTGGCTGAAACTCTTCAGAAAGTTATTTTTATCATAATGAAAACATTAATATTAATTCTTATGCATTGCCTGCCATAATAGTAATATCACGAAATTTGAAAAATTGTCATATATTCATATTCTATATTATATTGATAGATTAACTAAATATCCGCATCCGCGGACATTGAAATTAAAGATCCGCAATGTTGAAAAACTGACATCCGGTCCACCACTAATATACAGTATGTATATATATATATATATATATATATATATATATATATATATTATATTATATATTATATATAGTGTGCACTAAAATCACAGAACACGTGATCTTATTAATAAGCAAACAACCACAGGGAAAAGGAAAAAGAAACACGAAATCCGAGCGCTTTCGTGATATATTCACATCTTCAGGGAAAAACAAAAAATTTCTTGTTTTTTCCCTGAAGATGTGAATATATCACGAAAGCGCTCGGATTTCGTGTTTCTTTTTCCTTTTCCCTGTGGTTGTTTGCTTATATATATATATATATATATACGCACACAACTCCGGACCAGAAAAAAAGAAAATGTCCCAAATGCACTCCTGACCTTCATAATACCTTTAAGTTATACACCTTTATGAGGAATATAGAGTTATAGAGTATCTGTGACATTATGATAAAAAGACACCTGTGTGTGCCAGTTTTGAAAAAAATATATTAAAAACGTTATTAAATAGTGAAATGTTAATTCATAGCGACATATCCAAACATTAGAATATCCTGTCAGGTGTTGCAAAAAGATAGAATAAATTCATTATGTTCATTGTGTACTGCCACTATATTAAACTTTTATCAAAGACTTTTTAACTCTGCTGTCTTAGTATTTAGTCGGTCCACCCTAGCCCTGCTTACGGCCTCCAATCGACGTGGCATCGAATCGACAAGTCTCTCGCATTCTTCTGTAGTTATCGATTGCCAGGTTGTAATCAAACACCTCTTCAGTTCACTAAGTGTTCCTGTTTTACGCTTTTGGACATTCTGTTTAGCAATATTTCAAAGATTTTCTATCGGATTAAGATCGGGAGAATTAGCTGGCCATGCTAGTACTTCAATTTCATGAGCATCAAATCACGCAGACGTTGCATGAGTCGGGGGGGGGGGGGGGCAGGTTATTTTGAAAAATAAATGGTTCCTCTCCATACAGCTGTTCTGCAGACTCCAGCATGAAGTATTCTAAGATTTCTTGATAAACATGACTATTGACAACTCTGTTTACAAATGCAAGTAACCCCACACCATTCGCATTCACGTAACCCCACACTAACACACTCGCCGCCTTTATGAAATAGAATTTCGGTTACAAAAACGAAAAATTAAGCCGATGTTAATTGCGAACGAAAAGAGAGGACGACTATCCTGGCGCAAAGAAAGAGTCGCATGGACTGCAAACCAGTGAGTGTTTTTTCAGACAAATAAAAATTTTGTCATTTGGTGATAGGAATCCCATCCGCGCGTTGGCGAAGTCTGAAATGTATCGTGAAATATGCCTGAACCGACCGGTCAAATTACGGCGAGTGTTAGTATGGGGTTGCATGAATGCAAATGGTGTGGTTCACTTAACGTTTGTAGATAGAACTGTCAATAGTCACGTTTATCAAGAAATCTCAGAATACCTCATGCTAGAGTCTGCAGAACAGCTGTATGGAGAAGAACCATTTATTTTTCGACATTACCTGGCTCCAGTTCATGCGGCTGGTGCAACATCTGCGTGGTTTGATGCTCATGAAACTGAAGTACTACCATGATCAGCTAATTCTCCCACTCTTAATCTTATAGAAAATTTTTGGAATATTGCTAAGCAGAAGGTCCAAAAGCGTAAATGAACTGTAGAGGTGTTTGATAAGGGTAGACCAACTAAATACTAAGACAACAGAGTTAAAAAGTCTTTGATAAAGGTTTAATATATTGGCAGTACTCAATGACTATAATGAATTTATTCTATTTTTTTGCAACACCTGACAAGATATTCTAACGTTTGGGTATGTCGCTATGAATTAACATTCCGCTATTTAATAACGTTTTTAATATGTTTTTTTTTTCAAAATTGGTACACAGACGTTTCGTTTTACAAATTACGTCACAAATACTCTATATTCCTTATACAGGTGTATAATTTAGTTATGAAGGTTATGAGCCCATTTGAGACGGTATTCTATTTTTCTGGTCCGGAGTTGAGATATATATATATATACAGGGTGTAACAAAAGTCTGTTCTCGTAGGGTAACAAGATATAACGAATTGAACGAGAAAATAGTTTTAACTATACATTACAAAGTATACAATCAACTTACCAGTTAATCCAGTACATGCTCAAATTGCATTCCATGTGTGTATTACGTGTTGCCACGTAATACATACATACCACGATCAATTCTATTGTGTCTTATTTCTCTATGAGAACGGACTTTTGTTACACCCTGTATAATATAAAGAATTCGGCAGTGATCAGGCATAGAGAGAAACACCACTTGTCTGTACCCACCTGTAGGTGGCCATGCAAATTTCGATGAAACATACGTTTAGTGGCGTATCGCTTCTTCGAAGACAAAAGTGTTGGAAGGAAATGCAAATAAAAGACCTCTATAGAATCGTGTTTTTTTTTTAATCTTTTTCTGTCCTGCTCATTTATTCTTTTCATCTTGATCAATTGTCAGGCGAAAGTTTTTTCCTTGTTTTTCGCGTTCACTTTTGTGAGCGCTCTTTTTACACATTGTTCACAAGGTTTTTGATCTCATATCTGATCGTCTTTCTCAGCTCATATTGTACACAATCACTTGTACTAAATTATATATATAATTTGTGTGTTTCTACCTCGTGGTGTACGGACGTTTTGTTTCCGCTCTGTGTAATATCGAAATAACTAGTATTTATAAGTTCAGCGGTAAATTCTATCTTATATCAGTGTGTGTGCTAAACATCAGTGAATTCGCGATAATAATTTATTAAGTTAAAGTCGGTGGCATATAGCGTGCACAAAGAAAAACATCAATTGAAACAAACTGAAAATAACCCGAACGGTAAAACATCCCCTGAGATTTTTACATTAGGCCTATAGAGGGAAAGAAGGTCAGAGAAAATTCGGAAGAGCCATAAAACGGAAAGGTCAAGTTTTCGAGACGAAATTTGAGAAGTGAGAAGAAAAGAGGCAAAATAAAGGAAAGAATAAAGGAATAATGAATAAAGGAATAATAAAGAATAAAGGAATAATAAAGAATAAAGGAAAGAATGACAAAAAATACGAAGTGTGTAAACTGCGGTAAATTCAGAAAGTTGAATAGAGCTGTATTCTGTCTAATGGAATGCGCTGCGCACCAGCTCTGCGATTGCAAAAATGAAGCAGACCAGACCACGGGCTATGCATTCTGTGCATTACCTTTAAACATTACGAATTCATGAATTTACATAAAAAAGACAGGAAAGTGATAAACAGAATAAATAACAAAATCATAGGCCTTTATGGCTTCCTGTGCGTCAAGTGTATGGAAAAAAATAAGAATATAGTACAAAGAGCAATGCAAATAGGCAATACATGTTTACCGATAGATGACCAGGAAACAGCAGGAAACGCCGACACAACCGAATACGAGACGCAGGACAACACGATACAGGAAAGCACACTACAGGGAGATGCAAAAGTAGCCTCAGAGGATAAAATACCCCCTGCCAAAGAGATATCCCTCTCTCTCTTTTGTGGTCCTGTTATACCAGGAACACGAAAGAGAAAGATGCCAGGAACACTAATGAAAACTCGCCGAAGACAAAAAAAAAAACACTGAGTAGGGAAGAAGTGGTGGTGGAACAGAAGAAAGCAATCGAATCACATAGGGTTCTAAGGAGATTAAACGACGGGCCATATGCGACTACTATAAAACAGGGTCATGCATATATGGATCAAACTACAGGTACAGTCACCCAAAATAATGCTTCGATATGATGAGGAATGGAAGATGCAGATACAGACAAAACTGCCACTTTTTCCACCCTCGTATGTGCAGACAGTCACTGACAGAGAAAATGCCTAAATATAGAGTGCCCATATTTTCACATAAAGGGTACCCAAAGAAGAGAACGGGGAAGAACAGACCTTGTCCGAATTAGAAGTAACAACAGGAGCAAGGAAACATTTTTTAGAAGAAATGAGAACTATAAAAGCAGAGCTTGCCCTGCTAACAAAATAGGACAGGACTCCGCAGGTATATTCACCACACCATTACATACATCACCCCTCTATCCAATACCACCCAACGATAATACAACAACCACAGTGGTATCAAGGGCCGCAACCCCAATTCTCCCAAATGCAGCGGCCCAACCAATAACACCAAACAGGAACCGACATCGACCAGGAAACGACCAGTATTTAGGAAAATCGAACACGAAGATTAGAAATCCGGTAAATGTATTGTACATAAATATACAAGGCTTCTATTGTAGTGATTTATATATATAAAAAAACATTCTTTCCTTCTACTAAAATGTCGTATACCTCATTCACAATTCATTATTTACTTTCTATTATCACTCGTTTTCTCCGTCTTTATACGGACGCGGGTAGACCGCTTGAGCCGTGGCCGGTGAGCCGCCATTAAACTTTCAAACACAACAAAGCAAGTGACCGGGGATAAATTACACACTTTTATTTACTATTTACTGATTTTTTATTTATGCCGAAAACTTTAGACGAAATGAGTAATACGAAGGCGGAATTAGCGTTAACATTTAATCGCGGAGAGAGACATAATTCATATTTTAAATAAACTATAACAGTCTAATATGAAAAACATCTTATTGGGGCAAACCCCGCCCAAGACTGAATTGGGCATTTCACCCAGCCTCCAGCATGGGCACATCTCAGATGTTGCCAATTTGTAGTTTTATATTTTTAATTTCAAACAAAATATTATCAATTTCTTGTTTACATACGAACCATAATTAAATTTCTTATTTAACATTATTTTCTTTATTAAACAAAACATTATTAAATTCTTATTAGACATGATTATCTTTATTAAAAAACTCGATACACTACACTTACACTACACTATACTGACGATGCAGACTGCAAATTACAATACTTTCAAAATTTAGCTATGGAAACCAGCATAGATATCATATGCCTAATGGAAACACACACAAATGCGAAAAAGACTGAAATCTGCATCGAGAATACTGAAATAGCATTGCTGGACTACAACATACACAGAGCAGGTAGAGTGGCTAGACGAGGGGGAGGGTGTTGTATCTACGTGAAAAACAAATACACATGTGAGGCGAAGGTAAACAAATCAAAGAGCACAGTCGAAATTATTATTTTAGAAGTAAAAGAACTGAACCTAAACATTATAAACATCTACAGACCACCAAACACCACAAAAGTTAATTCCAATTTGCCACAAATAAAATAGAAAACATTTTAAAATTACTTGAAACTCCAGCAACAAATATTCTGATTTTCGGAGATTTTAATTTCCCATTCATAATATGGAAGAAAAATGACTAAGTTATATATACAGTATATCGAGAAATTTCATGGCAACATTACAAAAGATGATAGAACCCAAGCAACAATGCTAGTAGATATTATGAAACATTACGCCTTTACCCAGGAAATCTGTGAAGCCACGAGAAAAGAGAACGTTTTGGACTTAATCTTGACAAATAACAACGAGATATTAATAAATAAAAAAGTAACGCACACAAATTTCTCCGACCATAACCTAATCGATATACAATTAAAGTTAGCATCCAGAGGTCCGAAAACGCATCCTAGAGAGTCAGAAGGAATATTTGAAGGCTTAAGCATAAATTCAAAGAAAGTAAATTGGGATAACGTAAATAAAGATTTAAAGGAAGTAAATTGGGAATTCCTACTTTACGAGAAGACTCCAAAAAGAAATACTATGTATAATAGAGACTGAAACCAAACATGCAATACTGGAACATATTCCAGAGAGACAGAAAAGAAAACATAGCAAGCTCGAGAGGAAAATCAGGACACTATTAAGGCAACGAAGCCAAACTGTAAAACATCTCCACAGATACAGAACTGATGCAAGGAGACTCAAACTAGAGAGGAGACTTGGCGAAATAGAAATGGACCTAAAGCAAACATTCATATAAAGGACAAACGAGGAGGAAAACAAGGTAGCAGAAAACAAAAAAATAACCCAAAATACTTCTACACGGTTGCGAAAAGGAAAAAAATGCAGTGTGAAGAGAGTATTGGTCCGTTGATAGACAGGGAGGCCAAATACACAAATGACCCGAAAGAAATAAGCGAACTGCTTAGGGAACAATTTAACTCTGTGTTTAGCACCCCTACGTCTGAGATGGAAGTGGAAAACCCAGACGAATTTTTCGACATAGATACAAATCAACCAAGAACAAATTCTGGACAAACCTATTAATGGACTTCGAGTTCACGGAAGATGTAATCAAGGCTTTACCACAGATGCGAGACAATTCAGAATCAGGGCCAGACACATGGAGTGCCACGTTTCTGAAGAAATGTAAAGAGAGTATTGCCAAACGGCTATACTTACTATGGAAGAAATCACTCGACACAGGACAAATTCCACTCCCCTTAAAGAACGCGAACATTGTCCCCTCATTCAAAGGTGGTAACAGAGCAATGCCCAAGCATTATCGGCCAGTGGCTCTCACTTCGCACTTTATAAAGTGCTTTGAACGTATAATTAGAGGTAAAACTACCTACTACCTACAAGAAAAAGACCTATACAACCTAAATCAACATGGCTTCAGGGCTGGAATATCATGCCTATCACAGCTACTCGACCACCAGGAGAAAATATTGGAAACATTATGTCGAGGACAGACGTGTTTTATCGAGTGTCCACTGTCCAGTGTTACCAATTGAATAAGTGGTTTTCGTTGAAGTGTCTTTCAAAAAAATAGTGTTTGGTGCATTCTTAACTAAATTACTTTGTTACTAATCATTCATTAACGAATATATTTCATTTATTTTTATTCATTACTATATTATTTTATTAAACCAAGGCTAGTGCACGTGGCTTACCTTGTTTGTTTTTAGAATCTATTAAAAACGAGGTTTCGTAAGGTTGAAATTCCCTTGTTTGCCTTGTTTGTTTTTGAAATCTATTAGAAAACGAGGTTTCATAAGGTTCATTTTCCCTTGCTACGGGGATCAAGTAAAGTGTGGTCACCCACCGTGGGAAAAAGGAAAAAAAAGTCGGTTGAATAGCGGACAGATAAGTTTTATTAATATTTATTTTACAGATCTTATATCGGTAGCTTAATTAAGTATATATTCATTTAGTATAAATTTGTTACAAGAACCTGTTTCTGCGTTTTAAGAACATTTTTGCGGGCTTGCGCAGGTGAGGGCACAATAAGCACGCGGTAGACCTACGTTGTAATTTATTAATTTCCAAACGCTCGTTTTTTTTTAATTAAGAGCATGGCACCCCCGTCAAGTACTTGCAGTTGCTGTGAAAGGAAATTTGCAGGTTGTGCTCAAGCATGGAAGTCCTGAGGAACGAGTTAGAACGTGAGAGGGAGGCCAGAGTGAGGCTTGAAGAAAGCGTGATGCTCCTGACAGCAAAATTAGAGTCCCTTGAGACTCCAGTTACGACCCCTCCTGCCTCAGTTTCTACAAATAATATAAATAGTATTAATAGCCCTCTCTCTTCCCCTAGTTCCCAACCCTTCGTTCGAGTGCGTCAAGAAATTAAATATCCAGGAAGGTGGATATTTAATTTCTTGACGCAGAGTGGTGGTGGTAAACGGAGTTAAATCGAAAGTCGTGAGCTCTGTCCCACAAGGGACAGTATTAGCTCCCTTGCTGTTCATAATAATGATTGCAGATATTGATGCAGATATTAAGGACAGTATTGTATCGTGCTTCGCAGATGACACAAAGATATGTAAGAAAATATTAAACGAAGATGACATAAGAAAACTACAAAACGACATTGAAACATTATTCCAGTGGGCAGAAGACGACAATATGAAGTTCAACGAAGAAAAATTCCAACTTCTAAGATATGGTAATAATAACGAGCTACAGAAAAAAGGGTACAAAACTCCGCAAGCCAAAGAGAGAACACCAAATCCACAAGTCAGGGATCTTGGAGTAATAATGTCGTCGGATGCAGAATTCAGAGAGCACTATAAAATCAAAATCACAACGGCTAGAAAAATAATGGGAATCATCTGGAGGAGCTTCCGCAGCAGAAAAGCAAACATCATGCTCAAATTATGGAAGAGTCTAGTCCCTAACCTCAGAAATGAAATAGAAACAAACTTGAATGAGAGAAGAGGCAGATTCTGTACGGTCCCAGCTGCGGTGGAACAAGGAGCCATGAAAACGAGGATGGAAAATACCCTCAGAATACGGGGCCCAAAACTTTTCAATGTCCTTCTAGAAGAAGTGAGGAAACTCCAGCACACCGACCTGAATAACTTCAAGAATCTGTCCAGCTGATTCTTGAAGTTATGCAAAATCACTGACCAGCCATGCGTGGCTGGCTACGAGGGCAGGAGATCAGAGAGCAATTTCCTCCTTCACCAAGTCCCGCAAATGAGGCGGGAAGCTGCAGAGGGGTCGACCGCAGGTCGATCCTGAAACGTCGTTCAAACTCAACAAAAGTAGTATATATATATATATATATATATATATATATATATAATATATAAATAATGTGTGTCTATATTTAGAATTGCATAACTTAGTTAGAAATACGCAGCACGGTTTTAGGCGAAACAAATCTTGCTTAACTAATCCTTTAGAATTTTTTGAAAGCGTGCTTGACGTTTACGATAGTCATCGGGCGGTTGATGTAGTGTATTTAGATTTTCAAAAAGCGTTTGACACCTTACCGCACAAAAGACTCCTTGAAAAAATAAGGCTTATGGAATCAGGGGTGTAGTAATAAATTGGATAGAAGAGTGGTTGCGAGATAGGAAACAGAGGGTGGTCGTTGATGGAGCGGAGTCATGTTGGGCTAATGTAGCGAGTGGCTTTCCTCAGGGTTCTGTATTGAGCCCCTTGCTTTTTCTTATATATATTAACGATTTAGATGTCGGCCTAGCCAGTACAGCTTCGAAGTTTGCGGATGACACGAAGTTGGGTGGTAGGGCGATTAATGACGAAGATAGAGGTAAAATCCAGGAAGATCTGAATAAAATCGTTGATTGGTTAGTCACATGGCAAATGAGATTTAACGTCAATAAGTGCAAAATTTTACATATAGGTTCGCGTAACGGTAATTTTGTGTATAGTATGTCAGGGAAGTAGTTAACAAGCGTAGAGCAAGAAAAAGTTTTAGGAGTTATAGTCACTGGTGATTTAAAAGTAGCGAAACAAAGTACAGCAGCGGTCAATAAGGCGAACAAAATGTTGTTTTATAGCTAGGAATTTTGAGTACAAATCGCGTGATACTATAGTTCCTCTATATAAATCATTAGTTAGACCCCATTTCGAGTACACGATCCAATTTTGGAATCCGCATATGCGAAGAGATATAGACAAAATCGAAAGAGTTCAAAGACGAGCAACTAAGATGATTCTGTCGCTTAGGTCAAAGTCGTACGAAGGTAGGCTTAAGGAGTTAAAATTTACTACACTCGAGACTAGGAGGCTAAGGGGTGATCTAATCCAGGTTTTCAAAATTATGAATGGGTTCGAAAACGTAGATATAGTTTTCTCGAAATATCTGGATATAATAGGACTAGAAATAACGAGTGTAAGTTGACAAGTAGAAGGTTCGAGACAGCAGTTGCCGAAAACTTTTTTACGCATAGAATAGTAAATAGGTGGAATAGTTTGCCGGTAGAAGTAATTAGTAGCACGTCTATAAACATGTTTAAAAATCGATTAGACGCATATGTTGATAGATTGTGTATAGTTTAAGTTAGTAAAATTAAGGCTTTGTGGTTTGGAACCCACGTAAAATTGTAGGTCCCCTCCGCCACCACGGAGAACATGGACAATACACAATTACGAATACAGTTAGGTAGACCAGACATGAGTGGATCATATATATATATATATATATATATATATATATATGTTATAATGTTTCAGACCAATAAAGACCCTAGGATCTACTCATGGCTGGTCCACCTGTGTTCGTAATTGTGTATTGTGCATGTCCTCCGTGGTGGCGGAGGGGACCTACAATTTTACGTGGGTTCCAAACCACAAAGCCTTAATTTTACTACCTTAAACTATACCCAATCTATCAACATATGCGGCAAACTATTCCAGCTATTTACTATTCTATGCGTAAAAACGTTTTTGGGAACTGCTGTCTCCAGCCTTCTACTTGTCGACTTAAACCAGTTTTTTCTCGTCCTATGTACTGAGATATTTCGAAAAAACTATATCTACGTTATCGAACCCATTCATAATTTTGGAAACCTGGATTAGATCACCCTTCAGCCACCTAGTTTCGAGTGTAGTCAATTTTAACTCCTTAAGCCTATCTTCATACGACTTCGACCTAAGCAACGGAATCATCTTAGTTGCTCGTCTTTGAACTCTTTCGATTTTGTCTATATCTTTTCGCATATGCGGATTCCAAAATTGGATCGCGTACTCCAAATGGGGTCTAACTAATGACTTATAAAGAGGAACAATAATATTGCGCGATTTATACTCCAACTCAAAATTACTAGCTATAAAACCTAGCACTTTGTTCGCTTTGTTGACCGCTGCTGTACTTTGTTTCGCTACTTTTAAATCACCAGTGACTATAACTCCTAAATGTTTTTCCTGCTCTATGCTTGCTAACTCCTTCCCTGACATACTATATGCAAAATTACCGTTACGCGAACCTATATGTAAAATTTTGCACTTATCGACGTTAAATCTCATTTGTCATGCGACTGACCAATCAACGATTTTGTTCAGATCTTCCTGGATTTTACCTCTATCTTCATCATTAATCGCCCTACCACCCAATTTCGTGTCATCCGCAAACTTTGAGACTGTACTGACTATGCCGACATCTAAATCGTTTATATATATATATATATATATATATATATATATAAGAAAAAGCAAGGGGTCCAATACAGAACCCTGAGGAACGCTGCTCGGTACATTCGCCCAAGACGACTCCACTCCATCAACGACCACCCTCTGTTTCCTACCTCGCAACCACTCTTCTATCCCAT
>JAJOZX010004910.1:307500-330000 GCA_023014485.1 Bathynomus jamesi
CTAATACAGGTCTGTATTTGTTTTATACTTGCTTTTATGTATCATATGGGAACGTATCCAAACATCTTGCCTTCTGAAAAATGGCCACCGGAACGCATCCTCTCATAAAACATGTATTTATATGTGAAATAAAATTATTCGTTACTCGCATTTTCGCATTCGTAATGAGTCTGAGGAACATAACATATATATATGAAGGGTGGTTACAAAGTCCTTGTGCAACTTTAAACTTTAATAACTTTTGAGGTATACGCGATAGAAACGGTGTAAACGGTATATGAAAGCATAATTATTAACGTTTTTGACACACTACGTAACAAATTTCTAAGCCTCAACATAACCGCCATCATTCACGATACATCGTTCAATCCGATTTTGCAATTGTTTGAAAACATCCTTAAGTTGCTTGCCGAGTGATTCCATATATTGTATTTGTAACCCTGGCCCTAAGTTCATCCAAAGAATGTGGTTTTGATGGATAAGAAACTTTTAACGTGGTCCTTTAAAAGTAGTCCGATGGGGACAGGTCAGGTGAACGAAGTGGCCGAGCAATTGGTCCACCTCTACTGATCCACTTGGCTAGGAGGATGTAGTAATGTCTAATTAAAAATTAGAATGTTTTGGTTATAAGAAATTAAAAGATAATAATAATATTAAATAAATGAAATTACGATAAATTGTGGTTGTTTATATTGTAATTATATTTAATTAGAATGTTTTGGTTAAGTTTATTAAAATTATAATAAAATACTGGTTTGCAACCAGGAGTCGCCCCAAGCGGGACGAGGCTGAGGAAGTACCCTTTAGTCATCGGCCCGCCTCGCGTTTAAAAAGGTGTCCTTCCGTGTTAGAATGTAATTGTGAATTTAAATTCTTTTGTCTCTCTCTCGTCTTAAGTATTATAGTTAAATTCCCCCTCGCATTACCCCGTTTAACTAAGTCTGTTTCGGCAGTAATAAACTAGTAAAAAGTGTAATGAAGATTATAATTGACCCTAGTCTCCCTTTGCATTGTCTAACGGTTTTTCGACTCGGCCGGCTACCATGCATTTATATACAGTAATGCGAAAAGCGAGTGAAAAGCGTGTAAAGAGAATGAATAATGATAGAAGTAAAGGAAAGTAATTATACAAATGAAAGAAGGGGAATCACTACATTCTGGTGGCAGCTAACCTTATTAAATTGTTATCAATTTAATAATATTAACCCACGCACTCTTTGCATTTTTTTTTCGTGTCATGAATAGAAGTTGAAAATTTGTGCGTGTGTTTCGATTAATCACGATCGTTTTTCCACGTCCTCCGTATGAAGAAAATTAGTAGATATTCTGTTTCGCTATCCGTTTTAGAGTATTTATAAAATTAAGCAAATTCGGATTTCCTTTTTTTTAAAATTCGATGATTCAAGATGGCGCCCATTATTTTACAAATTCTTCTCGTAGGAGCGTCTCTTCGAAATTTCCGCGGGAAGATTTTTTTTTCTTTCCTCGTCTCGATGGAGATGGTCTAGATTTTAAAAACCGCTCTGACTCAAGATTTCTCTTAGTCATCTGGTCAAGACCGTTGTAATGTGTTGTCAAAAATTAGAGTCGAAATTTGAGAGTCGTTTGTTCCATCTTTCTTCCCGCTGTTTCTTTAGTTTTCGTTGCTTCGGTCGGAGAGAGAAGTTTCAAAATTGAAAAATTGCGGGCCGGTGACTCATCCTTTTTCTTCCACTTTTACTCTGTCTTATAGCCTACCTTTTTGTGTTTACAGTCCTTTCTTTTTTGGTGTTTCATTTTCTGAATTAGTAATAATTGTGATGATAATAATAATGATTAGTAAATAAATTTTTACACTTTATACGAATTACATTATTTTAGTGTTTAAATAGATTGTGTCATGCATTTTTATACGGTTAGATTTTAAAAAGGTGCGTAAATTTGGAACGCATTTCTAGGTAATGATATATATATATATATATATAGTAGAGCATTATAAAAGATTCAATGAGTAACAAAATTTTTCAGAATTTATTAGGTAGTTTTTGAGATTATTCTTTGACTGGATGTATATAATTGTTTAATTACAGGCTTTTAGGGCAAGGCCGAAAGTTGGGGTATAATTTTAAGTATCGCTTCGCTTTATAGGTTGTTAATTTTAAGGTGAACGTCGAAAAATAATCTTAAAGATACTAATTCATACTGGGTCAATTCGGACTGTTTAAGTTTATGCTTGCCGTATATGAATTGTGAGACACTTGAAAATAAGCCAAATTTGTTTAATTGAAATAGAGAAATTGGTTCGTAAAATTTTCGATAAATTAATGTTTTTTAATTTTTTTTATATACTCATTAATTATATACTTATATATTAACATATATTAATTATATATATAATTATATAGATTTATATACTCATTAATACTCATTAATTTTTGTAGGTGGGCTGTTTTTGTCTATCTTTTTTCTTTTTCATTTTCAAGACAAAATCCGCGTGATAAGTTGTATGGTTAGGCTGTTTAAAATTTTTTTTATTCTGCAATTAAATTTTATTGTTAGGGTGTTTTTTTTCTTTCAACGTTTTATTTTGAAGGGTATTAAAATTAAAAATGTTTTTTCGTTTGCGCGTTTGCATAAAAAATGTTAAAAAAAAATTGTTTCCCAATGTACTGCAGTTAAGTTCGGTTAGGAATATTTTTATAGAGGCTCGCTTCCAACACAAAGCGAACACTTCATTATACAATGATTCGTTTTAATTTTTGTTTACATAGTAGGTTGCGTGTATTTTTGGGTTCATAATATCTGTTTTTATTTAGAATAACGATGCAAATTTGTAGTTTCACTTGGAAACGATAAATTATAGGATTGTTGTGATTTACAAACCATACTGGGTTTTGTGTTGCAGGAGAGAGTTGTGTCTCAGATGTAATTTGTGAATTACGAGTTTTCTTCCTATGAAATTTAGCTTTTCAAGTTGGAATTAATGTATTAAATTCATTTTCGGTATTAATATTTAATTTTTTTTATTTAAAAACTGTTTTGGAAAATTGTTATTGTTTAAAACTTCAGTCGGGTTTACTAATGCAGTTAAAACATTGGCTCGAGTGTTCACCCGGAGATGGAGCCTTTAGATGGCCAGTAGCGTTTTTGTGGCCGCTATGTGTGCTTCCCCCAAAGTGTAAGAGGTTTGTGATTTTCAGAGAATTGATTACATGAAGTTTCTGGGGCTCATTTTTGTCTTTTGTATTTGAATGTATCAATGTGATTTCTGAGGGTAGTTTGAATAATAATATTTGTTAAATTATAATAACGGTTACTATGTATGGGCGCTTTATATTTCTACTGTACAGTATTGTTTCGTGCGTTTCATGAATTTTAGTTTCTACGATGTAACTGCCATAAGTGACCTTATTGGTAGCTAGGCGTGATTAAATTTTTGCGAAATTTTGAGATTTGTCACTTTTTCTTTCCGTGAATTTGGCCAGAGCAAATTTGTAGTTATTGTTTCGAAGTGAGCTGTCGAGAAAATTTGGTAAATTAAATATGAAATGATAACTGCCCAACAAAAAAAAACATTTTTTGCTGGTGATTTGATTCTAAGACCTGGTTCTGGATAATATTGATGTGCTGATTTAAAAAATCACCTTAGATTTTGTCCATCACATCAGGTTTTCGTGCAATGTGCAATGCAATATGCCTATTTTGGGTGATCCATGAAGGGCACATCAAAATTGATGATTTTTGAGACCTGTTAACGGCTGTTTTGCTGTTAAAATTTTATCTGTGGAATAGGCAAATCTGTGCATTAAATCTAAAGGTCATGTACAACATATTAAAATCTTGGGTATCTGTGATTTCCCCAGGTGTGAGCGTGACGTCGTGATCATGGGTTCATTTTTTGCTTATTTAAAAACTTTTAATCACTTTGTGTCAATATTACCATTGTATATTAAAGTTCACTCCCTGCACAATTGTTTACTTTTCCATGCTGATTCTGAGTATGTAAAAACTTATTTTTTGAAAAGAAAAAAAATTGGGCATAACCCTGCCAAAATGCGATATCTCCGTATTTGATTGCTCGAAAACCTGACGTGATAGGCAAAAACTAAGGTGATTTTTGAAATCAGCACACCAAAGTTACCTAAAAACAGGTGTTAGAATTAAATCAGCAAAATTGGTGTTGGGCAGTGTAATCAGTAGCAGTATAAACGTTTCGAATAACTTTTTTTTCAAAATTTCAAGAGGATCGATTTGGAGGCAGCTAAGTTGGATCCAAATTCCATTCATTGAGTTTAGTTGACCCGATACGTGATCGATCACCGATGAGAAGAGATGAGTAGAGAAGAGAAACCGAAACCGAATGCGCAGGGACTTGGCGCAGGACAGTTTCGGAAGAGAAGAGAACAGAGAAAAGAAACCAAATGTGCAGGGACTTGGCACAGGACAGTTTCGATGGTCTACTGGTATTTTTCGGGCAGTAGCTGGTCACGCTGCTCGATGCTTCGCTAAATATGTGTTTTAGCACTCGGTAGGCAAGCCACGAGAGCTTGAACGAGTGTCTAAGGCTTTACTGTCCATAGAGACATACAGTAGGTTTGTTGCGAAATTGCTTACGGCGAAGTGATCGTTTGATTATTGCTAGTAGAGAGTCTTTCAGCTGGACGTAGGAAGAGCAGCGTTCACCGACAAAAGTTGAGATGAGACAGGCGAGTTGATTCATCGACTTCTAAAATTGCAAATTCCGTCCAATTCCGGTGCGTGGTTCCCCTTTTCAGTATATCTGCCCCCCCCCCCCCCCCCACCACCTTGATCCTTTTAGAATTGGACGTCTCATGTTTGTTTTTTCGCTATTTGAAGAGAGCGGAACCAACCTAAAGCGTGCTGACCCGTTGCATGATGATGCAATCCCTTGCATTCTAGCGAAGTGAGCAGGAGCTGCGATTGAAAATTGAAGAAGTCCGTTGTCAGCGTGCGGATTGTGATCTAAACAACGTCTAGCTATTAATGTACTGATTATTATGCAATGAAATTATTGTTTTGTTTCGTGAAATAGTATGTGCGCTCTGGTCAGTATTTTATATAAACGTTTTCTTATTTTTTCTAGGTTGCCCTGATAGTAACTATAACTATGTAACTGTATAAATAATTGTTTCAAATGTAAAGCGATCTTTGATGAGGAAATCGCTGGAATAGATTGTGAACGTGAAATTTGTGTAACCAATGTTAAGAAAATTGTCCGTTTTTTTGGCACGTTATAGATTTGTTACAGGTTGTAAATTTGATTATTAGTGTGAAATGTTATTTTATGCAAATGTGAAAATTTATAGTTTGTTTTCGATTTTTATAAAATGATACAAAATATCTGATGTGTGGAATTTGTCATTCTAATGATTTCTTGTCTATCTCTAACTTGAATTTTGTTGAAGAAAAAAAAATTTGCAAAATAAATAACCGTTGAATAAATAAATAAATTTGTTATTAATAAGTTTTCCTAGTGTAAAACTTATTTTCAAAGGGGTGATGCGAATGTAGTAATGTCCAATTAAAAATTAGAATGTTTTGGTTATAAGAAATTAAAAGATGATGATAATATTAAATAAATGAAATTACGATAAATTATGGTTGTTTATATTGTAATTATATTTAATTAGAATGTTTTGGTTATAAGTTTATTAAAAATTATAATAAAATACTGGTTGGCAACCAGGAGTCGTCCCAAGCGGGACGAGGCTGAGGAAGTACCCTTCAGTCATCGGCCCGCCTCGCGTTTAAAAAGGTGTCCTTCCGTGTTAGAATGTAATTATGAATTTAAATTCTTTTCTCTCTCTCTCTCGTCTTAAGTATTATAATTAAATTCCCTCTCGCATTACCCCGTTTAATTAAGTCTGTTTCGGCAATAATAAAGTAGTAAAAAGTGTAATGAAGATTATAATTGACCCTAGTCTCCCTTTGCATTGTCTAACGGTTTTTCGACTCGGCCGGCTACCATGCATTTATATACAGTAATGCGAAAAGCGTGTAAAGAGAATGAATAATGATAGAAGTAAAGGTAAGTAAATAATTATACAAATGAAGGAAGGGGAATCACTACATTCCAAGGACTTCTTTCAAGAACTTATCGCACATTCAAAACATAGTGTAAGGGAAACTAAAACGATTAAGTCTTCCAGATAGCACTTTCAGCAAAACTGTGCTCCCTGCCATTAGAAGTGGACTAGTTGCTTGGCCACCTGGTTCGCCTGACCTGTCCCCAACGGACTACTACTACTACTACTGAACCAAATAATATGAGAGAACCGTTTTGATTGTTCTGAAAGCAACTCACTGATGATGTATTCCTTTTAGCCTTGCTTAAAAATGTAACGCTTGTAAATGGAGAAAAGAATGGATTCCTGCATGATTTGCCAGTGTTGTAGTGATGTATCTGTTCTATTACCGTAATTGGCTAAAAAATACGAGGATATCCAAGTTGTTGGAAAAATAAATTTGTTTTTGGTGAAAATTCTGGCAATTACCTATATTCGTTTTACCTCCCTGGGTTATACCCCTCCGTCATACGGTCTTAGATGTTGTGAAGGAGGTTAAACAACCCTGTCAACCAACCATCCTAGGGTTAGTATTTCAAAAAAGATTATAGCGATTAATTTAAGACTGTTATAGAGTACGTTGCAATGTACGTTTTTTCAGAAATATCTTTGGTTACTCAATTTATTATAGAGAACTACATACAGGAGCTCATACTGTAGTGGTGAAAATGTGCTCGGGACGTGGCTCATGCACGCTAGGCGGCTGATGAACCCTCCTCTATCACGTTTTACTTCAATATCCGTAAGGCACGTTTTTTCCTCCCATTAAATTATGTAAACAGACTCTCGCGGTAAAAACTTAATAAGAGAAGATACTTGAACCAAATCTATTATAGATGAAACCGAGACGAATAAATTCAAACTAAACAAAAAAGACGGGAGAGAGAATCTGGTACAGTAAGGATATTAAATAAATTGTCAAAGGACGATTGAGGTGGGGAATGTTGCCGGTTCCCCGCTGTCATTTATATACCGGAGTGGGACGAGATTCAGATCGAAACCGTTTTTTCCGAACCACATAAAAAACTAGTGCAGTAAAAATTAAAAAAAAACCTTAGATATAAATCGTATATCCCGTTACCGAATAAATGTATACCAATCAATCCTTGAAATAAATTCCACAATAAATATTGGCTTTGATTAAAACCACATTTAATCTTTTGAATAACGTCACCTAAACTATCATTACAGTCGTATAAATCATTGCATTTGTATCGAAAAGCATTTACAATACATTTTAAACCTTAGACAGTGGTCGATTAATTTGAAATAAGATCTACAAACGTGTACACTGTACAAGTATCACCCAGGGCTTCTGATGGTTCGGTGGTATATCCGCATCGGACTGTAGGCGGTGAGGCTCTGGGTTCGTTCCAGGCTGCTGATGCCCGGGTTCGGTTTGGCCTGCCACTCGCCTTGTTAATGCTCAGGTGACCCTTGGGATACACTCACCCCCACACGGGGGGGAAAATGAGTTCCGGATGTTGCCTACTTCTCGTCAGAGCAAACTCTAATTTGTTCACACACACATACACACACAACACACACACACACACACACTCGTTCTCTCTCTCTCTCTCCCTCTGAAAGAGGAAACTCGCATGCAGTTGCTGTTCGACTTGTATACAGGGTGTTTCATAACGTGTGGGACGCACTTTCAGGATGGATTCAGGACCTGAAAACAATGAAAAAAGTTTATATAAACATATGCCTGAAATCGCTTTGTTTCCGAGTTACAGCCCGTTTTGTGTTCCAGCAATTCTTTCCGCAAACTGTTTACAAACACTGCTTGCCGACAATGTTTGTGAGTGTGTACGAGACTTACAAAGCTGGGCACAAACCGTTAATCCGTTAATCGTTAATTAACGAAGTTAACTTTTTCGTTAACGATTTAACTTTTAAGTTAACTTTGAAAATCATTATCGGACTAATTAACTTCCGTTACATTTAACTTCCGTTAACTCAAGTCCGTTAACCCAAAAAATTCATAAATAAACGTTTAAAAGTTTCTATTATTTTCAGTGCTGAGCAGGTGCGCAATTAATCCGCCACTGTTAATAGTGATGAACGAATTTCCATTTCCGCAGTGCAAAATCAGGCGATATATTTGTTTCCGTCGCCACAATTTGTGTCTTACCAAATATGGTAGTTATTTATGGCATTGGTTTGAGCAAAACATGGTCGACTGTAAAATCAGGCGGAAAGATTTGCCATTTGAGTTGAATGTTTCAACTTCTTTCAAGAAATATCACGAGCATTTTAAGGCACTTTCAATAATATATATGTAACAATTACAACAAATAACTACATTCGTTTCATTTGCAGTCTGTCTCTTGCGCAACATGTTTGTGCTAGTGAATATTTAAAATAATCGTTGTCAAGTAAGTCATGTATATTTATAATATGTCTGTGAGTACCTTATTAGTAGTCTCCTTGATACATTTCAAGAACCATAAAACTGATCAGGTAAGATTTCAATTCTCATGTCACTTTGATGACATAAATTAAGTCAATTGATGTCTTACAATGGGAGCGTTTTCACCTTAACCCTTTATGTCCTGGCGGTACTTCAAGGTACCACATCTTTAAAATCTCCATAATTATTTTTCTACCCGGTTGATCCTGCCGGTACTTTCAAGTCCCAATGTGAATTAGTTTCTTTATGAGATAATAGATGGCCATGAAGCAGCAGTCCAACGAAGTGGGCAGCAACAGTGGAGGCAGCAACAACGAGGAGGAGGAGGAGGAGGATGACTTCTTCAGTGCTGTCATCCAGACAAAAGAGAGCAGCAGAAGCCACAGATCACTCAAGGGCAAGGCCCAGAACTTGGTCAAGACCTGGCTGGAGACCAACTCCAAGGACTTGCTGACATGCTGCCTTCTTGGGTGAGCAAGTGTTGGTGGACTTGTTCATCAAGTTCAACACAGCCATCCCCTCCAGTGCTGCAGTGGAGCGTTTGTTCTCTATGGGCAAGGACATCCTGAGGGCCAAGAGATCATCCCTGTCTGATGAAAACTTTGATATGCTAATTTTAATGAAGGGCAACATGCATCTCATGGACAAAATGGAGAACGAGAAGAAGAGGGAAAATTAAATTATATATATATTGTTTTTCATTTTTTTTATAATAAAAGTTAACGTTAACGGTTTATCGGTAACTTCCGTTACATGTTTAATGAATTAACGGTTAACGAAGTTAACTTTTTTGTTAACGGATTAGCGGTTAACGAAGTTAACTTTTTGGTTAACGGTGCCCACCACTGGAGACTTATTTCATGTATGGCCTTGCCGATTGTAATGTTTCATACACTCTGACTTGTTTCAATATCGTTGACTGTAGAGGCATCAGTTAGTCAGAGGTGCATCGCGGTGTTTCAGTGTTCATATTCGTAACTTCTTACCGTGAATAAGTGCAGTCCAGTAAAAAAAACATTAAGTTTTTGTGTTATTCAGTGATAGTGTGCATTTGAAGTGAGAATGGAGGCTTATTCAAATAGAGAAATGGCAGATATGTATGGTTTCTCGAATTCCCGGGATTTCCTGGAAGTTCCCGGGAAATTGGAGTACATTCCCGGGATCCCGGGAAGTAATTATAAATTTAAGAAAACCGTTATTTTATGCTTGAACTTTATTACTTATATTTGAAATGAGTTTACCAATCAGTCTTAGATTGGGGGCTTTTACTACTTATTGAACGCATTAATTATTTGCAGGAAATAAATAATAACTAAGAGTAAATTCCTTTATTTATAATTCAGTACATCTGCAAAACAATATTCTTTTTAAAATTTGATGCCCTTATAGTATACCAACATAAAAAATAAAGACTATATAAAAAAAAAAAAAGTTAAACATTTTTGTAATAACTTCTTAGCGATAAAAGTATCGATTGCTTGTGTTTCCTAAGCCGAGTTCTCAACTTAGTAATAAACAAACCAGCAGCAGAAAATGCTCTCTCGGATTCGACAGAGGTCGGAGGAATGGTTTTTAGCGCATCACACAAATGGGTGATGGTTGATACTCTGTTACCTGTTGTCTCAAACAACAACTGCAGCTCTTGCTTCAAAACTTTGCCCATGCTCTGAGCCTGACCTGAAAAAGTGGAAGAATGCTGAGATTGCCTAGGTTTAGTCTTTGATAGTATTGCTGCTTCTAATTTGTCTGACAATGTCATAGGCTGCTCAATTTCTTGACTTCCTTCATCTTCTGATTGTGAACAGCTAGATGATGATTCCTCTTCCTTGAAAAGCCTTATCAATGTTTTCTTTGCCGATTCCAATAAAGATCCTTTGTTTGGCAAAGGGGGTAAACCAGAAGTAGCTACATAATGTTTTTCATATTTCTTACCAGTGTTTAAGTACTGGATGAGTCCAACCAAAGTAGTGTTTCTTCTCTCGCTAATCCTCTGTGTTATAGAGTTTTTCAAATTCTGGGCAAATCCTGACTTTTGTTGACATAACTCATCCATTATAAAAGCAAATACTCCCTCGGCAGAAAAAGATCCAATGAACCCTATCATTCCTAAATTCCAGAATTTACCTTCATTCACATGAACATTTACATTGAGGTATCTTCTGTTTTTCAGTGATGAATACTCATCAAGAGATAGGCTAAATCTAAATCCTTCTTCCAGTTTGGCCAAAATTTCACTTTTAACTTGGGCCTTAATTATATCGTATTGTTTATATACAATATTCATAACAGCACTGGGGTTTGCGGGAAGCGAATAACCTTTGTCTCGTATTGCCTGTCTAATGAAGTTACTCTTTGTAATTGCATTCACAGCGAATCCATCAACTGCAACAAGTTTGCTAACAATTTCTTCCAGAGTTTCTTTATCCTTCTTGGCAAAATATGTAAGTAAAGTTTGTTTTCGCTTACCAGTAGAAGTGCTTGCTTCACAGTCCTCGACTAATTTGCGCTTACAAATTTTACTTCCTGCTTGTGCTGAGTCCGATGACGCAGTTGATTTATCAATAGAGTGCCTCTTCTGTACATGTCGAATTAACCCACTTGTGGACCAGCCTCGGCATAATAATGTGGTGTCACATTTTTTGCATTTTGCACACTCTTCATTTGTGTTTTTTACGAAGTATTGCCAAACAAATGATTTTGGATCAGACATTGAGGGGTTCAAATTTCAAAATCTAATAGAAAGATAAAATCGTAAAGAGAGACACAGGCACCTCACATTATCAATGGCGGCTGGTAACTAAAGAAAGGCAACGGTACGGAAGAGACGATGGAAAATAACACCAGACGAGTTGCCAGCGATCGCTAGTACTTAATAGAGTTGCCAGCGATCACTAGATACTATCTACCGTTCGCACGAGCAGGCAACACTTCGATACTCATGGAATCTTATTTTTATAATTACTATAGAGAGCTAATTAAGAAAATTTAATTTTCCCGGGAAATTCCCGGGAGCATTTTCCTATTCCCGGGATTTAAAAATCAACTAAAAACATACGGGATCCCGGGATTCCGGGTTTCTTTCCCGGGAAAGAAACCCTACAGACATGCATCTCATGTATGGTATGGACTTGCCGAGTGTAATGCGGCCGCAGCAAGACGTTTGTATGCGGAAAGGTTTCCGAATCGCCGTCTGCAAGATAAGACCACCTTTCAGAGAATAGACGAGCGTCTTGGTGATACAGGATCATTCAACAAACGAGTTTCAGATGGTGGTAGACCAATCAGCGCCAGAACTGTTGAGTTGGAGGAGCTGGTCCTGAATCGCGTGGAGGAATATCCTGGTGTCAGCACTCGAAGGATAGCAGCAGCAGAGGGTATAAGATACACAATTGTGTGGAGAATTTTATGGGAACAACAGCTTTACCCATATCAATTCAGAGAGTACAAGGCCTTACTGAAGCTGATTTCCCACCACGAGAGGGTTTTTATACTTGGTTCTTTGAACAGTGTGCTCGCGATCCTCTTTTCTATCCTCCGTGTTGTTTTCTGATGAGGCTGCCTTCACAAGAAATGGCGTGATCAATTTTCACAACACTCATCACTGGGCCAAAGAGAATCCGCATGCCATCATCCAGTCAAGGCAATGTATGGGCAGGACTTATTGCCGACAACTTAATCGGTCATTTTGTTTTGCCTGGAAGATTAACAGGAGAATCATATTCCAATTTTTTAAGGAATGATTTAAGCAATTTACTAGATAAAGTTCCTTTTGGTGTCCGACGTCGTATGTGGTTTATGCATGACGGCGCTTCGCCTCATTTTAGTCGAGTAGCCAGAGACTATTTGGATGACCATTTCCCTGATAAATGGATAGGCCCTGGAGAACCCATTGCGTGGCCTGCTCGCTCCCCGGACTTGAATACACACTATTTTTACCTGTGCGGTCATCTAAAATCCATCGTTTACGTGTGACACCCATTGATAACGTTGAAATGCTTCGCCAACGTGTAGAACAAAGATACCAGAAAATCCGAGTAATACCTGGAATGTTTGAACGCGTCAGGCAGTCTATGACGAGGCGTGTTCAGGAGTGTATTCAAGCACAAGGCGGTCATTTTGAGCACTTCCTTTAAAGGTAAGGCGGATACTTGCTGGAACACATAACGGGCTGTAACTCGGAAACAAAGCGATTTCGGGCATATGTTTATATAAACTTTTTTCATTGTTTTCAGGTCCTGAATCCATCCTGAAAGTGCGTCCCACATGTTATGAAACACCCTGTATAGGTTTATGAAATAACTCTTGTCAGTATCATTCAGTGTTGGCGTTAAGCATATCCTTAACTCCACCCCACCCCAAAAATAAAATATCCAAAACGATAATATTAAAAACAAAACTTTTTTTTTAACTGCATTTTATAAGTGAATCTATATTATTTAATGATGTGTACTTGAAAGAGGTCAAAGAATGTGGTGTTTCGAGTTATTGATAGTATATTAGTGTAGTTTTATTTCGTTATTACTTATTAGACCTCATTATAGTATAGTGACACAAGATGAAAATAAAAAACTTGTATTATGTCTCCAACAAAATAATTTGGAGAGGCTATACTGGATTGCACTTGTCCGTCCGTCTGTTTGTCACACTTTCGTGTCCGTTCTATAACTTTTGAACCGTTGAACCAAATTTATTAAACTTCACACGCATATGGGTCATCAGAAGACGATGTGTCATCAGTAAGAATTGGGTTCCTGCATCAAAGGTCAAATGGAGGTCCACACCATAACTTTTTGAACTGCTCAACATAAATTGCTGAAATTTCACACACTTGTGGATCATCACAACTCCGTGTCATAAACGGGAATCAGATCCTTGCATCAGAAGTAAAGGTCACATGTAGATGTCAAAGGTAAAATGAAGCTTTTTCGTGTCCGCGCTATAACTTTTGAGCTATTCAATATAAATTGATGAAACGTCATACACGTACGTAACACCACAAGACAATGTGTCGCGACCAAGAATCAGGGTCACAAATAGAAGAGGGGACAGTAATGTCGTTCCGATACAGTTCTTGTTTTGTCACTTGAATCAACAATGATTGGTAACATTTTAGCCATTTAAGTCACACGCATTCCTACTTTAATGTCTACGTATCCCAATATAATTCTCACATTTTATCTTAGGTTCAGCAATACGTCATTATAAAAAAGGGGTGTTTTTATTTTTAAAAGTAACGGGATTTTTTCCCATTCCTAGTGTGATGACGCGCTGACCTGCTTATCATCGCCCATTGTAACCTCTAATAAAATGTTTAACACTTTAACCCTTTAAGGACGAGTCCGCAGCATATGCAGTCACTCTTGTTACCAGAACGTATAGGTTTTATTGTTATTCAAACTAAATATTTTAGTAACTAGTCACTGAAATGATACACATTTTGGGATCCTTTCTCGACAATTAAATGATATCTATATAAACATGTAGAAACATTTATAGAAACGAGGCATTGTAGTACAATTTATATTGTTATTTCTGGTGGACCTTAAGGTACCATCCGTCGTTAAAGGGTTAAATTATTAATGTCTAAGATTTGGACGCCATGCACACAAATAAATAAAAAATTACTGTCCTAAAATTCGCATCTGTCCCAGAGTTTTGTACCCGAAACTAGCAAGAGTGCGCACTAAATATCTATCTACCGTTTGCATACTTCCACTAGGGATCGCTAGTGTTCACGTATATTAACATCGGAAGACGTATACTGTATATAATATATATACACACACTGTATATTAAATAAATACATACATACATACATAACCCGGTACTCGCCCAAGAATGTGGAGGCTATTTAACTTATAAGGGCATAACCTCGAAACTCTAAGCTCAAAAATTTTATACCAATCTCCTTCCAATTTCTGTGATTCCCTTTTAAGTCTCGTTACAAGAAGGGTAAATGCAAAAATTAATTCCTATTCCTCGTGCACAGATGATCGACAAAAATACACCTTCGTTTTTTTTTTTTTTTTCATAGTTTTTGATTTGATAATAAAATTCAGTAAATAATGATAGATTTATTGAATTAATAAATTTAGAATCTTGTTGTTTTCCCCTTTACATTATGTAAAACACCTACATTCTGGCATTCCACTGACAATTTGACGAGTTTCGCGATTTGTTCTTGAGTACAAGCATCGTGGTGTCTATTTACTTTTGTCAGCCTTCTGTATATAGAAAATACCCATCGGTTTACAGCCTTCTTTTTACCCTTTCCCAAATCTGGAGTTTTCACTTCAAATATTCCTAGTTTCGGGTCGAGAATGGGAATGATACTGGTACCAAGTGTGCTACGTAATTAAAAAAACGATACGATAGATGTATATATAACCTTATGAACCTTATGATGTTGTTTCGTGCATCGGTCTCTCTTCACACGGAGGTCAAGCTGGTGGCCCCGCCTCTAGGTCTGGCTTGGTGGAGGAGCGAGTTGCTTTCTTGCGCGCTCCACTGTACATAGCCAGGCACGCCCTGCTCATCTGGTACCGTCCTGAGCCAGGCATCCAGTCTTCTCTTGAAGACTTCAACTTTGACCCCCGTTACGTTTCTGAGGTCCTTTGGAAGCTGGTTGAAAAGTCTTGGGTCCTGACAACGAATCTATTTTTCCTCAGAGTTGAGGAGGTCCCTTGTCGGGCCTTTAATTTGGGAACACTACACATTCTGCCTTTCCTATTTTCCAGTGTTGTTTGAATGGTAATTGGGTTTAGTTTTAGGTTTGCTACCAGTTTTTCGATCATTTTCCATATGTAGATTATGGTGTACCTCTCTCTTCTTCTTTCCAGGGAGTACAGATTTAGTTTACGTAGTCTTTCCCAGTACTTGAGTTCTTTGCAGCCATCAATCTTGGCTGTGAAATACCTTTGCGTTTCTTCCTTTTTATATGGGGACGTCAAAACTGAGCAGTATTCAAGTTATATATATATATATATATATATATATATATATATATATATATATATATATATATATATATATATATATAACTAAAGCTCATGGAATCAGGGGTGTAGTAATAAATTGGATAGAAGAGTGGTCGTTGATGGAGCGGAGTCTTCTTGGGCTAATGTAGCGAGCGGCGTTCCTCGGGGTTCTGTATTGGGCCCCTTGCTTTTTCTTATATATATTAACGATTTAGATGTCGGCCTAGTCAGTACAGTTTCAAAGTTTGCGGATGACAGAAGTTGGGTGGTAGGGCGATAGATGATGAAGATGAGGTAAAATCCAGGAAGATCTGAATAAAATCGCAGATTGGTCAGTCACATGGCAAATGAGATTTAACGTTAATAAGTGCAAAATTTTACATATAGGTTCGCCTAACGGTAATTTTGCATATAGTATGTCAGGGAAGGAGTTGGCGAGCGTAGATCGGGAAAAAGATTTAGGAGTTATAGTCACTGGTGATTTAAAAGTAGCGAAACAAAGTACAGCAGCGGTCAATAAGGCGAACAAAGTGCTAGGTTTTATAGCTAGGAATTTTGAGTACAAATCGCGCGATATTATTGTTCTTCTTTATAAATCATTAGTCAGACCCCATTTGGAGTACGCGATCCAATTTTGGAACCCGCATATGCGCAAGGATATAGACAAAATCGAAAGAGTTCAAAGACGAGCAACTAAGATGATTCCGTCGCTTAGGTCGAAGTCGTACGAGGATAGGCTTAAAGAGTTAAAATTGATTACACTCGAGACTAGGAGGCTAAGGGGTGATCTAATTCAGGTTTTCAAAATTATGAATGGGTTCGATAACGTAGATAGAGATAGCTTTTTCGAAATATCTCAATATAATAGGACTAGAAATAACGGGTGTAAGTTGACAAGTAGAAGGTTCGAGACAGCAGTTGCCAAAAACTTTTTTACGCATAGAATAGTAAATAGCTGGAATAATTTGCTGGTAGAAGTAATTAGTAGCACGTCTATAAACATGTTTAAAAATCGATTAGATGTATATGTTGATAGATTTGGTATAGTTTAAGGTAGTAAAATTAAGGTTTTTGTGGTTCGAAACCCACGTAAAATTGTACAGTAGAGGTTCCCTCCGCCACCACGGAGGACATGCGCAATACCCAATTCAAACACGGTTAGGTAGACCATCCATGAGTGGATCCACGGGTCTTTGTTGGTCTGAAACATTATAACATCATTATATATATATATATGTATATATATATATATATATATATATATATATATATATATATATATAGGGATGGGAAACTGATATATTTTTAAGTCCAGTTTTTCGATTTCAGTTTGTTTTCAAAAATATCGATTTCAGTTTCGATTTTTTTTTTTTTTTTTTTTTTTCGATTTGAGTTTATTTTTCGGTTCAAGTTTTATATTTTCGGTTCGATTCAATTTAAATTTCGATTCCAGTTTTTTTTCAGATTTCTTTAAGAATTTCTTTGTACTATTTATATTTGGGGGGGGGGGGGGGGGGGGGGGGGGGATACCCTATTGACAAATTCAGATTAAATTTATATTTGCATTTGATTTCTGTTTTTCAAAGAGAATTTGCTTTAGTTCAGTATCTTTAGTTTTGTATGATTAAACATGTAAGCATCTTTAGCCAATTGAATCAGCACGAAACACCCTTTTTTTTTTTTTTTTTTTTTTTTTTTTTCCACAAAGTTTTATTTAACAAAAACTTTCAATTCGAAATGTTTTATTAATTCGTCCACTTTTTAAATTTTAAAGCACACGACACGTATAAAATATATAAATAATAGTATAAGAAAGGGGGATAAAACAATTAATCCTCTAACGCCGACTGGGTTGAATACGTACCGTTTCAAATACACGCATTTAGACTTAACCCTACAAAAACGTTCGGCGTTAAAGGGTTAAATGCACCTCTGTTTAGTATATACAAAATACAAATACCTCGTAAACTCACATGTTAAAATTAGAGCCAACGAGAAATTCATACCTAGGTTAGATCCCGTTCACCCGACACCGGAAGGAATTTTTTGACCAAGAATCTCATTAAAGGGTCCAGCTCATAAATATCTTCGCACAAATTAAAATTATCTTCTCGTCAAGAAGATAATTTTAATTTGTGCGAAGGTACTTATAAGGTGGATTTTAATGAGATTCTTGGTTAAAAAATCACTTCCGGTGTCGGGTGAACGGGATCTCACCTAGGTGTGAATTTCTTAATGGTCTCTGGCCTTCTAGAATGTTCCTTACCTTTCCTGGATTGTTTCCTTACTCACTTTTGTTCATTCGTTTTTCTGTATCCACCCGAAGAGGATGCCAGTGGGCATCGAAACTGTTGTGGAAATAAACTCCGTCTATTAGTGTTGGTTTTATTGTCACAACATTCCATAGGATTAACATTTGAGTTGAAGTTTGGTCATTCCCACGGATTATCTCACTCACTTACGTAGATATAGAAAGTATAGCTATTATCGAACTGAAAAATTTAATGGTCAGAAAAAACTGAAGACATCCTTACCAAGTGATTAAACGTAGGTCAACGAAAGGAACAGTCATTATTGAAAAGTATTTTGATATGTGATAAAAATTTTCCTCCCTAATTCTTTTTCTTTCATTTTAAAAACCATTGTCTCTAGTACTTTCAGCTGCATTATTTTCTACATCGAATTAAAGGATAAATGGATATTTTAAATCCATACAAATGTTAAAGTCGCAAAAAAAAAAGGAAAATAATTCACGTTATTTATCTTTTTTGCAATCCAAATTCTCCTCAAAACAAACGCAAAACTGTTATTTCTAATCTATTCGAATTCAGATTTCAGTTTTTGATTGTTTTTCAATTTCAGTTCGAATTTCGATTTTAGTCGTCAGAATTTTTTTCAGTTCGAGTTTTTTTTCGATTTCAGTTCATAAAATAATATCGGTTTTATCAGTTTATCGATTCCAGTTCGATTCAGTTTCCCATCCCATTTATATAAACATGCTAACAAAAATTAATAGACACCAAGATGATTGTTCTCAAGAACAAAATGGCAAAGTTCATCAATGGAATGCCAGAACGTGTTAATTTGACATAATGCAAAGAGGGGAAAGCAACGCGATTCTAAATATATTTTAATATAGTAAATGTTTTATTATTTAATGACTTTTATTGCGAAATAAAAAACTATGGAGAAACCGAAAGTGGTTATTTACTTTGACAACCATGTATGTATATATAATAATAGTAATTGTTGGGAGGATTGTGCAAATATTTATATATGAAAATAGAAGTACGGTATTTTGGAAAGTAAGTATGAGGTTACATAAATTACACAGAATTTTCAGTTTTTATTAATTCATGTGAATATAATTCAAATTCAGCATTCAAACAAACGTACACACACACACACACACACACACACACACACACACACACACACACACACACACACACATATGAAAATACTTTATTGGCAGGTCAGTAGTCGATATGACAGATGACAATAATAAAAGCTGAACATAAAATGAACTTAAAAATACAACTAATGAAAAATAGGAATGTGATGCCATATTAAACGAAGCTACAGACAACGTTTTTCACACATTGAGCCCCATAGTTTAGATCAGTGGTCAACAACCTTTTTGACGGAGGAGACATTTAGACTGTAGCTTGCTAACAATGTGAACAACCCCCACTCCCCTTCCCCCAACACTATTGTCGCCTTCCTATTAACATAAATGAAAACTCCCTAACGCGTGAACACTGAGAATGGAAATATATATATATATCTTTGAAATCAAATGTTCCACGCGATGATTCCTCATTTCATGGAGGTCAAGCGTGTTGCCCCTCCTCCACCTATATATATATATATATATAATATATATATATATAATATATATATATATATATAGATATATATATATATATATATATATATATATAATCGAAGCCGAAGAATAATTTTACTTGGTATTTTTATTGTTTCTTTTTGCTTATCTGAATAATATAAAAGACGACTTGTAGCGTTCGACTATAAATGCAGTGCTCATCTCTGTTTAATCTAAAATATACACTCAAACGTATTCGATATAACTCCTTACTTTTTATCATTGTGCATTCATGCATTTTACAGGAAAGGAGAAACGACAGGTACTTCAGGTTCTTTTTTTCTGCGGACCCCTAGTGGTCCTCGGACTCCTGGTTGCTGAACATTACTGATTTAGATAACATACGGCAGGAGTAATAAATAGCTTGGTTAATTGGGCTGTATGAGTTTTTAATGCTTTGGATTAGACTATATTGAACTCGTCTTGATACCTCCTGGAGGCTCTAGAGATTGGGGTTAGCAAACACTTCCGAAGCAGAACATCTTGAAGGTAACTTGTGCCACAGTCTGAAAGATCTGTTGTAAAGCGAATTAAGGGTTCTGCAGAACCCCCTTTTTTTTTATAATTAGCTCAGAATTGTTGTCTCTGAATATTAATACAGAAAGTACGAAAAAAATGTCCTTAATTTCACTTGCACAGAAACTTTAATATTGTTTACTTAGTCCGAACCACCCCTCAACGAGTTCGTGATAATATGACCCAAATACCTAAATTCTCTCGTACTTGCTTTATTGGCTGACCTTCCATTTTGAAAATATTATTAGCCGATTGTTTTGAGCATCTGAGATGGAACTGTATAACTTTAGTTTTAGTAACATTAAAATAAATTTTGTAAATTTCTAAAAGATGATCCAGACGTTCAACCGAAAGTCTTATTAATACCATATTATCAGCACGGACTAAGTTGTTTATCCTCATTGTTATCTATACAATATTCCACTCTTGCCTCATTGAAAGAAGTAATTAATCCATCAATATACACATCAAACAGCAGAGGAGAGAGCAAGGAGCCTCGTCTAACTCCGCGAGAGGAACCAAAACACTCTCATAACACATTTGCGCCATCTAAGTGTAAAAGGCTGGTGTGTACCAAAATTTCAGTATAGTTAAGGGCCGTTCACAATTGCCAACATTTTCACGAGCGTACAAACCGTACGTTGGGGGGGGGGGGGTTAAGGGCTGTTGTACGCTTTTAGAAATGTGAAAAATGTCGATCCATGTCAGTATTAATATTATAGTGTGCAGTTTTGGATTTATTGTCAGTACATTTCCTTTATTTTAATAGTGGTAAATTCCAATTTTTTTTTTTAACGCGAGTGTGTGAATATTAACTTGTATCTCTATTTTTTCAGTACAATACATTCTTCGTATACTTTGTGGGGGGTGGGAGTAGTGGGGAGTCTTGAAAAAGTGTACTCTTTGTACACTTGTGAAAATGTTGATAATTGTGAACGGCCCCTTAATATAATACAATGGAACTTTCCCATATCTTCTAATTTTTTTCAATAAAATATTTTGGTTCATTTTATCATATTGCCTGACTTATATTCAAGGAACAACCGTAAACGGTGGAATTAGTGTCAAAGTATTTAAATAAAATTTGCTTCAATACACAAATCAATTAAGTAGGAACTCCTTAAGCCAAACTGATTAGGAGATGTCTATATATATATATATATATATATATATATATATATATATATATATATATATAATATATATATATATATATAATATATATAATATATATATATATATATATATATTAGTGGTGGACCGGATGTCAGTTTTTCAACATCTGCGGATGCGGATTTTTAATTTCAATATCTGCGGATGCGGATTTTTAATTTCAATATCTGCGGATGCGGATATTTAGTTAATCTATCAATATAATATAGAATTATGAATATATGACATAATTTTTCAAATTTCGTGATATTACTATTATGGCAGGCAATGCATAAGAATTAAAATTAATATTTTCATTATGATAAAAATAATAACTTTCTCAAGAGTTTCAGCCACAGAAAATTCAATGAAGCAAGTTTAATTCAATTTTCTGTGTTACCAGGTATTTATATTTTCAGGTTTATATATTTGTTTGTTCATTAATAATTAATACTTTACATGAAATGTGCATGACTGGGCCTTATAAGCTAATTTAATTGTAAATTGCATAATTTATTAGAGGTAATATCCGCATAACATCCGCAGTCGGAAGTGCGGATGCGGATGCTGGTGTTAAAAATGACGCGGATATCCGGTCCACCACTAATAGATATATATATATATATAATTCGACGTTCCTTCGTAGACGGAAAGCTGTTAGATTTTGACGTTTTTAATTTTTGAGTTTCCGTAAAGTCATGCAGCAAACTAAAACCGCTTCTCGTTCGGAAACCACCAAAACTATTTATACTAAATTGAATTCCGACTCTAACGGTTGAAATAGCGATCAAATCACTTCAAACTTTTTGAAGAGTTTAATGAGGAGTTTAAAAAAAAAAAAAGTTTGACTGATAATGTATAAAATTTATAAAATTTCCGCACGTACAAAGAAGGAAAACATGACAAAAAATTCTGACGTTATCGTTTCGATTGGATTTTATTCATAAATAGTAATGAATATTATGATAAATATTTATAAGCATTTTTATTCATACGATGTCTCAAGGTGTCTTCTTGTGCAGTTTGATATTATCTGTTCCAGACTTGTCTGTCTGGGTTCATTTTCATATGGCAAAGTCACGAAGTCGAGACACCATCAACTTTTTCCCTTTGTTCTATAGGGGTTACGCAGTTTCAATTGAAAGAGTGTCTCAGTAATACGAGGAGACGGGAATTGTTTCAATGCATCAGACATTCTTCATGTAATTATCAATTCAGTATTTTATATATATATATATATACACACACAGAGTGGCGCAAAACAGTCGCGCATCATAGGAATTTTCATTATTATTATGTTTTCTTTTAGGTAGGGGATGACTACGAAATTAACAATAGACGAGAGGGTGAGCTTGGTTTTAATGTATGGAATACCAGGAACAAGTACAACAAATCGATGAATCGGTACAGAATTTAAATTCTGTACCTTTTCATCGATTTGTTTGTTGTGCTCCAGCATTTGGAAAATGTGCCCGCCTGCGAAAA
>JAJOZX010004911.1:0-40000 GCA_023014485.1 Bathynomus jamesi
AGCTACCTCACCGCGTATACCGTGCGCTTTAAGCTTCGCAATTAATCTTCTATGCGGAACTGTATCGAACGACTTTTTAAAATCTAAATAATAACGTCATCCGCTCTATGCCTATCGTATTCGCGCACTACTTCGTTATAATTCTAACAAATTAGTTAAACAAGAATCTATGGCGTTGAAACCCATGCTGACTACTATTAATCAAATCTCGACTTTCTAAGTGATCGATGATACGATCCCTAACTACGGATTCCAAAAGTTTACCGACAATTGACGTTAAGCTAATGGGCTATAATTGTTAGCTACTGTGCGGTCACCTTTTTAACCCTAGGTTAGTCTTCCGAGGTATTTTTGGACCCCATTAAAATAATAATTTGTCATCAATAGAAGGCAGCACTTACCGTGTTGAGGTTCACAGTGCCTTCTTATTTCCTACAGCTGAGTGTTGAGGTATAGGCATCTTAGTCCCCAACCAGCAGCGAAAGGAGGAGTACGTCGATTCTTGTGCTTGGGGTCCAGCTAGACCCCAGAAGACCAAACTCAGGTATGTTTTTTCTTTAAGTACTTTGGTAATATTTTAGTAAATATTTCATATATTCAATCATTTTAATTATATTTTATAATAATCATAAAATAATAATATAATATTAATATAATATATATATATAATAATATATAATTAATAATAATATATAATAATATATATTTTTATATTTTAACATTTTTTACAAAAAATGTATATATTTTTTTCAGTTGTCAGCATGGATAGTGATAGAATTTTACAACTACTGGATGAAGCTCCGAGTGACGAGATCGTGGATGAGGTGTCATCGGATGAAGTTGATAATATAGAGAAAGCGCACATGAATCTCAAACGGAACAAAGTGAAATACTAGTGAAGGCGAGGACGTAAGTGAGACAAGTATGAAGAGGAGGATAGGTTGCGTCAACCCTAAGGGAAGAGGCCAGAACTGACAATGCATGGGTAGGGAAGGATAAAGTTATCATATGGAGCAAGGAAGTCCCTACCAGGACAGTGCGCACTCGTGCTCATAATCTGTATAGTGGTGTTCCAGGGCCAATTGGACAAGCCATAGGGAAAGTGTCACCTCAGATACATTTACATTGTTTATCTCTGATCCTATTTTAGATATCTTGATGGAGAGTACAAATGCTAAGATTAAATCAATTGCACCAAATTATGCTGATAAAAGTAAACACGGCCTACGTGCAAAGCAGAACTGAAGGCATTTCTGGGACTTGTGATGCTAAGTGGTATGTATAGGGCTAATAGGATGAATCTGGATGATTTTTGGCGCACAGATGGTACTGGTATGCCATTGTTTTTGGCTGCCATGTCACTGGTTAGGTTTAGGTTTTTATTGGCCAATCTAAGATTTGATGATAAAAACACTAGAGATACACGAAGGGCATCAGACAAATTAGCAGCCATAAGAAAGTTATATGATTTGTTTGTTGGGACTTGCAAAGCTAATTACCACCTACGTAACAGTGGATGAAATGCTTGTCGCATTCAGAGGTAGGTGCTCTTTTCGGCAGTATATCCCAAGCAAGCCTGCCAAGTATGGGATAAAGATTTTAGCATTGGCAGATGCATTAACTTTTTGTGTGCGCAAAATGGAAATTTATGCTGGTAAACAACCTCCTGGTACATATGATTTTAGTAATTCCGCAGCATCTGTAGTAATTAGGCTAATTGCTCCTATTTCAGGAACAGGTAGGAATGTTACATTTGACAACTGGTTCACTAGTTGTGAACTTGTTACAGATTTACTGAAGAACCATAATTTGACATCAGTTGGGACTGTAAGGAAGAACAAGGCAGCCATCCCCAGAGTATTTTTGGATGTAAAAGGCAGACCAGTGGAATCTAGTTTATTTGGTTATAGCAATGAAATGACACTGGTCTCGTACATTCCAAAGAAGGAAACGAAGAAAAATGTCATCCTACTCAGTAGTATGCATCATCATGATGCAGTTGACCCTACATCAAAGAAACCTGAATTAGTATTGTTTTATAACAAAACCAAAGGTGGGGTTGACATGGCTGACCAACTCTGTGCATTGTACAGCTGCGCGAAAAACAGTAGGCGGTGGCCATTAACAGTGTTCTTCCAATTGCTGAATATAAGCTGTGTTAACTCCTATGTTATACACAAACATAACAACACCCATCCACTCCCTCGGCGTAAATTCATCAAAGAATTAGCAATTGACCTCGTAAAGAACATATGCAAATGAGAATAGATGCAAAGTGTGTAAAACAGGGAGTCAAACAGAATATAGCCAAAGTGTTACCAAAAGCTGGACCATCACAAACTCCTAGTGTAGCTGCAAAAGGTCGCTGCCATTGCTGTAACAGGTCCGATGACAGAAAGAGTAAAATGAAATGCAGTATGTGTATGAAGTTTGTGTGCAAGCAGCAAGCACTGTGTAACTATGAATGTATGTGAAAGATGCAATGAGGATGAGTCACTTGATGATGACTAACTTACACTTACTTTATTATCATTATTTACTCTTATTATACACACTGTGTGGGCCACATTTTGGGACACAATGTAATGTTGGTTTATTCACTTAATAAATGATAGAACTTTTATTTTTTTTCCTAAAAAAATAAAAGCAAGTATTTATTCTGTTTGGGTCCAATCAGAGCCCAGAAGACTATTGATGGAAAATTTACCCGGAAGACTAACCTAGGGTTAAAAATGGGCGTGACGATAGCTAATTTGAAGTCTTCAGGAATAATCCCCGTTTCCATTGACTGTTTAAAAATCTTCGTTAAGATGGCCTACAATAACGTCTTTCAAATCATTCAAATGTCTGGGATAAAAAGGGTCAGGGCCTGGAGCCTTGCTAACTTTTAGCCTATCGATATAATGCGCAATCTCACCCTCGTAAACAGTTATTCATCCAAAATATAAAAACTCGCAAAAAAGTTATTAAAATACCCGCCATCGCCTGAGCGTCAGAAGCCAAAGCGCTGAACATCCAGTAGAGGGCCTATGTTATCTTTTATCGGCTTACGATTACTGACGTATTAAAAAAAAAATTTTTGGATTATGTTTACTATCCGCAGCTATAAATAACTAAATTACGCTTAGCATTCCTAACTGATCTTTTAACCTGACATCTAAGCCCGACATATCTATTAAAGTTAGCTGCCGTGCCATATACTGTATATATATGTTAAACCCCCTCCGTCCATGAATTTGGACGGTTCGAAGTTGACGGGGGTTCTACTGTAGGTTAGGTGGCAGCAACGGATTTGTTACCTTGGAGTATCTGGTCCAGTGCTGGGAATTGCAGAAGTTTCTCTTATACTTCTCTCCGATTCTCTCTTGTAGTGGATCGGAGATTCTGTGAGGCTCACTAAATTCTCTGAAGGTTCCCCCGATTCTTCTTGTAACGGATCGGGAAATTATTTTCCTCTATTTAAGACTAAGTTCTCTGAAGAGAGCAAGGCTCGAAGGAGAAGACAAAGAATATTCTCTTACTGTAGTTTACTGCTAAAATGCTCTACCTCTAAGTTAGATCAGACAATCAGAATGAACATTGGAGACATTTTATGTGCTTATATACCGAAATTTTTAATGACATCATTATTATTTAATGATGATATGTTTATGTTTTTAATTCTCAATAGGCTGATTTATTTTGCAAAATATTTAAAGATAAGGTAAATATTTTAGCTGGAGCAATGTCTAGACTGATAAACAAGATATTTGAAGATGAAGCCATATTTTTGTTTTAAACCGCATATTGACAAATCTGATGTTATCATGATCTGCCGAGTTAACTGAAAATGGAAATTGAAATATGCATTTTATTATGAATTACAGTTAAATATGCATATGGGCAAAAATTTAATTCTTGGGATTTAAAATTAAACGTTAAGCAAGACATGACTTCATCTTTTACAACGAGGAGATAATGTTAAATTCTGCAATGTTCGTTTTCTGTATAGAAGATTACATTATCAAGCTAAATCTAAAAAAGTGATTAAGTAATTTAAAAAGAAATAATGTACCAATTATTTAGCAGAAAAAAATAGAAAGTGAATCAAAAATTTTATCTGAACTTCGTCAGCGATATGCGAGTTTGGACTCTATATGTAAAAATGAATATAGAAATACAGTATTAATACAGGGTGTACATAAAGTCAGGATCTATTTTTGTGAAGCACTTGGAAATTATATGGAATTCAATCATAAAATGATAAAGTGGTAACATTTATTAAATAATTAAGAGTAGGATTCGACGCGACGCCCATCAGTATCCCTGCACAGCTCAAATCGTTCCGCAGCATTTCTAAACATATTCTGGAGCATTTGCGGGGTTATGTTATCTGCAGCAGTTCGTATACGTGTACGTAAGTTTTCAAGACTCGTAATCTTCGTCTGATAGACGTGCGATTTGATAAAGCCCCATGCAAAGAAATCTAAAGGGGTTAAATCTGGTGATCTCGCTGGCCAAGGTCTGTTGCTTCCGCGTCCGATCCAGCGATTTGGAAAACGTCCATTTAGATAATCGTGAACAATTTTGGCATAGTGACAAGGAGCACCATCATGTTGATAGACGACGGTACTAACAATCCTATCCCCGTCGTCTATCAACATGATGGTGCTCCTTGTCACTATGCCAAAATTGTTCACGATTATCTAAATGGACGTTTTCCAAATCGCTGGATCGGACGCGGAAGCAACAGACCTTGGCCAGCGAGATCACCAGATTTAACCCCTTTAGATTTCTTTGCATGGGGCTTTATCAAATCGCACGTCTATCAGACGAAGATTACGAGTCTTGAAAACTTACGTACACGTATACGAACTGCTGCAGATAACATAACCCCGCAAATGCTCCAGAATGTGTTTAGAAATGCTGCGGAACGATTTGAGCTGTGCAGGGATACTGATGGGCGTCACGTCGAATCCTACTCTTAATTATTTAATAAATGTTAGCACTTTATCATTTTTTGATTGAATTCCATATAATTTCCAAGTGCTTCACAAAAATAGATCCTGACTTTATGTACACCCTGTATATAAGAATATAAGGATTATATATATATATATATATATATATATATATATATATATATATATATATATATATATATAGGGCGGGCCAAAAGTTTGGATCCATAGGAAAATATTTATTTTAATACATAAATTACAACAAATGGTAAATACTTAAAATGAATATCAACTTTAACTCATAAAGGCGTATCCGTGATACTGTACAGTGGTTCTTACTCCAGTATAAACAACAAATTACAACAAATACTCAAATTGGCGGCCTCTGACATCGAGACACTTAGGGATGGAATTTATGATTTTTATAATTCTTCGAATTGAAGTTCTCGAGATGCGTGTTTCATTTGATAATCTTCTTGTTGACTTTACTGGACTATTCGTTAAAGTTTCACATACCATTGCAGAGGTATTTTCATCAGTTGCAGTTTTTGGACGACCAGAACGCCGTCGATCATGTACACTTCCTGTTTCTTTGAAACGTTTAAACAACTTGCCAACAGTCGCATGTGTTACTGGATGCTTATCAGGATGATTTCTATTGAATTCGGTAGCAACTTCTCTGTGTGTAGCGCCCTGTCTTGCGTACATGAGCACAAGTTCTACCCGGTCTTCTGTTGTTAGATTCAAAGCCATTTCTGGGCTGAAATAAAAAAGTATTTGAGTATTTATACTGGAGCACGAACTACCGTACAGTATCACGGATACACATTTACGAGTTAAAGTTGATATTCATTTTAAGTATTTACCATTTGTTGTAATTTATGTATTAAAATAAATATTTTCCTATGGATCCAGACTTTTGGCCCACCCTGTATACAAGGATTATACGAATGAATATAAGAATTATACGAATGAATATAAGATTATATGAATATAGGAATTATTCATTGTTCCATATATAAAGCCTTCTGAGCCAGCTGATGTTGTCAAGAGCTCTCATTATCCGTCTAGGTTTCCAGCGGAAGGTCTCCTCTCTCTCTCTCTCTTCTCTCTCTCTCTCTCTCTCTCTCCGCAGGGGTATAAAGGTTATGCACATTTCTTCTGGATGTAGTAAACTTTATACTTGGGGTGTGACAGCCCTCCGGTCCCGAGTCGTGGGATTCTAGAGGAACTGGCTGCCAGTTCCTTTAGGTTCTCTCTCTCTTTCGGGAGGGCGGGTGAAGTATTTTGCACAATCCCGTCCCGTGGGTTACTAGGACCCCATCCCATCCCTACTCTGTCCTTTTAGCTTACGTTAAGGTTGTTCTCCTCTGACTGCAAAAAAAAAAAAAAAAAAACTTTTCTTTTAGTATTAAGTCTTTTTCTCTTCTTTTACTATTAGGACCCTACTGCTACCTCATGCGTGGGAAGAGAGGCTTTGGAACCTCTATAAATAACACCATTTAACGCTCGTAGGTTGTGAGAGACTGGGATGGAGGGGTCCCAGGCGTAGGGGCGCGATGAATGGAGTGTGGCTAGTGCCCCGTTAAGCCCATTCCTAACGCGTAATGGCCTGACCAGCCCCCTGCGACCGTTCTTTGGTGACCAATTGATGGTGCTTGGCTGTACTGCTCTGAGGTGAGAGAGCTTTACTGCCCAGCTGGCTGCCAGGCCAGCGTAAAGTCTCGGGCGTAGCCTCTGGGTCTGGTGGGATATCCCTTGAACACTGGATTCTAAGAGTCTGGCCGCTTGTGAGTGACTAGTAAGACTTAGTAAGGGGCTGCATCTCGCTGTCGCTCCTGGCGGAAATCCGTGACGCCTGCGTCGCGAGTGTTTGTCAGTTGGTAGCTGCGACACGTTTGGGACTGTCCGGCCCTGGGGAGACCTTTGGTCGGTGCGGCAGCAGCGAGAGGTGTAGTCTTCTGGAAGGGATGAACGTCACTTGCAAATAGGTGGATGCGTCTACGCGCGGGAAGAATTCACCCCCCCCCTTTTTTATATACTGGTCAGAACGTTTTTGATAGTTTTCATTGCTAGAACGCTTTATCTTATTCAGAGTATTCAGAATTCGAAAAAAAAAAAAAAGTTACAATGACTGGACCGCAGAAATTGAAGGCTGAATGTGCGAGTGTGAAGTGAACCAGTGGGTGACGAACTTCAAAGAAGCTTGCTTCGAGAAGATCAACCACTCCAGCATGTGCCGCTTTTGCGAACACATGCAGTTTTACTTGAAGCTGGAGGAGAGGGTCCGGCGGCTCGAGTCGTCCAGATCGGCTGTTGGAGGTGCGGCGGTCACTGACGAGGCTGCGCCGCCCTCCAACCCGGAGCTCATTCAGGATAGGATAGCTGCCGTGGAAAGGGGGTCCAGCGATGGAATGGACAGAGCTCGGGACCACGGAGAAAGGGTAGAGGTGAAACCGGGGGCCAGGGTTCTAAATCAGTGTCAGGAATCGCCAGCGACCCACGTGGAATGCATGGAACCGCGGCGTAAGGTGGAGGGCGTAAAGAAGGGGCCGATAGAGAAGGGTGGGAAGGGGCCGATAAAGAAAAAGGGTGGGAAGGGGCCTACTGATGACCCAAAGAAGCGGAAGGATGTAGCTGCCGGTCGGGGTGGGTCGGGTGGTGTAAGTGGTGTAAGTGCGGCCGAGTTTATGGGTGGCGACGGGTTTCGAAAGGTCTCGGGCAAGAAGGCTGCGAAGCCGAAGCCCGAGACCCCAGTTGCCCCTGTCAGGACCTCCAACCGCTTTAGTCTCCTGTGCGCGAAGGAGGAAGACACCGTTTTAATTGGGGACTCGCAGATTAGGGGCCAGGAGAAGTACTTTGCTTCTGCAAACCGAGACAGGAGGAAGGTAAGGTGCTTACCTGGTCGGGGAACGGCGCACATAAGGAAGGAATTAGATAAGGTGCGCGTGGCTAGTCGGAGGACTGCGATCGTTGTCCATGCTGGTGGCAACGACTTGTTCCTCAAAGGCGGTAGGGTAGGTTCAACGGAAGGGATCATCACCGAGATCATGTCTCTTGCGGATGATCTGAAACTTAAGACAGACAGGGGAATGTTGATGGGTATTTTACCGCGGATGAATGCCAGTGACCACGCGCTCAGTAAGGTCATTGGCATCAACGAGAGGGTGCAAGACTTGTGCGTCCCACTGGGCGTGAGGTTTGTTGACCCGTTCGACGCGTTTTCGGGTAGGTGGGACCTGTATCAGAGGGATGGTGTCCACCTCAATGTCAGGGGTAAAGGTGTGCTAGGCACGCTGCTTGACCGGCACCTATACCGTATGGTGAGGTCGAGTCCGGGGAGAGATGATGGGCCCCCACCGGGGAGGGATGATGATGAGCCGGTGGCGGACGTACCTTCAACTGAAGGGTGCGTCCAGGTACAGGTGGGTGACTCTCCTTCCACGTTGGAGGGGGCTCAGGCTCCTGCGGAGATTGTCCCCTCGTTAGTGAGGGGCTCTTCAACTCCCGACAGCCCTGGCTGTTCGGGAAACGGGTCGTGCTAGGGGGCGGTCAGAATAGGGGAGGCTCCCTCCGTGCAATGCTTTTTAATGCTAGGTCGATCAGGAACAAGTTTGGCGAGCTACGGGCGCTCTTAGCATCAGAATACCAGGATATCGTTGCTATCACCGAGTCCTGGATTCATACTGATCGTAGGGACTACGTTGGGGAGTTCGAAATTCCCGGGTATAGAATGTTTCGCAAAGACCGCACCCGTGGGGAGGGGGTGGGGTACTAATATACGTCAGAGACACGTTGAGTCCGGTTGACTGCCAGTTCCGGTCGGAACGGGAGCTGCTTGGCGTCGATCTGAACGTGGGAGGGACGAACTATAGGTTAATCTTGGTGTACAGACCTCCGCATCTCCTCCTCGAGGAGGATACAGCCCTGTACACCGAACTCAGTAGCCTGCTAGGGGATAGGGTGTGTGTAGTTTTAGGAGACTTCAACTGTCGCGGCATAAAGTGGGAAAACAGGACTGCCGATGCTGAAGGGAGGAGGCTAGTTGACTTTGCTGATGAGAACTTCCTCACTCAGTGGGTCAACGAGCCTACACGAGGCGAAAGCGTTCTAGACTTAGTATTCACGACCGAAGACAACCTCGTCACTGGCCTCACCGTTGACGAATCATTGGGCGGGAGTGATCACGGTCTTATTAGGTTCCGTGTGTGCGTCCCTCGGGTGAAGCGTAGTAACTCGAGAGGCAGTAAGCTCGATCTCCGGCGGGCGAACTTTGTTAGCCTCAGGGATAGCGTAGGAGAGATGGGGTTAGAGGTTGGCGGCGATGTTGAGGGAGTGTGGAGTGCATTCCGGGACGAGTTTATGGTGCTGCAGTCTGCTGCCATACCCTCAAAACCGGTCACCCCTGCTTCAACGCAGCCTAAGTGGTTCAATCGTGACATCGCTTCGGCTATCCGAAATAGGAAAGTAGCGTATAGGAGGGCGAAGGCCAATCGTTCCCACGAGAACACTGAAGCGTATGTCCGCCTGTGTAGGGAAGTGAAGGCGAAGGTTAGGCTAGCGAAACGTAACGAAGAACTACGGGTGGCAAGCCTCTGCAAGGGGAACCCTAAGGAGTTCTTCAGTTATGTTAATAGTAGAAAGCCCATTAGAAGCATGATAGGTCCGTTAAAGGACGGAAGCGGCGTTCTGCGGACCTCCGACGCGGACATCGCTAATGTGCTTAATGAGTACTTTGCGGGAGTGTTCACCAGGGAGGATACCCGCGTCATCCCCGAGCCAGGCGTGAGGCACGAAGGTGCTGGCCTGGATAGTGTTAGATGTACCGCGACAGTCGTTGCCGATAGAATAGACAAACTGAGCGCGTTTAAGGCTCCTGGGCCAGACCAGTTTCTCCCCAGAGTGTTGCGAGAAGTGCGCGACCAGGTGGCTCCCCACCTGGCTACAGTCTTCAACAAATCGTTGGAGATGGGCCAGGTGCCTGGTGACTGGAGGGAAGCCAACGTGACCCCTATCTTTAAGAAAGGGGATCACGAAAGTCCAGGGAACTATCGTCCCATTAGTCTCACTTCAGTTGTAGGTAAATTATTAGAAGGGATAATAGCTGATAGGATCGTTGACCATTTGGATTCCTACAAGCTGCTTGGGGACTCCCAACATGGGTTTAGACGGCATAGGTCGTGTCTCACCAACTTGCTCGAGTTTTTCCACGTCATGTTGAGTGAGTACGATAAGAGTAGGGCGATTGATATACTTTATCTCGACTTTCAGAAAGCCTTTGATAAGGTACCTCACCGCCGGCTAATGGCGAAAGTGCGCGCGCTGGGTATCGGTGGGGAAATAGGTAGGTGGATTGAAAACTGGCTGAGGAATAGGCGGCAGAGGGTGTAATTAAAGGGGCTAGTTCGGGTTGGGCCTCGGTCACTAGTGGGGTTCCTCAGGGTTCCGTTTTGGGGCCACTGTTGTTTATCATTTACATAAATGATATCGACGGTGGCATCGTCAGTCGGATCGCCAAATTCGCTGATGACACCAAGCTTGGGGCCAATGTTGGGACGCCCGAAGCGATCGAAACTGCGTGCGGACCTAGGTAGGAGGAGTGGTCCGAAAAATGGCAAATGCCGTTTAACTTGGGTAAATGCAAAGTGATGCACATTGGCTACGCCAATCCCAAGTCGGACTACTCGATGTTGGGTAGTAATATCGAGGTGACTGATTTAGAAAAGGACTTGGGTGTGCTAATTAGCAGCGACCTTAAGTTTACGAAACAGTGTAGAGGTGGAAAAGAAAGCCCAGAAACTATTGGGTTATATCAGGAGGCAATTTCAGTTTCGGAACAAGGAGATTGTGCTCTCTCTGTACAATTCCCTTGTTCGGCCGCACCTGGAGTATGCTGTGCAGTTCTGGTCGCCCACCCTCAGGAAAGATATTGAGAGGCTGGAGCGAGTGCAGGCGAGGGCCACAAAGTTAATCCCTTCCGTTAGGCATATGGGCTACAATCGACGGTTACGCGCCCTGAACTTGTTTTCGCTGAAACTCGGAGGCTGCGCGGTCAACTGATCGAGGTTTTCAAGCTCTTACGCGGGTTCAACGATGTCGATTTTAGAAGTATGTTTAGTTTAAATGATAACCCAACTCGCAACAATGGTTGGAAGTTGGATTTGAAACGGTTTAGGACTAGTGTGTGTGGGAATTACTTTACGTATAAGATCTGTGACACATGGAACAGGTTACCTTCAGAAGTTGTGAACAGTTCCTCTGTGGATCAGTTCAAGAAAAGGTTAGACCAAATCTTGCACACTATTTGAGTGTGTAAAATTTTCCCTGGCACCCGTTGCCATTGGTACCTCCTCGGTATGGGCCGCAAGGCCTTTTGAGGTACTTCTTTTCCTTGTAACTCTCTCTCTCTCTCTCCTCTCTCTCTCTCTCTCTCTCTCTCTCTCTCTCTCTCTCTCTCTCTCTCTCTCAGGTTAGGTTTGGGTGGCAGCTTCGGGGATAAACCACTCCCCTTGCTTGCATACGATCTTCCCTCTTTTTTTGTGGCACTGGCACCATGGAGGGAGGGGTTGGCACCTTGCAACATTTGATCAACATTGCAATTGCTCTTCCCTCGTCCATTTTGTGGTCATACTACTATTCTCGTCTACTCTTGTTTGATATTAGCGAATGGTGCTGCCAATATAGTTCGCTTTCCAGCGAACACCTTTGAAAACGTAGATGGTGGACGAAACAAGGGACTAAGGTGTTTTTTCTTTGAGGTCGAGGTATGATTTGATGCTGTTATTGTTGGTGAAAACGAATTGAAAGTTAATTTGGGGGTAAAATGGGGTGAGTAGGAGACGGAGTTCTGAGAGTATTTTGTGGCTGATATGGTCGTAATAGGGAAAGGAAAAGTATTGTACGGCTTTTTTAACGGTGGGGACTTTATGCGGGGGTTGATAAATATTAAGAAAATTTCTGGTTAAAATTTGTAATAGATGTTTTGGGAAGTTGTTAATGCCAGAATTATATATGAATTCTATTTCGTTGTGGAAGGATAAGTACGAAGAGCAAATTTGATAGGCGCGGTGGATTAAAATTTTCATGCTGTTTATTTTATATGGCGAAGGGGTGTGGCTTAGGTAATTAGTACCTAGGCCTGTGTATGTGGATTTTCGATATATGGAGGTGCTGAATTTGTTGTTTTGTTATTGTTATATCCAGGAAGGGTAGGGTGTTATTGGATTCGTCTTCTTTGGTGAACTTAATGTTTTTGTGTTGGGAATTAAGGTAGTTAAGAAAAAGGGGGGCGTAGTTGGCATTGTGAAAAAGGAGAAAGGTGTCGTCAACGTATCTTTTATATAGGTGTGGTTTGTGGTGGGTTGGGCAATGGAACAGCCAGTTATTTTTATGGTGACTGAGAAAAATGTTGGCTAAAGTGGCACTTAAGGAGGATCTCATAGCTAGTGAGTCGGTTCGTTGATAAAGTTGTTAATTAAAAAAGAAATAGGTGTCTGGAGCGGCAAGCGTTAGCAGTTTGATGAATTCCTGTTTCGTTAAATTAAGGACTGTGTTCATATTGTTGGCAAATAAGTTGTTGATAAAGATGTCGATGGCTTCTTTAATTGGTACGTTGGTGTAAAGGGATACTATGTGAAAACTATGCATATGGAGGTTGTTTGAATTATTTATGGTCAGTATTTCTTTGGCGAATTCCTAGGAATTGGTGACGGAATATTCGTTTTGGGTTAGAGGGGTTAAGGTGGGAATTAGGAATTTTGCAGTTTATAATTGTGGGTGGTGTAGGCCGAAAGGATGGTTCTAATGGGTAAGTTGGGTTTGTGTATTTTGGGGAGGCCATAAAGATTACAGTTCCCCAAGAACAAACCCTTCAATCAAGTTATCATAGAAATATTCGACCGAGTCACGTTGAAGAGGTACAAAGACTCAAAAAACATCTACCGAAAATGGACGAAAACAAACTGCGACCTTCATTTCTTCAATGTTTGTAAGTGTTATAATTCTGTTCCTAAATTCATTAAATTTAAACTCTATAACAAGCGACTCTACAACTCTAATATGTACAAATCTTTCCAGTGCAAACTATTGAGTAAAAAAGTTAAATTTAAGCATACCAACAATTAAAAATTCCTCGCTAAATATAATCTCCTTTTAACTCAACTGAAAGAATCCGTAAGCCTTATAGACTACTTAATGTTAAAAAACCAAACTATTAAAGATACCAACATATACTGGAAACAGATTCAACAACATTATATAAAATTAAACCAATTAGGCCTAAACTCCAACCTTCAGCCCCTAAATCCTGATCAAACAATCTTTAACTTTTCTAATAGAATTTTAAGTACCAATGAAAGACGACTCCTCTCTTTAGGCCTAGATTTTAAATTACCAAACTTTAAGCTAAACTATTTTAAACACTTTTTATCATTCGAAAACTCTTTCATAGTTTAAAGAATAATTCTCAATAGTTGATGAGACAAAACTTCCATTCTTAAAGTCTTCAGTTACCCACATCGCAAATAAAATGCTTTTATAATTTTAAACCTCACAAAGTTTTTCCCCCTAATCAAGAGAAAAGACCTCTTCTGCCTTAAAGAACTATCTAAAGACGACTCCATCATAATCTCGCCGCAGAAAACTATACGATCAGAATAAAATTTAGGAAGACATTTACAACCTAGTACGTTTTTCCGGCTCGTCCCCAGGTACTCTTTACGGCCTCCCCAAAATACACAAACCCAACTTACCCATTAGACCCATCCTTTCCACCTACACCACCTCCAATTACAAACTAGCAAAATTCCTAATTCCCACCTTAACCCCCCCTAACCCAAAACGAATATTCCGTCACCAATTCCGAGGAATTCACCAAAGAAATACTGACCATAAATAATTCAAACAACCTCCATATGCATAGTTTTGATACAGTATCCCTTTACAGTTACACTAACGTGCCAATTAAAGAAGCCATCGACATCTGTATCAACAACTTATTTGACAACAATGTGAACACAGTCCTTAATTTAACGAAATAGGAATTCACAACTATAACGCTTGCCGCTCCAGACACCTATTTCATTTTTAATCAACAACTTTATCAACGAACCGACTCACGAGCTATGGATCATCCTTAAGTGCCACTTTAGCTAACATTTTTCTCAGTCACCATGAAAATAACTGGCTACTCCATTGCCCAACCTACTACAAACCACACCTATATAAAAGATACGTTGACGACACCTTTCTCCTTTTTCACAATGCCAACCACGCCCCCCCTTAACTACCTTAATTCCCAACACAAAAACATTAAGTTCACTAAAGAAGACGAATCCAATAACACCCTACCCTTCCTAGATATAACAATAACAAAACAAAACAACAAATTCAGCACCTCCATATATCGAAAACCCACATACACAGGCCTAGGTACTAATTACCTAAGCCACACCCCTTCGCCATATAAAATAAACAGCATGAAAATTTTAATCCACCGCGCCTATCAACTTTGCTCTCCGTACTTATCCTTCCACAACGAAATAGAATTAATTCATAATTCCGGCATTAACAACTCCTTCCCAAAACATCTATTACAATTTTTAACTGGAAATTTTCTTAATATTTATCAACCCCCGCATAAAGTCCCCACCGTTAAAAAAGTCGTGCAATACTTTTCCTTTCCCTATTACGACCATATCAGCCACAAAATACTCTCAGAACTCCGTCTTCTACTCAACTCATTTTACCCCAAATTAAATTTCAATTCGTTTTTACCAACAATAACAGCATCAAATCATAACTCAACCTCAAAGAAAAAAAACACCTCAGGCCCCTGTTTCGTCCACCATCTACGTTTTCAACTGTGTTTGCTGCAAAGCGAACTATACTGGCAGCACCATTCGCCAATATCAAACAAGAGTGGACGAGCATCGCGGTATTTCTACCAGAACATCGCAGCCCTTAAATAAACCTTCCAAATCAGCAATAAGGGATCACTGCCACCTTCACAACCTCCCACTACTTCCCTCCAATTTCAAAATTATTAACGCAACCAACCATCTAACCGGTCTCCACAGTCTAGAGTCCCTATACATCAGTGCTCTTCAACCTGGGCGGTACCGCCCACTAGTGGCTCAAGGATCTCATTAATCTAAAGGTAATTGCAATTAATTTTATTGTTTTATGCAGGGTATATAACTTTTAGTTTGAGTTTTTGCATTTTTAATTTTGGTGGGCGATACGGAGATTGAAAAGTTACAAAAGTGGGCGGTAAGCATAAAAAGGTTGAAGAGCACTGCTATACATCCTCAATATTAAACCAGCTCTCAACGATTATAGTTCTGCCTTTAACTTAAACATAGCCAAATAAACTGTCATATCCTACCACTGAGAAGAAATCCACCATCATTCCGTCTGGCTCCAACTCTTCTAATATAATATGGACTCCTTCCAACAACGAATCATTCCTAACCCTCTGCTCAATTAGTCCCCTCACCCGGATAATAACCTGGTAAGACTCTTCTCAGTTTTGTTCACATTTAAATTTATATTTTGACTATTGATCACTCTTCTATATTTTATTTATTTTATTTTTATTTTGATTACTTAAATATATCCTGTAAACACACCATTAATCACACGTTTATTTAAATATATTGTATAAGTTTCCGTTCATTATATTTAATTTTTTTTTATATATTTAATTTTATAATTTTAGCACTGATGATGGAAAGTGAAATTTCCGAAACGTTTGTAAATAAACATGTACCATCTGTTCGTCCTCTTATTCCTTGCTCTCTCTCTCTCTCTCTCTCTCTCTCTCTCTCTCTATATATATATATATATATATATATATATATATATATACATACACACGCTATGAAAACTAATCTATTCCTGATATTGACTTAATGCGGCTGTATTTTTCTTAACCTCGTATAGCTGTGTTTATTTAGTGTGTTCAGTTTCCCCAGTCCGTATCAATTCATTTATATCTGAACTTTCCTTACAAATTATTATTACAGTATTTCTATTGTTATTTCAAAGAGAAAAACGAGAAAGCAATTATTTTATTTTTTGTGTCTTATATCTGCAGTGAGATGAAAGACTTCTTTATTGAGTCGTGTAATCCCTTAATCGTTCATAGATGTCAAGTGGATTTTTGGATCAGAAAATAATAATACTTTATATTTTCCTCTGTCTCTCTGTCTCTCTTTCGTAGGAGGGTAGACAGAGACCATTGTAAAAACGTTCAAGATCCTAACCGACAAGGTTATGGAAAAGACAGAAATAGGAATGGTTGTACGGATTAGTAAAAAATGCAAGGCAATTGCATGCAATATTGATTGTTGCAAGGGATGTTGTGGTGTCAAAGCCATGCAACATTGCAAGGCGCTGGCACAATGCCAAGAGGGAGGGGGTATGTAGGAAGTAGGTGGGGTAACCTAACCTAACACCTCAGTTCCATGTGTGTGTGTGTTTAAATTGTATGTTTATATATGAACTGTATTTAAATTGTGTGTATATATGGACTGTATTTAAATTGTGTGTATACAGGGTGTCCCAAAAAAAACTATATACTCTTTATAGCATCATATATTTTATAATTTAAAAAAAAACCCAAACAATATATTGTTATAGCAATTGCCAATGAAACGTAAATTAGTAATCTAAGTGATCAAAATGTTATAGGGAGTTGTTTGCATATAAAATTTAATTAACTACGCCAAGTGCTCAAAATTTTCTCCGGCGGCATGAATGCACTTTTGAATGCGTCGACTAAGCCTTGCCTTGTTTTATCAAAGGCCTTGTAATGGCGAAGCCTATGGACCGAACGTAGTCTAGTCACTCACTAGCTTGCTTCGGACTTAGCCTACGCACTCATTCCACGATACAAACTCTACACTGTAGACCTTTACGCGAGTTATGATAAAAGTAAAAAATATGGACGACATCATGATTTGTGTAAGGCTTACACAAATCTTGATGTCGTCCATATTTTTTACTTTTATCATAACTCGCGTAAAGGTCCCTTATATTACGGATGGGTAGATATGTTGTTCCTGACAGCCCTAAAATAAGTAGGGGTCTTGTACGTTCTCTCACACTGCTTTTAAGACGATCATCCATTCCAAATACAACTATACGAGCATTCATTTCCTGTTCTACCTTTCTCAGCTCTTCAGGACCCATATTACACTCAAATTCAAGTTTACAGTCTACAGCTAGTTTACGAGCACACTCAACTATCGTAGGCAACCAAATGTTTTTGACCCGTGTATTTAGTACAGTAAACATACGGGCCAAGACTACTGTTATAAAGCCGCAACCACGATCGGCGTTTATTTGCCGTCTATAAATAGCCGGAGAATTGAAATTAAGAGTATAAGGTGTGGCACTATGACCCGCAACACGAATACACGGTCAATATTTACCTTGAAGTTGTCCATATTGAAGGCCATACTACTTTCAGAGGCCTGCATTATACGGCCTAATATACTGTATACTCTATATCTTCAGCTGCCAAGCGTCTGAACGGTATTACTACCCAAAAATCATCTACATCTCCATCATCTGACCCGAATCCGAAGGACAGCCTCGTCCTGACTTCACGTTCGACGCGGTTCTGAAGGGCAAACTCTACAATACGTTCAACTGTGCGCCGTAGTCCGTGTTCAACACCATTGCTATACATGGATCTAGGATCAAACCTGACTATATATCGATTTCTAGTCAAGGCCGGGGTGGGGGTAGCGGTTCGCACCAACTCGAATGTTATGCCATCCTCAACAGAACGAGAAGCTGCTGTGGAGGATGTACCCGGAATTGAACAGGAATACGGGGGTATATTTGAGGAAGGTACTCTTGTGGGAGTTGTGTCGTAAGACGTAGAAAGTTGGGGGCTCTATTACTGGTGGTCTAACAACCGGCTCAATTATGGCGCGCTTTATACCTGGCGTGGTGGGCCCTTCATCATTGAGGTCGTATCCACAGCAGAAGATCTCCAAAGCAGCCATTCAGAAGCTGGCACGACAATTTAGGTACTTCTCTGAGGAAATGATTCCATTGGCCTTCTTCGATGCTGATGTTCCATCTGCAACGAAACATTGGATGGTCGCAGCCCTATACAAGAAAGAGGGTGGAGAGCAGATTCTAAAGTGTGTCAACCCGCTTCTCAGTTCGTCTTTGGAGAGCCTTGTGACGAAGAATTCGATGAGGTTCTTCGAACGACTGCAATTGTCTGCAGGTTTCTTGAACAAAGATCCAGATGAATGAGAAAAAATGGGAGTTTCAGGCGGCGCTTAGGGTTGTAGAAAACCTCAAGGTGGTGAATGACCACGCCGAGCGAGCTGTGGCCCTCGTCCAAGAGTACAGCGGCCGCCACTCCAAAGACGAGGAGCAGCTGCAGTATCTGCTGCAAGTAGTGTCGGAGCATCGCCGGAAGTTTCCGGATGCCAGAAAAAGCTCTTTGACTGGGCGACAATGAGTGAGTGGTTACCAACCATGACACCCCGTCGTAGAACAGTTAGTACTCATCCATCAGCTCGTGGATAGGCGGGACCAAGAGGCGGTGGAGCTGTAGTGCATACCATATAATACCTATTACAGTGATAGAAGGATAAATTTTGAAACTCCTGAGCGACCCCTAAATATGAACTGATCGAAACGAAAATTTACCTGCAACATTTTCTCACAGAACCTCACAACTTCGGTGGGTGGGAGCTAAGAAATATGAAAAAGAAATTTACCCTATATAGTTATGGACCACCCTAATATATATATTTTGGGGGGGTTGCTGCATTACCTCCATTACTCGGGATTTTTGTGGGTATACTACTATGAGTAATGAATAATGAATAAAAAATGATGAATAATAATGATGAATAATAATAAGGAATAATAATAATGAATGATGAATGAATAATAATAATAATAATAATAATAATAATAATAATAATAATAATGATGATGATGATGATGTCTGCTTTCTCTTTTCACCCCTAAATGGCTAGAGTAATCTGCACCAAACTCAGTATACATATTGAGGAAGAACCAGGGAAAGTTTTAGTATAATAATATATATATATATATATATATAGTATATGTATATATATATATATATATATATATATATATATATATATATATATATATATATATAATATATATATATATAATATATATATATATATATAATTTTTATTTGTTTGGGTGGTGGTGGTCCACAAAAACAAATTTCGAATATTTCACATGATACCTTCTAGCTATGTTACATGGAGTATTTTAGCACTCTCGCTAAAATATTTATACAGTCAAGTAATTTTTAGGGGTTTTATGCTATGTTTAGTTTGAGGTTACATGCTACTCCAGGATACTAAAACCATTGTAATAACTACTCAAAGTATACTTGGAAGATAAGAAAGATTTGTAACATTATACGTTATAAAAAATGCATGACTTTTAAAGGAATATTTTGGTGGTGTATTACGCCTTTATTTAAGAAAAAACACTGAGAAGCAGGGTTGGGTCAGTTAAGTTAATTAACTCACTATAACTAATTAAATTTTAAAATATGGGTTAACTTAATTGAAATTTCGTATCACCTGAAGATCAGGGCCCCCAGCCTTCGTTAGTTAGCGTTATAAGGCTAACTAACGAAAATATCACGACTTAACCTAACCAATCGTTAGGTCAACTGTACGCCCTTGACGATTGGTTAGGTTAAGTCGTGATATTTTCGTTAATTAGCCTTATAAGGCTAACTAAAGAAGGCTGGGGGCCATGATGTTCAGGAGATCCGAAATGTCTCCAAATTAATTGATTAACTTCAATTAATTTTCAATAAACTTTCCTTTTAAAAAAAATGCAACCATTTATTTTATCACGATTTTATTGGTTCTCGTACTCGCCACCAGAGTCCGTCAGTCCTTGAGACAGACGGTAAGGTGTCTATATGCGTGAGCGAGTATTCCATTACTGTTTCTTCTTGTTTTAATTACCTTCCATAAGTGTGTCTGAGTCCAAATTACATAAATCAATATTTTTATTTATAGTAACATGCAAATAAAAATCATCACTGAAAAGGATAAAAAAGGAAATTGACTAAAATTCAGTGTTATGGAAAGAATTAGTACAACACCATCACTGTGTTTGTGTGTGATATTTTTTATCAGACATAGACACGCACATACACAAAATAATTAAACTTACATAAGTACCAGTATATCAGTACCACGATTAGTTAGGCATAATGGTGGTTCTCCGGACTACTTCCAAGAACGCAAAAGTTAATTAATTAACTTAACTAGTTAACTTTTCAAATTAACTTAACCAGTTAATTTTCAAAATATGGGTTAACTTAACTTAGTTGGTAAGATTTCCAAATTAACTTAACGAGTTAATTTTGAAAGTTAATTGACCCAAAACTGCTCAGAAGTAAGAACTAGGGAATGAACACTTCAAATTTTCAAGTATTGTTTGAAGGTCCACCTCCTTCCCTGACAAACAAATGTTTATTAGGTTCTGGAAATTTTGAACTGTGTTCTGAGACTACTTGTAGTAGGATTTGTTTCTGCTCTTCACTTTTAGTAAGAAAACAATTGAAATCTGGAATCAATTTCACGCCTCTTTCTGCTCTGTCATGCACAACCCTAAGACTCATCACACACACTAGAACCATAAACAATGTAACGTAACTAATGGTAAAAAGAAAAATTACCTAGTTCCAAAACTTCTGAATTCACACCTCAGTAATACGGGTCTCGTCAGAATATGATTTGGACATATATGATATATCCAATATATAATAATAATATATAATACACAGTATATAATAATAATACATAATATACAATAACAGTCTCGTAGCCAGGACTTCGCAATGGGGGGATCGAATTAGTAGAAAGGCGAATCTTTTGGTGCAACGACCTAGTCACTGCGGAGGGGATTTAGAGTAATTAAGTTTAGAGTAGTTTTGAAGTTTAAAAAAGTAAATAAACACTAATTTTTTTTTCATATATATTATATTATTACATCATAAGTTATAACTATGGTTACAAAAGTGGAATTTTCCTGTCAAAGGGGAGGGGTCGTTCGACCCCCGATCCCCCCCCCCTGGCTACGGGCCTGAGTATATAATACTAATAAAAAAACGAATCACATTAAAACTTTCTTCAACTCATTCCACTTTTCTTCATAATGTGATTTTCTCTATGTTAAGTTGTACACCAGAGTGTACCAATTTACTTTCGCCTTGATTCATAAATACGGAGGGAGGATAAACAGTTAAAAGACTTTAATATTTTAAAATCATCTATAGTCACATCCACTTTGCAACTGATGTAGTGATTGCTAATGGCAGAGAATTCCTTCTTGGAGAGAATTTGCCTTTGTATAAAATATTTAAACCCCAGTCTTAATCTTGATTCTCGCTGTTTCCCCCTCTATATTAATTAGTTTACAACCAACCAAATTTTCCTTCTGCACTGTTTTTCCTGTCTTCTCTAGTTTTTTTAGGTCATGTGCCTAATATAGGTACGTTTCTGTTTTTACTTGCTTTTATCGATTTTTTATCTTTTACTGATTTTTTATTTTTACTGGGATTTTATCTTTTATTGATTTTATTTTATACTGATTTTTCTTTTACTTATTTTTTATCTTTTAATGTTTTTTTACCATTTATATCTAATTTTACTCTGATTTTGTGTTGTTTATAATTTTAGTTTATTTGTTGATAAGCCTGATGATGGTGAGGTAACCCGAAACGTTGTCGATTGGAATTAAATTAAACATGCCTTCAGTAGTCTACGTCCTTACTTCATCTTAAATAATAAACTACGTCTCCTTAGGAGGAAACCTATCTCATATATATATAGTATATACAGCGTGTCCCAAAGAAATGTATACCCACTTTGTTCGATAATACCAGCTATGAGGATAATAAATATATTACTGTTTATATGTTTTTAATAAAGAATTTTCTCCTGAATCTAAATATGTAATTATTTTTATTAAAAATTGAAGAACAAAAAAGTTACAGATGTTTAAATTAGAATTATTATTTTCGAGACTTCATGTGCGATATTTTCTAATATTTTTTTTTATGGACTGGCCTGCCTTTTAACCGACTGTTTTGAGATACTTATGTTTAGTGCCTAATTTTTTGAATTAACTAATAATTACAACATTTATACTTCAATATCAACACTAAACATAAGTATCTCAAAACAGTCGGTTAAAATATTAGAAAATATCGCACATGAAGTCTCGAAAATAATAATTATAATTTAAACATCTGTAACTTTTTGTTTTCAATTTTTAATAAAAATAATTACATATTTAGATTCAGGAGAAACTTCTTTATTAAAAAACATATAAAAAGTAATATATTTATTATCCTCATACCTGGTATTATCGAACAAAGTGGGTATACATTTCTTTGGGACACGCTGTATATATATATATATATATATTATTCATCGATGCTTTCACAGTTTAAGTGGAAGTATGAAGTATCTTTATATATATATTTATATATATATATGTTAGTTAGATTGTGCAACTGGTGATTTCATGAAATCTTTGAAACACTAATTTCAGTAAGATTGTGAAATACTTAGGAACTTCACGAAATTAGGTTAGGTTTGGTAAGACCTAATCTAACGTAACCTAACCAGTAACTTCCTGAAGTCCCTGATTGAAATCACTAGTTTCACGATCTTACTGAAAATTTCAGGGATTTCATGAAATCACTAGTTTCACAATCTTACTTTAACATATATAGTCAGACGTGCTCAAAAATCAGATGAGCAGATCTACATGCAGTAAAGTGCAATATTTTCTCAAAATATAAGAAAATGATTGAGAGCAGAAATGTACGTTGAAAATTGAATCAAGCAGAAATGCTCGAGTCTTTGACTCTTATGCAAATGCACTCACTTCAGCCATTCAGATACTCTATATTTCTTGAATCACTTATAGTCAGCTTTATAAAGTTTAGTGAATTGAGCCAATTTATACATTATATACACGTAAATTATATAACGTAATATACATTATGTATATAAATATATATATATATATATATATATGTATGATGAATAAAACCACGAAGGAAAGGAAACACAAAAAGGTGCTCAAGCGCTTTCGTCTAATGACATCCTCAGGAACACTCACAGTGTTCCTGAGGATGTCATTAGACGAAAGCGCTTGAGCACCTTTTTGTGTTTCCTTTCCTTCGTGGTTTTATTCATCATAAATATTTTTCACGTGTTACTTTCGTGAAATAATTTTCATATATATGTATATATATATATATATATATATATATATATATATATATTATATATATATACACCTTGGTTAACCTTGGTTTTGCTTCCGGCCGAAATGTTCATTCTGACGAAGGTCAAGCTTGTCACTCCACCTCAAACCCACAGTTCAACGTGAAATCCGAACAACGCCCCACCACGGACGGTCAGAACTTACAAAGTCCTTGCTCGGACTCGATCTCACGACCTCCTTCCTGATCAGTAGCGGCATAGAGTCGAAACCTCTAGGCTACCCAGGGTACCCATTTATGTTCCAACCAATTTTTATTGTGGGGAAAGATGAACAGCTAGGTCTATTGCGCACCGCCTGCCGTCACCGGGTTTCAAACGCGGGGGGGTGGATTCGTAGTCAGCGATGCTAACCACTACATCACCACTATATATATATACTCCAGGTACAGTATATAGTATATCTGTACAGTTGCGCTCATTATTCGTAGGACACTCTTGAGAACAGGTAGCGACATCTGGCATATATTTGTTGTGTTTACTACAAACGGTTGTAACATTTTATGAATGAATCTGGGGTTCAGTGAGTGAGCACTGATTGGTTGTATGACTCATTACCAAATGCCTTTAGAACATAATTATTTCCATTCATCACTCTGGTCGACATATTACTAAGGAAACATAAATGAATAATTAAATATAAATTCAAGAAGGGGATATATTAAGACGGTGGTAGGCATTGTTGCGCCCACAACAAATTCCACGACCTGCACCACCCATCCCCCCCTGTACTTATTTATTGATTCGTTTATTTATTTATTTATTTACATTTAAACATAGATTCAGATATTATTTTGTGTTATAACAAAAAACAGAGCAAAAACCTGATATATATAAATTAATGGAAAAAACAATGTTTTGATGCATATTAAATTTTAATAACATTATACCATTACCAGATTGATGGGTATCTATAGGTTTCATACGTCACTTCTTAGAATATCTTCCAATTGGCAAATGGACGACAGCTGAATGGATGCTACTGGTATGACATTGTTATATCCGAAACAAATGCTATTTCTTGATCAGCAACACTGATATAGTAATAAACAGTCAGTGAGAGAAAAATTATTTTCAAATGAAGACTGTTTTGTATTGAGGCAGCATCATAAATGCATATAATTGTTTTGTATTAATAAGTTCCATGTTACAACTTAAGTGCTGAATCACTGCAGCTTTGACTCTTGGCGGTCTCTCACCTCAAAGGAGAGAATTACAGAAAATAAAACTATTACAGTGATTCATATCAATAAACATAGCCATTTAAACGATGATATTTGGCAATTTTGCAAAGGTGCTACACATTCATAATTATCATTGTATTTGAGAGATATTTTATACATGAACTCAACAAATTAAATATCCTGTCCAACCACCATTGTCTATGACTTCCTGCAGTCGATGATGATATTGGTCAAAGAATGACTACAACATTACATAGGAAGCAAGCAAAACGCGTTACCACCACCTACTAGTCTAGTTTAAAGGATGCAACTGTTTCTGCTGAACTAACGCCTGATTCTGGGTTCAGTTTCGCTCAAGGCGCAACCTAAATCGCCTTCAATGTGCAGCCGATTTCGCAGTTTGTTCTTTATGACCATTATTGCAGAAAAGCCTGTCTCACAACGATAACTTTTCGCAAAAGGCACCAGCACTTTCTTTGCCTCTTCAGCAAGCAAAGGATACTCCCCATCCACTTTTGCCCCAAATATCTAGATTTTTTTCCTCTGCAAACTCAACTTCAGAATAAGATCTTGCCACATTTTCAGGAAGAGAGACATGGAGAGAAGTTCTGATTTCTCTTTGGAGAGGGCTAGGTTTCTAATGAGGTCATTCAACTCGTTTTGGGTAACCCTCTCCGGCTCCGATTGCTTTTCGTCAGGTGTGTAGTCAAGATGTGTGTAGTCGGATTCCATTTCGTCTTCTAAAGAATCGAGTCCATGCTGTGGAGGTACCGGAATTGGCATCTTGTCATCGTGAGGGACCGGTCTGATCGCGGAGTCTACGTTCGGATAAACGCTGTTATGTTTGTTCTTCACAGAGAATCCAATTATGTTAACATTGCAAAAGTAACAATCGCCATGATGGTCTCTCGCTCCTTCCATATCATAGGTATAGCGAACGGCATCGACTTTTCCTTTGATTCAACCAGTCACGTAATCCATTCGAACAAGCGGTACAGATAACATGTGGCGCCCACGCCTTATCTTGGTCGCCTAGTGGACAGCCGAAGTATAACCGGTAAGTTTTCCGAGGATCCATCGTGATTGTACGCCGTACAGATATTGTCGGGGTGACTTCTACACTTTCGAGGCATGATGGTCGATGAGTGGATTGATGTAAATCACCTAAAAAAATAAAATATGGAAGTGGACGACACAAAACAAAACAAAAGACAACACACAACTAGACATGTAACTGTTACGCCAAAGAATAAAAGGGTGTACATGTGCAACGTTTGCAAATTTGTGGTCAGCAACTGCTCTTACCTAAAATACTACAGACAACCTGCGGAAAGCCTACATTGAAATGACAAAATGCAATATGAGGGTACAGAAACGGTAGAGCAAAAACCTACACTTAAGCTACAACGACAAAATACTCCACTACATGTATAAAGGACGCATATTATATATTGTATATATAGTATTATATACTAGGGCCACTCAATATATTTTGCCCCACCTTTTTTCTTAGCTAAATAATAGGCCATAGGGCTGAAATATCTTTTGGGCCATAAGTTTGAACTTTCTGCACTTCACATAACCGCATTTTTTCAGTTTAAACCTCCTTCCTTGTATAAAACCGCTTTTAAACGACCTTGTATAAAACCGATGGTTAACGCAGTTTCGAAAATGGCGTCTGAGAGTGAAGTGCGTCGTAAACAGAGAGCTGTTATCGAGTTCTTAACCGCAGAGAAGGAAACAGTTGGAAATATTCACAGACGTCTACAAAACGTTTACGGTGATGCTGTTGTTGATCGAAACACAGTTGGACGCTGGTGTGTGTGATCATCGGAGAGAGGGAGAGCCAGCCTCGATGATGAGCCATGCAGCGGTCGCCCGGCATCGACTGTGACATCTCACACTGTGCAACATGCTAAGAGCATCATTCGATCAAATCGGCGCGTCACATACAAGGAGCTATCACTGGAGCTAGGAATTAGTGAAGGAAGTGTGAATACCATAATTCAGCAACTGGGATACTCAAAAGTGTGTTCACGGTTTGCTCCTCGAGAACTGACTGAAGATCACAAAGCCCAAAGAAAAGAAATACTGTAGTTTCAGAGTCGTTGGTTCGATACGAGACAGAAGGGGATGACTTCCTTTCACAAATTGTGACTGAGGATGAGACTTGGGTACACCACTTTCAACCTGAAACAAAACGCCAATCCATGGAGTGGCATCACGCAGACCCCACGCACAAAAGTTCAAAATGGCTCCCTCTGCAGGAAAGGTTATGGCCACCATCTTCTGGGACATGAAAGGGGTGATTCTGGTGGACATTATGAAGAAAGGACAAACAATCAACTCAGAGGCGTATATTGCTACCCTACAGAGACTCCAGAGACGTATAAAGCGATGTTTTTCCTTCATACAGAAACACAATTCCATGGCGATCTTCAAATAAAATTTTAGCCATTTTAAAGAAATCAGATAGAGAGATCTTTATTTTACAGTACAAAAGTAAGCTGAAGGTAATGGATCTGAGGAGAGGAAAAAATGATGTTAGTAACAATGAAAATGTTACAATGTTTCATTACGTATATCTGAACGTTAAAATGTGAAAATTTTAGTTTTTTTATGCATCAGAATGGAAAAATCTAAAATGTCTTAGGCTTTTCCACAGTAGTGTATATATATATATATATATATAAAATCAGTAGATATATAATAGGAAAGGGAGTTATTGAGAAAATGGAAAACAGTTGTGCTTGAATAAGCTTCGCCAAATATCGGACTTTTTGCCGCAGTTACCTGCCTTCTAGAAAGGCGAGAGAATCCAGGAATAAGGTCAAACGCTACTGAGGGCTTGCTTGATCTTTTAGGGACCGAAATAGTTTAGCCAGTTTGAGTGGTGGTTTCTCTTCTCTAACATATTACGACCCCTGTTCGATCCCCGTTGGTTCATTTCCCCAGCAAATGTTTTTACTCATTCTATAATAAAAGTGCGGTTGCTGCACTAAAGTACACACACACACACACACACACCCACACACACACACACACCAATATCTATTAACCTCACTAATTTGACAGCTAGGTGATAAGGTGCATACATACGGACAGCACTACATAAGAGTTTAATCCTTCATCCTTAGGACTGCAGCTCTACCGCTCTTGCAGTGACTGGCTATGCCAGGTTATCTAGCAGATCTCTACTCCAGTAGCGTACCGTATTTAAATGATGGAATCAACCTCCCTAATAGGACCTCGTTCCCTATACCTGACAAAATACTCATATATATATATACATAATATATTATATATATATATATATATTATATATATACTGAAAACTGAAAACAAAATTAAATCATTCTTTGAAGCAACCGGTAAGGAACATTGCTTTGGTCTCCTTTCATGTCCATTTCAGTGAGTTGCAAACGAAAATATTTGAGTTGCTGTCTACTGGAGGAAATGTTAACTAATCCTCTTTCAGTTAATCTTTATATAAAGAGTGTTATTACATGCAGTTTAATTCTTATATAGTTTAACTTAGAACAACATGTTAACAGTAATTTGGATACATTACAAAATGAAACAGACTCTAGGTTTTGCCCGAGTAGAATTCAAACGTGTGCTAATGAAGCTTCGAATTCTGCGAGCTGTAATGTATTTACTCGGTCATGTAAATATGCTTGTAAAGAGAACATGTTCTTTATACTCTGTCATTATATTTTGTATTTACGGTAATATATATATTAGGACGGGTCGAAATTTTTTATTTCTTACGTACATAGTGTGAGGTGGTTCAATCAATCATAGTAACACCCTGGTAAATTATTTTGAATTCTGAGGACCCCTACCACCCCTACCGGTTTCAGTTTTTTCAAAAAATTTGTAAAATTCGAGATAATTTGCGATTTACTTCGAAATTTTTTTATTATTACAAAGTTTGCTTATAAAACACTGTTATATTTATTTTTTAATGAAAAAAAATTTAAGAAATACAAAAATACATGAAAAAAAAATGTAATACATAAATATTTAGCTATTACTGGTAGAAATTTAGAAATTAAGAGAGAGAAATTCAATAAAATTTTTGACCTAAAACTAATGTTTTTTTTATCCTTCCATTGACCTTTCCACTCAAAAGTAGGCAGTTCTTTTCTAGACTCTAAAGTATTTAAAATAAATTTATGCAGATAATATAACCAATTCTTTCCTAGCTAGATTTAGTTACTAAGTTCACACCCGTTCAACGCTTTGGCTGTGACATGGAAAATCAAGTATTTCTAGAGGTTTAGTTCTAATCTGAAGCAATTGCTCATTGGTAAAATTACTTAGCAAAGGTGGAGGAGTGATTATCTGCTCATTCCAATTAATCAAATCAATATAATCATTTCCTAGAAAATTTATAGATCTTGGTAGCTCAAAATTTCTGGCTCCTGAAAACCCAGTTCTGGAAAGAATTATCTTTTGAATTGCTAGCTCTCTAATATGTAATCGTTCGTCAGAAACCATGACAGGAGTATATTTTCAGGATTAGCGAAGTAAGCGTTGTTTTTCATGACCGGCTTAATAATTTTCTTGAATTTTACATCTAAATTTCGAAGAAGAATTGTCATAAACCAAAAATTTCGCGCACCCTCAGTGGCTTTTGGGTGTGATTTTATTTGAAACCACGCAGGGGCATAAAAATTGATAACAAATATGACAAGATCTTTTAGGTTAGTATCATGATTTGATGTAGAAATGTATAGGCGGAGAACCCTATTATCCAAAGTCAGCCACGTGGCGTGATTTAGTCGTCCTGGAGATCTTACAGCGAGACCCTCAGAAACATTTCCTGTTTGTATTGCATGACACATTTCGTACAAGTATTTTTGGTCACTACTCAAATCTCTTACAATATTAGGAGGTATTTCTTGAACTTTACCTTCTATCGGTTCAAAATTTATTACTTTCAGTTTTGTTAAATCAGCTTTTAATTTCTTGCCAAGTGGCCCTTCAAAGGTGTTTGGGACAGTGGTTCTGCCCTCAATGCTTTTGTAAAAGTGCATCAAGGGCAATTCGTTTAAATGTAATTCACAAACGAGCCACTGAAGGGACCTGCCAAGATGAAGTTCTATTAATTTAATGACCCCTCCAACTCTGCCTGTGTTCACTGGGGTTCCATCACAAAGTAGACCTTTAATTGAATTAGCACTATTTGACTCTTCAATAACAGTAATTATTTCATCAGCAATCGCCCTTGCAGTGCCATTAGCTGGTACTACGTGATCAATGTAAACGCTTTGCGGCTCTTTAATTATAACACAGTGTTCTTCTTTTATTTTCCCTGATTCTGGCAGTGTATCATCTTTTCTTCCATCAAATCCAATACATTCCACATTTTGGTTTTCTTCTTTATACTTATCATTGTTTATTTTACCAATTTTGTGTTTTTCTCTTTCAACTTTTTTTCGATGAAGCATATTTTCTAAACTTAAAATCTTCATATCTTTTAAGGCAGCGTTTAGAAGGGCTGCTGTGGCCCTATTGCTTACCCTATATCTCTCTGAAGTTTTGGCTAAATTTCCATTTTCTATTAATTCTAAGTCTTCTTCATAATCTAAGTCCTCTCTGTCTTGAAAATCGACATCTTCATTTTCATTATCATTTTCTATCACTTCTGATGATACAAATTCCCTTGCTTCTCTTAATTTTCCTTTTGGTATCTTTTCCCTTTCCTGTGCTTTTTGGATTTTGCCCAACTTTCTCAAATTACTTGAAGTAGTTTTTTTATCAATTTTTCCTAACTGGTTTTTTTCTTTCTTTTTGATCAATAAAAGCTTCCCATTCTATAATAGATATTTTACGTTCACACCTACAAAGTTTTCTATCCCTTATGCCTTTATCATAACAGTGGCATGGAGATATGTCAAACATCTCGTCATATTTCTTTAATTTTTCATAATATTTTTCATTTCTTTTTATCATGCAGTACGACATTTAGTTAACTTATCAGCATCTTCTATAAGTCTAGTAACTCTAACATAATTTCCCTGTGTATCAATTGTTGGGAAAGAAAATTTTTGCCAAATTTCTTTTATATCTTGAACATCTACGTTATAGCAATCATTTTTACTTATTTTACCCTGTGCTTTAGATTCTTCCTCTCTAACAATAAAATGGAAGTGCCTTACAACATCAGCGTTTGATGGTGTCATGGCAGATGGAAATTTTTCTGGATATCCGAAGGCTGCATTGTGGCTTCTTTTTCTAGTAGCCATAATTTAATTTAATAAGATTTTAACTATATTTTATTTATTACTGATATTTTAAAATTAAATAACGTATTTGAATACAAACTTTTAACATTCTAGGTACCTAAATAGGAATCTGGAAAGAAAAAAACAAACCTAATGTAATATTAGGTCTTATATCCGGTGCTATGAGTCAGCATCGGATTTAAGACCCTACCCCCTACCCCCCCGATCTCAAAAAAAGTTGGTGAATGGTCTATTCTGATGTAATTCGTGCCGGGGAACCCGATTTTGGCCATCCGAAAGCAAAAAAAAATAATATTTATGGTTGATTTTTACGATTTTCAATTTTTGTCCTATTTCCCATACAAATTCATATGGAAAAAAGTGAGTATCGGTAGGGGGGGAAGTAGCGAAGGTCCACAGCCTTGATTTTTGGTGTGGATACTACTCTTACAAAATGATCAACCTCACAATATGTACCTAAGCAAAATCTTGACCTTGACCCCTTTTCGACCCGGCATGCACCTCGGTGGTATAGTGGTTAGCATCGCTGACTAGAATCCACCGGCCCCAGGCTTGATTCTCGGCGAAGGAAGACGGCGCTTAGCTTACCCAGCTGTTTATCCTTCCATAAAAAATAGGTTGGTAGATAAATGGGTACCGTGGGTGGTCTTGTGGTTAAGATACGGCTGTTGATTGGGAGGTCGTGAGATCGAGTCTGGGAAAGGACTTTGTAATTTCTGCTCACCCGTGATGGGTCGTGGTTTGGATTCCACGTTAAGCTGTAAGTCCAAGGTGGAGCAACAAACTTGACCTTCGTCAGAATAAACAATTCAGGCGGAAGCAACCAAGGTTAACCAAGATATATACAATATGTTACGCGTAATCGGTGAAACTGCGTAGTTCATGAAATAAACAAAATATTGTTTATTTCATGAAGTTGGTAGTCCATTTGCCAAATTCATAAAATAAACACATTTATTGCTTATTTCATGAAATAAGCAATTACGCTCTGCCAATTTCATGAAATAGGCAGAGGAAAAACAGAGTTCAACTGTCAGTTGCAAACTATACAGGCAAGTACCTAACCTATTTTGATATGTTTTTGCACTTATGATGTGGGTGGCACGAACTGTTACAAAGGTTTCCAGCTTTTAGACAGGAGCATCTTTTGGTCAAACAGCTGGTTTGGCAGTTAGGTTAGGTGTGGTTAGGTTAGATTATGAAATGCTTAAGCAGCTCTGCGCATATAGCTACCCTTTTTATATTAAAGATTCACAGCGGTGCGTGTACCCCTAAAAGATTTAATTTTTATCAGAGACAAAAATATTTATCGTTTAGATGTCCTGTCCTTGAGAAGTCTCAGAATGAAGTTTTTGCAATTTAATTAAATTTAAACTAAAATATCATCCCAAAATATCAAACATTTCATAACCTAACCTAAATGACGAATCAGTTGTCTAACCAAAAGATGCTCCTGTTTAAAAGCTGGAAACCTTTGTAACAACTCGTGCCACCCACGCCATACGTGCAAAAATGCATCAAAATAGGTTAGGTACTTGCCTGTATAGTTTGCTCTAAGTATAGTTTGCAGCTGACAGTTGAACTTTGTGTTTTCCTCTGTCTATTTCATGAAATTGGCAGGGCGAAATTGCGTATTTCATGAAATAAGCAATAACTTTGCCTATTTCACATATTTGGCAAATGGACTGCCAATTTCATGAAATAAGCAATATTTTGCTTATTTCATGAAATACACATTTTCACCGATTACGAGTAACATATACAGTTAGGGTGGCCATTTAAAAAGGAGGACACTGCGTATGTGCCCGTACGTTAACATATATATGAGGGGTCGCGCATCTTAAGGTACCTAAGCGCCACCACAGGCGAAAACGTGTTTTTGATGGATATCACTATTTTCACCCTTCCTCTATCGCGTGGTTTGGGTTATAATGACCTTACGACACTAGAAGTATGGTTGAAAACCTTATGAAGCGAACTACTTTTTTCACCTCTATCGCCAGCCAAAAGTTCACCCAAAGTTCGGCATAATAAGAAAATCAAAAAATTAAAAAAATATATATAAAATATAAAATATGAAAATCTATTCCAAAAACTCATCAACATCTTCATTAGCATACTTAGAACTCTAATTTAGCCAAAAATGAACGTTCTAGCTCAATTAATAACAGATACTATTGCCAGAATATTGCTGAACTTTGGAGGCTATTTCTGACGAATTTTAATTTTGGCGCTTAGGTACCTTAAGACGCGGGACCCCTCATATATATATATATATATATATATATATATATATATATATATATATATATATATATATATATATATATGTTAACGTACGGCCACATACGCAGTGTCCTCCTTTTTGGAAATGGTCACCCTAAGGACAGAGTGCTCAAAAGGCGGACCGTCCGCCTAAAGCCGGACGTCTGGCCACCCTATATACAGTATGTACACTTCAGCGAAGATTACAAAAACATTTTTTTTCTATGGATATAGAGTCCATGTATAATATTAAATACCTTGACATTGTATATGACTCTTGTATCATATTAAATACCAATTAGTTCCCACTAAAGTCAGAAATTCAGATTTTAGAAAAATTTCTTGATTTCGGAAAATATGATATGGCCATTCAAATTTTTGTCGAGGTTTCAAGTGAGTTTCCATGCTCTTTCCTAACCAAAGTGAACTTAATTTAACCTAACCGGGTTTAACCGTTTGAGGACCACGGGACATATGTGTCCCAAGGAAATAATAATATAAATTGTACAATGATGCAACGTTTCTACAAATACATCTACATGTTTATACAGGTATCGTTTAGTTGTCGGCAAATTAACCCAAAAATGGGTAATTTAAGTGACTATAGTTACTAATATCTAATTGTAAATAACAATAAAACTTAAACCTTTAAGTTCAAAGAAACGTATACTGGTCGTCAAAGGGTTAAAGTAGAAAAGTCGTGGATGAGAATCAGACGCATGAAATGGGAATAGATCGATTTGAGAATAGCCTCCGTCGAGATTCTCACTCACGAATTTCTTGCTCTTGGTTGCGGAATGAAGTGAGAATAACATTAAGTCAAATGATACCCAAATACTTTCATATTACACAAAAATTGTGGCTGTATAAGAATAAAATTATTTGTCTTAATTTTAATTAGTGTAAAGAGAAACGGGAAATTTGGCTGCCAATTAAATATTATTTTAACTGAACCGAGTTAATTCATGAAATCTATAGTGTATCTTTCTTCAGAGGAGGTACTTCTGCTGATGTTTAGATGTGATGGAGATTCTATACATCACTTCACAATGAAGTATGTCCTATAAATAAATAAGTGTCGCACTACTGATGAATTTTATCCTCTCGTAATTCGTCATGATGTTGTCTATCTTTGTCCTTGTCTATATCTTTTATAGATAATACAAAAGTAGATACATTGCTCAGAACTGCATTCAGCTTTGATTCCGACCCAAGATCAGCCAGATCCTCTGAGTGTAATTATTTTTTGCGGTCCAACCGTCAAAGTGAAGTGATACTAAATTTAAAAATTAATTTATTTCGCGTATCTGAAAGATACTGAATACTTCACCTCTTCCTATAGTCTCCAAGGTAAACTCCAATTATTTTAAAATTCGAGAATCAATATTTTTAATCTCTTTTTCTTTATCAACCAAGACAGCTGTCGTCTCTCTGCAACTGAATCTTACACTAAGTTAAATGTTTTTGTTCTTATTTGCTAAATTTAACGAAACTCGAAACATCATTCGCTGTTAATAGTTACGAAGTTAAAAAGGAAATCCGCTTATGAACTTCAAATGCTTAAATTAAAATCAAATTTTTTTTTATTTTCCGAAATTTTGTATTCAAATGAAATTTAAATTATGACCTGAAATGAAATTATTTATTCAGTTTTAATTAATTTGAGCTCCCGAATGGAACAATTAAGTTTACTTCTTGGTCTTCATAAACAACATTTTAGAACAATTACGGCCTCTGCATAATGAGGGAAAGAATTATCTCATACTGGAACAGTTTCTATTTACGCTTTCATCGCGGTTATATGACAATTGAAAAGCATAAAATATGCCCTATAGACACAGACCCGAATAGATAAAGGAAAGTTTCCAATTAAAATGGTTGAAGAGGGTGGACGATCAACATAATGAGTGAAATTTACTACTGCAGATCACATATCAGTATCATTATTCTCTTAACGGAAAACAAACTTCATTCATAAAGAGAGTTGCCTCCCGAAATTTAATAATACATCGTGAGAGAAGGCCAAAAACTCGGAGAGTAACAAGAGAAGGGATTCAAATAGCTTAAAAGGACGTTTTGACAGAAAAAAAAAGTGACTTGGGGCTGCACTTATATATATATATATATATATATATATGATGGAAAGAACCACGAAGGAAAGGAAACACAGAATGGTGCTCAAGCGCTTTCGTCTAATGACATCCTCAGGAACACTGACATAAATAAAAAGTTCGAGACTGTATATAGGTCACAAAAAAATAATAATAATAATAAATAAAAATTGTGGGAGAAGCATAGAAATTTATAAGGAGAAACTACCAATTTTAGCACTTTGCCCTTCTTGTCTAAATCCGTTCTGAACGAATTCAAAACAACAGGATCAAGCGGATTGTTTACAACCAATTTTATAGATAATGCCTGAATTATATATAGGTCACAAAAAATAAAAAATAAAAAAAAAAATAAAAAAAATTGAAAAATAAAAATTGTAAGAGGAACATACAAATTTATAAGGGAAAACTACCAAATTTTAGCACTTTGTTCTTGTCTAAATCTGTTCTGAACGAATTCAAAACAACAGGATCAAGTGAAAAAAGATTCTGGCTCATGTGAAAATTATTTGTAAGTTGAATAATAGCAGACTCAAAAATATTTCTATTAACAGTGTTGCTAGAGTGAAACAAAATTGAAGCATTATTCCAATCAATACAGTGGAATAACTCTGACCAATGGACGAAAAGGGCACTGGACGACTGTCCTGTTCTTACGGAATATTGATGCTGTTTTACACGCGTGTGCAAATCCTTTCCTGTCTGACCAATGTAAAGGAATCACATTGTTTACAACCAATTTTATAGATAATGCCTGAATTATTGGTGGGGCTATTTTTACTATGATATTTTTCACAATACTGTTATATGAAACTACTACATTAATATTCAAAAGTTAATATATATATATATATATAATATAGATATATATTATATATATATATATATATATATATATATTAGGGTGGAGCGAAAAATACTTTTTTTCTAGTATGAAGTTCTAATCGTGATTAAAAGTTGCATTTAGTGGACGATATATACCTGCCAACATATGAGTTCATTTGTTTAATATTTTCAGCTGACACCAGGGGGCTAAAGTTAACACAATTTTGGGTAAAAAGGAAAAAAATGCTTCTATTTTAGGTTTATGAAACTATTATAAATTTTATCTTAGAATTATCTAATAGTTTGATTAAGATTCTTAAATGATAAGAGTTCGTTTTGTAAAAATGCCTTTTCATATGCTTAATATCTTCAGCTGCCACAAGAGGGCTAAAGTTAACTTAAAAATGACAATTAAGTATGATTCTGTATTTACTTGAAAAAGGGAACAGTAATAAATTAGGATGTCTCTCCTCCTTTATACTGGCTTGAGACAGTTAAGAAACGTTATTTCGTGCCTTAGCGGAGTTACCACCCTTTCCCCAACCAACCTCCCTCTAGAAAGGGTTCTTGCTGAAGACTATTTAGTAATTTGCTTTTGTGTCAAATTTTGGCTGTTTTTTCCTTGATTCTAATGTAGCACGAATCCAACCGTCTCTGTTTGTAGGTCCGCAGACTGATCCAGCAGCGTCTGTAACGAGCTTGACGCATCTCTCTACGGCTTGTGTATGACATGGAAACTGAAATAATTCTGAATGAAGAGTAGTACCACGTTTGATGCATGATTCAATATCATCAAGAGAAACTCCTTTGGTTATCGGTGGTTCTGCTATCTGAAAATCTTTCCACATAATGAGATCTGTATAGTCTTTGGCCTAAAAATTTATTTCTGGCACCTTAAAATACCTGATAACATCTGTTTCTTGAATGCATGCCCTTGCTTTTATGATACGCCTAAATCCCAACTGACGCACATGCTCCCTTTCATCAGCTATCATTGCAATGAGAATGTTTTCTGATTTGCGTAATATGCATTTCGCTGAATGACTGAGTCATGTACTCTCCTAAGCTCTTCACGGAGATACCGGCTTCTTGCAATCATATGCCACATATGTTTAGCACCATATTGGCATAATAGTTTACGCTTTATCTGAAACCACATTGGTGCGTATACCCTAACAATGAAAGTAGCTAATTCTTGTAAATTGCCTGAAGGATTCTCTGTGCTTGCATATAACCGCAGAGTCCTGTTTGCTGTGGTGAGCCACCTTGAATGTGATATATTGCCTGGACTCTTATGACTAAGACTCTTGAGAATGTTCCACTTGATATAGCCTTGTGAATTTCAAGAAGGTATTTCTGGTCAGTACTTATGTCATCTACATCAACTTCACACATGTCCTCTTGAATTTCAATGGGTTTGAAGTTAACTATGGGAAGCTTTTCACAGTCTGAAAGTGCTCGGCCAATTTCTCCTGAAAATGCTCTTGGTCCAGTAGTGGTACCATCCAAGTGATGAAACAGATGTCGCAATGGAAGTTCATTAAGGTGTAAAAGGCATATCAGCCACTGCAATGGCTTATTAAAGGCTTCTTCCAGTAATCTTATTGTGCCTCCAATACTACCAGTGTTAACCACTGTCGAATCACAGCCAACTGCAACGATGTTCCCTATATCAACATTCCTTTCTTTCAAGCAATTCACTAGCGCTGTGCAAATGTATTTAGCTTTGCCACTGGAAGGTGTCACATGTGCAAAGTACAGAGAGTGTGGTTCAGATATTATGCTGATATGCTCTTCGCGTTTGGTTCTTTGGTGGTTAGAGCCATCACTCTCCTGGACTTGAATCATTGTTTTATCCTTTCTGCCATCAAAGTATAATCCCCGCATGGTTTTTGGCTCTCCTATCTGTTGTAGTTCCTTTCTCTGTTTTGTCTTTCACGTCTTAGCTTACTTCTGTCTATAATATTCCCTTTGTCTTCGGGGGTAACAATTTTAAGATCTGCCAATACTGCAGAAGCAATAGCAGCCCCAGCTCTGTCCGACATTTTAAATCTATCACAAGTAATTGCTAATGAAGGCAGTGGCTCACGCATCTGTTGTTCTGATATTATATATTGAGTCGAGGTTGTATCTTCCTCATTATCTTCAGATATCTCTTCTAGTTGTTGAAGTTCATTTGTCTCTGTTTCGATTTGTAAGTTGGACGTATTGGTTATAGCAGCACTAGTTGTTTGTGAGGATTCCAGACGTGCTTTTTCCATTTCCTTTCGATGTTCTCTTGCTTGTAATCGTCTTGTGTGTGCTATGTCAATGCCTCCTATCACCATTATTCTGCGTGTTCGTTGGTCATTTAAAAAATCCTGCTCTTTTGGAGGGACTTTCTTACTCTTTTCACATGAGCATCTCCTAAAACTCCTTACATTTGCAGGTGCAGATGTCAAACAAAGTGCATTTTGAAGAGTTTTCAAATTCTTCAAGCTGATTTTTGTACTTAGGCTGATCCTTGCCTGACTTGTATGGCTTTAATAAGGACCTGTATTTATCATGGTACACTCGCATCATCTGTAAAACGCGTGTATGTGAAACTATTGGCAAAGAGGCCTCCTTCCAAATATTTTCTACCTTTTTGGAAACTGCCTCTGCTATTTCAGAAAATGAAGGCTCCTTGTTATTCATCTGCTCCTTCACTAAATGTTTTGTGAACAGGTAATCTTTCATAATGCAGTTATAAGTTGGTAGTTGCATATCACTCATCTCACAAGGTACTTCAAATATGGCACACTTCATATGTTCTCTAGTGAAATGTTTATATTTAGTATTTGATGCCATAATATTTTTAAGAAAAATTCACAATCACAAAATATCCTGTAACATCAAAAATATAATTAATATATATAATATATTTTATAAGTATATATATATTATATAAATAAACTAAAATTATAATACATTATAACAAGCATTTTATAATAAAATCAATATTATCTCTATAAATCACTTAAAATAAAGTTTTATAATATTCCGATCATATTAACACTTTGGGTGCCACGTCACACGTATGTGTGTGCCAGTTTTTTTTTTTTCTGGCGATGGCACACACATACGTGTGACACACATTTTTCAACTCCTGAGCGCAGCACACAAATATATGTGACAGTATAGGGAAATTACTATGTTATTTGAAATCTGTGGGCTCTGAGGAAAATTTTTATATATTATACTTGGTCGTTGGGGACAAAATTTATTAAATATCCAGTGTTCTGTTACAGTTACTCAAATCAGTTTATAGTGAAATATATTTAGCATTTTTATGTTTTATTTGTATTATTATGTGCATGTATAATGCACAAAATAATACTATAATGATAAAACTATAATGATATAAGTAACTGCATCCAGGTTCCGGCACGTGGAGCCAGGTGGATGGTGGAACCCTTTTTTTTTTTTTTTTTTTACTTCCGTTGTTTTTGGTTACAAAGACTTACATGAAAATACTTATTGTAATCTATTTAGGAAATAAACACAAATACATTTTTATATAAAAAAAATCCTTTTATTTGATTACAAAATACAAAGCCTTTTATGTGAATATAATTATTGTAATTTATTTATGAAAATCTCTAAAACATTCTAGACAAAAGAATGTTTCCCCAGGGCAAGAGCTGCAATACGTATGCACATTCTTAGCATGTTTCCTTGCTTCTCTGCCTCTCTCTTTTGTGATTTTTCATAACATTGTTTGCATCTTCTGATCTTTTTTCCTTGAACATTTTTCTTTTCAAGAATTAAATGTGATGTAGACGCTGGTCTCCTTTGCCGGGGTAAAGTCTCTTCAAAATCCAGGAGTGCCAAAGTTATTTTCTCTTTGAATTCTTTCAGTTGCATCTTTTTGCCAGTTACTTTTTTATACACAATCCAAGCATTCACAACTGAGACTCCTAATAGAAGTGCAATGGCAAGCTTGCGGTACCATTTTATACCCTTCCTAAGTGCCGTTTCATAGGATGCCATCTGGTCAGAGATGTCTATTCCGGTCTTCCCCTTATTGTATGCAATAATTCCTAAGGGCTTCTTTCCACTTTT
>JAJOZX010004911.1:52500-75000 GCA_023014485.1 Bathynomus jamesi
ATAATAACTTCTATAATAAAAAATGAAAAATGGAAAATGGATACGACTAAACCATAGAAATGGGAGATCGTAAGGTTATGACACAAACAAAAATAGGAAGCTACAAATAAAATTTTTATCCAAAACTCGCTTAGGCGATTTTGGTTTCTTATGTAAAAATGAATATGGATTAGTCATTGTTCATTTTTACATATATATATGGAACAAATGGATTTTAATTAAAAAAGATTCAATATGGATGATTCGTTTAATATCTGCAAGGTTCTCAATACCCTGTGTGACGGTGCTTACTCATCCAATATGATCATTATTAGAAAATATATGAACTAATCAAGTGAATTTAAAATTATCCTTTCTCGTAATAGGTCTGATGCAGAACTCGATCGTGTTATAGCTACTTTTCGTGGTAGCTTTGAAGAAAAGCAAATAGTCGACGGCGATTTGGAGGTATTATAGTGCAGTCAACCCATTGACCTGAATACGGAGCTCGAAGTATTGGCTTACATCCGGTCCAACGATTGCCAGGTCGTCGTGGAACTAATGTAAGCTTTTGTTTCTTTTGGTTAAGAAAAAAACTGTATTTTCATCAATTTATAAAATGATAGAAATCATGTTTTATAAATTAGTACAATTCAGCTTAAACAAGTTACAGAATTAGCATCCAATAAATAAGTTACAGAGCACAAGACGAACATTATTGGGGACATCTTATATTTTGCACAATATAGTTACAATTTTATATATATATCAGAGCTGGGCAATAAATACATTGAATGTATTTAAATACTAAATACATGGGAGAAATGTATTTAAATACTACATACATTTTACGAATGTATTTAGATACTAAATACAAAATACATCAATTGTATTTAAATACATTTGTAAATACATTTTAAAACATACAAATTTTAACATATGCATTCACTAATTCATGTTTTGATAAATTTCTACTTTTGGGGACACGGTGAATTTCGAAATAAATACACCACTCGATAGATCAGACGATTTTAAAAGCTTTTTCATCAATGAATTTTCCATCGCAAATTGGATTGATTGCAACGAGTTAGTTACACGGGCCCACTTAAGGCAGAGCCGTTTTGTACGATTATTCGGTCAATTTCAAGATATTTTTTGATGTCTAAAAAAACACTTACCTTCAGATGAGTGTACAGATTCGTTGTAGCATTGCTTGCAGCAGAGACTTCGTGTTTACACAGCAAGCAGGTGCACTTTACCTTATTACCGTCTTTAGATTTAATTTTAAAGTATTTTCCATCAAACAGAGGGTGCACTAAATTGTTATCTGCAGATATATCACTGTTTGATTCACCGGATTTGCTTGTTGAAGCCATGACACGCACACGATAAAGAAATCAACCGCTTTCGACTAAGAGTGGCACACAACTGATTGAACTGACACGTTCAAACATGAACCATGCTGTACTACACTGTCGACGCGTCGTACTGTGCTAGTACAGAACGTGTATTAAACCAGTAAAAGTATTTATATTTTTATATTTTGAGTATTTAAATACTATATTTAAATACATGAAAAACAATGTATTTATAAATAGTTCTAAATACACAAATGTATTTAAATACGTATTTAAATACAAATGTATTTAAATACTGCCCAGCTCTGATATATATATATATATATATATATATATATATATATATATATATATACACACACGCGTAAAACTTTACACGATACGTCGAGTGCGCACAAATAGGAACCTTTTTTATCTGCACGCATACGTATACCAATTTATCATACAGCTCAATGTCGCACAAATCGAATAATTTTTTAAAAATTATAAACCCCTTTCTACGTGACATATGCATGAGAAATGAAAGACAATACATCCCGCAAGTATTATTAAAATATCCTTGTAATCGGGTGGGATTCCATTCATTTTCAGGGATGAGTCCCACTGAATTAAAATAATACATTGTTTTCCTATTTTTAAAGTATATTGCAAACCAATGAATCCCTTCGCCACCAACATCTGTATTGACAATAATTCCCCTGCATTTTCTCGTAGTTGGTAATTTCAATGTTTCATTCTTCGCAAACACACCGATAAATTTGGAGCGTGTGATTCGGTCACTATTCATTACTCTCTGATGTATTCCCATCCATTTTAAAAGTCAATGACTACGTTCCTGAAGTGGTCGACCTCAATTAGTGCTTTTGACTCGAGGTATACTAGTACACTAATAGGCGCGTCTACCGGGTTGGCGAATTCCAATCTGACCGAGATGTTCCCACTTTATTGTGGACATAAGTGTGTATTTACACTAGTAGATAAGTCGGGTGTGATATCAAACGGGGTAAAGGTTAAATTGATCGAGGAATTCTTTCTGCGTTAACCTAATCCCGAGCTTATCACAAGCCCCTGCAGTATGGGCCAGATTACTATAAGCTCGCGCGCAAAGCGTGAACACAGCGTCTGATGAGTAGTCAGTATCTATAGTCCCACCCAACGCAACGCCATTGACGTATAGAATTATATTTTTAAGGCCTAAATTCTCGAATTTAAAGGTGTTCTTTTTATATTTTCCATTCGTCGAAGCTTGATACTGCATTTCAGTTAATAACCTTTTAGATAGAACTCCCAGGGCCACGTTTTCTAGCTGCTTCGAGACCAACTCTACGGGCACCGTGTATACTTTGATCTGTACTCTGTTAATTGGGTATTTTACTGTTGCGTGTATTAAATTTTTTTCAATTTCTAATTGTTTAGCAGGGCTTAATTTCACTCACCGTACGCGCAGATATGTTTCCATAATGTGAATCACAACGGGTTTTGCGCCCTTTTCTTGATCAGATCCAGATTTATGCAGATCTCAGAATTCGTGCGGGTGAGCTTTAATTTCATATCCACCCCATTCATAAGCAGTTTCTCCTGAAATGTGAAGTCTGTATGCAAATGTCCATAGCATTCGTATATCTTTTTGGAATTTTTAAATTTATCCTTTATACTACTTTCGTCTTTAGTCTGATAATAGCCCTCAGCAGTTAGAAAGGTATCCTTCGCTTCTTTTGAAAAGTTGAGGACATTTTCCAGATAGGCTTGTAGGTGATAATAACCCGTTCCTGCTGAGATGTTGACCTGGTTTAAATACACCACACACTGACTGAATATGGAGTGCAGAAAGTTGGTTTCAGGGGTTCTAGGACAACTGCCACCTGGAAAACTGCCACCCGGACAACTGCCACCGGACAACTGCCACCTGGACAACTGCCACACTGGAAAACTGCCCCTAGTGTTTATGCCCTTGTTCCTGGCACGAACTTGTGTTGGGGGGTGGGTTAAAATACACCCTGATGGCTTTAGGGTTTGGGAGGGGGGACGAGGTACTCGCTGATAGCAGTCCTTGTCATTCTCGATTCAGTTTTCACCACTCCGGGGTGGGTTCAGGAGAGTTGCGCGCCCTCCCGGTCCCTACCGCCCAAAGTCTTCTCTTTTGGCTACTCGGGTTATGTATCTTTCACACATATCACTTCTTCTAATTTTACCACTTTCTTTACGAACTTCTTTTCAAAGACTTTCTGGCGGAAATGCCCTCGTTAGTTTTCGCCTTTTTTAAGTTAAAAAAACTGGAGGGGTGTCTTTTATTTGTTTTCCTCCATTCTTTTCCTACTAGGTCAACATGCCCTCGTTGGATTATACAAGTTGATGGTGTTAAACCAGGGTAGCCACGAGTAACCTCGAAGCTCGGTTTCGACCGCCACCCTCCCGGTCACACTGGAAAACTGCCCCTAGTGTTTATGAAAATTAACAAAAAAAGTAGTAAAAAAATATTATTTATAAAATAGACTTTTTAAAAAATATTTAACAATGAATTATTAATAGATATCTATACATACATAAAATAATATTAGAAAAAATGGAAAACTGTATATTAAAATTGCAAATTGTGTGCTATTCCTTTCAAAAAATCCAACACTTCACGGTTCTCATAATCTTCTACAATAGTTGCAATTCTGGTCGACAAATCTTGATACCGTTTCTTCTTGGGTGGGGGCGGATGTCCTGCAAGCATTTGGCTTATGATGACGTTGGTGAGTCCTTGCTCCTTTTTCAACACTTGAAGAAAGGTCCAGATATTTGGATGGCATGAAGTAATGCTTGCTTGCAAATGGTTATGCCATCCTTCCAAAGAGTTGTTAGTGCGTGGGAGGTCATCAACTACGCGTTGGTGCATACTCCACATGTTGATAGGAAAACGTGGAGTTGCTCTGTTACGGCGACGTACTCTACCAATGTAGACATCCTCGAAATAATCGGTGATTGGATCTGCTTCCTGAGGCATATTTTCTTGCAGTTCTTCAAATGCATCAACAACATTCTCTGATGGTACGAATGCTAGTGCTGGTAGCATGCGAATTCTGAGAGCAAAGTCGGCATCACTCTGATATTTTGCTTGCAATCCCTCCGATTGCACCTTGCGATATACGGCTTGAGACAAGTGGTAAAAACATCCTTTGACTATCGCGTTGGGAAAGGCTTCTTGGATGGCGCTCTTAGCAGCCTGTTCGTAGTCGATGAGGACGGTCTTCGGATTGAGCCTGGGGTTGATAGTAAGAAGTTGGTGGAAAAGATCTTGATAGGAGTCTTGTCGTTTGTTTGGTAACAACACATAAACACATGGAATTGTTCTACTCGAGACTAGACAATGAACTGTGTAAAGCTGGTAAAAGAGGGTTGGCGCAACTTTAAATGTCCCATCGCAAAACCAATCAGTCGAGGTTTCCAGGAGTCTCATGTTTTTGGCTGTAGAAAATATAAGCATACGTTGATTAATTGATCCACTGTCGTAAAGCAGGAAATCCTCGCCGGAAGCCGTCATTTTATATTCATCGGGAATAACCATCTCATTTAAGTTCTTTGGAATGGGATGCGGAGCGTTCACAACTTGCCTGTGTCTTCTTATTGCACGCCTAATATGGTGGGAATGCTCTGTGCTGTACTGCCTGTGTGATGATTTGTTGAGCGGTTTCCTGGGTGTCAATAGCTTTCTGCTTTATTTCGTTCCGTAGAAGCAAGACATCTTGACGATTAGTATCAGGAGCGTGGTTATGTTCATGAAGATGGCTGACTAATTCTTCTTCACATATTTTAACTTGGGCTTTGCAGTTTTTATGCCGACGGCGTTCACATTCGTAGGATATAATACCAGATGACAATTCTTTGTGCTTGACATAGATGTAACCATCAAGGCAGAGTTTATCTTGACCACGTTGACTTTTAACGAAATCCATGATGGGGGTGATTTCAAGCGAAGAAGTAAATTTGGAGAACTGTGGACAGACTGTAAGGACTTAAAGGCGTTGGAAGTTAGACTGGTCATTTTTACTATAATCCTGCATTTATAGGTTGGTTAAGGGTGGGGTGAGTCAAGGAATGCCATATTTCCCACAAAATCGTTTCTCACTTTATCACATGTTAATCCTTCCGCGCGATCCTGACGGATTATCTCCCGGTCGCTAGTATACAATGAACCTCCAAAATAGAGACCTTGAGGTCAAATTACCTTATCTTGTTTCATTGCCCCAAATGACTTATTCAAGTGTTCGGCAGCAGCTGTGATAATTTGTTTACGAGTATATATTAAGGAGTCAGGTAGGAGCTTCCGGACATAGAGGTCGTACATGAACAAATACTGCACAAAAATTCACTAAAACCGTGAAGTGATTTATGTAAAGGATATAGCCACAAGGAAAAGGAAAGAAGTATATAGCGAGATCTTTCGTCTATTAAGACATTTTCAAGCAGAGATGAGTAACTAAAAAAACAAAAGTTATCACAGGTATATACATAGCAAATGACCGGAAGAGGAGGAGGTTTTCGTACATTTTGGGAAGGTCACCCAGGTGCGACCTGTTTTGTGACCAAAGAAGATAGCAATGGATCGACCTTGACATGCCTATAGCTAAGATTAAGATTATGTTCAAAATTTTTATAAATAAAACAAGATTCGATCAGATTCCTTTCAATAACTTTTTTATTTTTTACATACCAATGCAAGTTTTTAAGTAATCCTGAAAAAATAAAAGAAACAAGGATGAAAACATTACCCCCCCCCCTACAACTTTGATGGAATCTAGAATAAAATTGTTGGTCTTTTTATTGGACTTAAATCAAGTTGTTTTTCAAATTTTACTAAAATCTGTTAGATATTTTTTGAGTAATCCCTCTAACAAAAAAAATAAAAAGTTAAAACAATACCCCCTCCCAACTTTGCTGGCTGGGTTAAATAAATTTTTTGGCCATTTAGGGTTTCAAAACAAATAATAAAAGCATCTAACATCATTTTTATATTTATATAACCCCTAAATTAATAAAAAATAAAGTACGGGTCATATTGACCCGAACAGTATAAGTGTATAGTAAATAGGAACAGTGCAGCAGGGTTTTAGAGTATGAAATTATATTGTATTACCTAGTAACACAAACCAACTAACGGAATTCGTACAATCAAGGTCATAATTTCCTTGTCTATGCTATACCTATGTGGCAAGTATAAATGACATTGCAACAAAGACTGTACGTACACTTTACACTCAGTTGTTTTAAAAAAAATACGCCAATTAGAAACTTTTTTATGCCATTTATAGATCGATTTTAGTCGCTAAACTTCTGCAATATTTAAAAATACTTTTCATAAAATTTTAAAATTTAAAATGAGCAAAGCTTTTAGATGACACATTCATATAACATTTTATGGATTTTTCTTTTTTCTCGTTGCTATATCTAAAAGGCCTTAGGGCTTCAAATATTGCTAATTTTTGGTCAGAAAACGCCATCTTTAAGTTAACTTTTCTTAAAATATATTTATCGAATTAAAAATAAAATGAGCAAACCTTGTAGCGAGTTTTGGGTTTAATGCAGATATGAAAATTATATGATGGTGTTATTCCTTTCATTTAAGTTATAGGGGTGCAAAATACAACTAAATGTCCCTAACCCCTACGGAACTCCCTTAAATTACAATCTTATTTTTTAAAATATCTATATTTTCTAGTAGCTAATTTTTCAATAGATTTTTCAAAGTTGAATCTTCACAAATAGAAACGCTTATCACCTGGGACCTATTATATACTTAATAAACGTTTTTTTAGTCAGTTATAGCTTTTATTTGAATTAATATAAAATTGGGGGCAATTTTCCCGGTGGCAGTTTTCCCGGTGGCAGTTACTCAGGTGGCAATTTTGTAGGTGGCAGTTGTCTGGGTGGCAGTTTTCCGGGTGGCAGTTTTCCAGGGTGGCAGTTTTCCGGGTGGCAGTTGTCTGGGTGGCAGTTTTCCAGGGTTGCAGTTGTCCGGGTGGCAGTTGTCCGGTGGCAGTTTTCCAGGTGGCAGTTATCCGGATACCGGTTTCAGGGTATGCAAAATAATTATCATTGCAATCCGTTCCATCTGAATGAGCTATACGTAGTTTAGCGTACATGTGCATGCAGCTTGGATTAAAAATGTATGGGACTGAGCTGGGTATCACGCATTCTATAGGGGCACTCGGTGAACTAATTGTGTTTAATGGGTTAATTGTAATAAAGTTACTGTGCTCAATAAAAACTTGTGTTGGAGGCATATCAAAGAGGGACAGCTCCGATTTACAACATTGTGAGCTACATGGATGGATGAAGCGTGCCATGACAAGTCAGAAATAGTGCTACCTCTCTCGACAAGTAGTGATCAGCCTATAATTCGTGAGAGCAATGTTCTCATCTTATATCACTTAAAAAGATGATCAACCATAGGTTTCATTCGCTTAGAGCACTTCTTCGATGTCCTTTTATGTTTAACGCCATGTGTTGGTAACCCCTTCTTCCGGACAGCCCTCTTCTTCCCGCCATCACGCACTTTTCTCTTTGCATCTTTGATAATTTCGTCCCGTGTACGTTTTAAATGTTTTTTTAGAGCTTCTTTAGGTTTAGCTCCACCCATATGTCTTCTACCGTGTGTTAAAACCTGATTTTAACACCTTTCCTCCCGAGGTATCTGGCCCACCTCTTCAACAATGGGACAGCCATGTGTAGTATGGTTGAAAAAATGGATCCAAGGCCACTTCCATGCTAATATCTCACCTCTCGATAGACTGTGAAAGGCCTTCGAGTCATTATAACTGAATGTGACGAAAGTGCAGCTTCACTGTTAAACTCCCATCACCGAATGGGAAATGTTTTCCCTCAATCGTTCTCATATATATTGAAATATTTGTTAATAGATTAGTCGCAACATTCACATAATGGGGCTTGTCATATGTAATTCTCAAGCTCTTCCCTCTATGATTGGGAATGTTTGCAATGCGCAGCAGACGCGCCTGGGTATCCCCAACAAATTGATGCTCCACGATATTGCTGTAAATATAGCACATGTCTGGGGATGGATAGTCATCAGCCAATTTCTCCAATTTCAACTGATACATTAAGCTGGACAAGTCATGTTGTGCCTCGTGGAAGACATCTCTTTGGAGCGCTACTCCATATCGGCCCTAGGTTATAATTTTGAACAGTCCTCTGTCTTTAATATTTCTATTATCCTGTGATTTTAGAGTCAGAGCATGTGCAGGGGTTTCTTTGTTTACGATTTCGTATACTAAATCAGCCGTAAGGTTTGAGCTTTTTAAACTTCCGTTTAAGTCTCTCAACATCCTCGGCCGCACCAAAACGACCCGGGCCTAGTGTTACTACTGTACTGTAATACAGTGCCTCCCCACTCCGGGCGGCACGCATGGTTTCAGCCCTAATTATCCCTGCTTTTTCACACTCATCACGATCTCTAAGAACCGTAAAAACGGGTTCTTTATAATCAATACTTAAGAAGCTGGTGGGTAGCTGAATTTCGCAGAGCCCCTCCTCATACGAATCACGTTCCAATTCAATGGGCCCATGGAGTTCTGTTACAAAGTTGACTAGGGTATTGTTAGGAGGTACAGACAGAGAAGAAGAGGACTGGAGTGTGACACAGAAGTGGTTAGGCGCCATGTTGTGTACTATTTAAGCTTCATTATTGCAACAGCTTTTATGTAGGTGTTGAAGCTTTCTGGGTACTGTAGCCATTTCACCAGGTACATTCTACTCTTTCCTGAACCTTTGCTGCCTAAAATCTTTTCAATTTTAAACACATTTTTCCATAAATTAAATGTCACTTTCTGCAACTCCTCGCGGTAAAAGACTCCTGCAATTTTTTCCCCATTCAAATCTTTAACGTAATACAGCATTATCTCACCTTTAGGTCTCATAGCACTAACTATAAAAATCTCACGTGCCCATCGTTGCTCAAAGCCTTTCGCGAATTTATTTTCCGAACGCGGTAGCCTTACATAATCAGTGATTTTGAAACGCGTTGAGTGTGGCGGTGCTCTACGAATATCTCTTCTCACCTCATACTCTGCGTGCGTACTTCTTTCTAAAACCTCGTTAGGTGTTGTCCCAATAGCGCGATGGGTGAACGGTTCTATGAAGAGGCCAATGATTCCAGAATGTTTATATATCTCCATGTGTTTTTATGTGAAAATAGCGATGCATGCGTTCCTTTATGGTACGCTGAACTCTTTCAGCTAAAGAGGCCTTATATATAGAATTGCTAGTGTAGTACCTGATATAAACTCCGCCAACATGTTCTGAAAAGCTCGGCCTATAAATTCTTTATTCTTTCCCCATATCCGTACAAAATAGTCTGGAATCCTGTTTTCTTTCAACATCAGCGTTTTGGTAGCTTTAGCAACTGTTTCAGGCGATTTATTTTTCAGAGAAATTAGCCACAGATATCTAGAGAATACATCTATTATGAATAGGATGTAGCGATAGTCATCATATATACTGAATATCTTTGCATATCTGTTAAATCCGCTTGCTAAATAGAATCAATCGAAGCCGCTGTTGTCCTGGATGTTTTAAACCTTTTTCTCACCGGCTTATGAAGTGTATAAGCATCCTGCTCCCGGAAAAACCTCTCAACATCTTTTTCCCTACTCCATTATTGTAAACACTTCTGTACAGTCCATAAACACCGCCATAGGAGGCTGGGTTAGAAATGTCATAATAGCGTTTTCTTAATATGTTAGCCATTTGCGTATTTTAGAGGCATCCGGATGGGCCGTTGTTGTTTGGCCTCTTCTTTCTCCTCTTCAGAGACTCTACCGTTGTAGGTGATGACGTACTCAGTTGTGGGACATGCGAGACTTGCTCCAAGTCTTTTAACCTATTCAGGTTTCCTATCAATGTTTTGGGGACATTTATTTGTTGTAGTCTTGCTTTAATATGCTTCCATCCTGATGGTGAGGGCCTGTCCCACTCTCTCACCAGATCATGGACAATGTCGACGATATTCGATCCCTGTATCCTTGTTCCTTCAACAATGACCTCGCCTGTATCGGTCCACTGTATGATGGGGTCCTTACTCAATAGATTATAAAAACTTGAGCCTTTATTCCTCAATGTATGTGGGAGACTGCTTTTTAATACATGCTCGATGTGTTGAGTTCCGTTATTCTTTGGTTGGTCATCTCTAACGTCGGCCCCAGTTCTATGTCGCCATGCTCATTGTTGCTCGCGCTGTGTCTAATTACCACGGGGATCTCTGTCTGATTCTTATAATCTTCGTACTCATGAAGAAATTTCTGCAGAGTCCCTTGGTATAAGATCCTTTTCTCATCAGGTGACTTTTCACTGTTTAATAGGGCTATCAATTTGCTTTCCATTCTTTTAAGCCTGCTTTTACGGCGTTCTAGAACCGAGTCTGGACTCTTTAAACTTTGCAGTGAAGCATACACCTCGTTCGAAATCACTACCACTTTCTTTATTATGTTAATCTAGTCAGTAAAGGTCCCAAAACTGAAAATAAGATAGGGAGGAATGTCCCCTCTTTGTACAATAATTCGCTTCTTCTTCCACACAGTTTTACTTTGACGAGCGAGCGTACGTATTATGTTCTTGTAATGACGTAGGCGAGTCTTCTGAGGGAATTTCATTGGTACATTATCATTTTATAACATAAAGGTAGATTTCACAGATGCATTTTAAAGAGTCGGTGTCGATATTTTTAACAAACATCTGCTGCAATGTCCGGGACAATCGTTGATAGATTTTTATTAATTCACGATATTCCTTTAGCGCATGAAAATCACAAAGCAAATATCCGTAACGTTCACTTGTAGCTTCTTTATAAACTTCGAAAACTCCTTACGCTGATTCGGGAACATTTGATTGGCTAATACTCCAATTTGTGACACATCTCCACATTGCGCGAATAAGACTAGATAGTATGTATTTTTATTATAAGGTCATATTAATATTTTTTTTGTAATAATGTTTAAAGATATATTTATGTCTTAAAAATAAATTTATATTGAAACAAAATAATTGGATAAAAGAGGAAAAATTAATAAGTTACCCCGAAATAGAATCTATTTGGGCGAAAGATAAGATATGAAATAGTTATCCCGAAATACAATCTATTTTTAATATAAAGTTATATTAATATTTTTTGTACAAGGTTTAAAGATAAAAATATATATTAAAGATAAATTTGTATTGAAACAAAATAACTGCCGAAAAGAAGAAAAATTAAATAGTTACCACTAATTTAATTTCTATTTTGTTTTAAAAATCATATTAATACTTTTTATGTTATAGTTTAAGGATAAAATTGTATATTAAGGTGAAAATTTGTTTTGGTATTAAACTTAGTTTATCTTATTCGATTTTTGTATAAAAGATCGCCTACCAAACGTCAAAATGGCCTTGTGGTGTTCCACATGAGAAGCTCAATAGTAGCGGTCCCCTTTTTTTGAGACCTTGTCGGGCTACCCCCTGGCCCGATAAACGTATTTCTTTATGTTTAATAGCTTTGTCTATTAATTGGGTGGTATTTAGAGATCTTGTCGGTCTACCAGGAGCTGGTAAGTAAAAGCCGTGGGTAAGGTGGGTTTCGTAAGGTGATGGTAAGCTATACTTAGACGATTGGTGGTTGTGGTGCTGGTTGTGGTGCTGTGGTGTTTTTTTTGTGTGGTGGTTATGCTCGTATATATTTTGCTAGTGGGGCTTTACATGCATCTGTTTATGTACGTTGTGTGTGTATGTGTGTGTGTGTGTGTGTGTGAGTAATAATAGGGGATCTACTGGCGTATACAGGTGTGTAGTCGAGGGGTAACGTGGTATAACGGCGTTATACTTCCTAAAATTTCAGTGAAGTAGCGTTATACTACTTACTGTAGAAACCATAGCTGAATGCTGAGCACTTACAGAGATTTTAGTCAGATGAATATAATTAGCACAGATTTGCGCTCAAACTGAACTGTGAAGAACATATTAAATCTCATGTTTCTGAGCATCAACGGACCACCACTTCATCAGTTTCAGGCGAAAACCTATGTGACTTCATGGCTAAAAAGACACCGATCTGCAGATGATACGCCTTCCAGACAAGTTTCAAAGAAGGAAACAGACATTCGTTCTGTATGGAGCCTATTGTAGACTATATGTAACTGTAGTAGCTACTATATCACTATGAAACTGCATTATACCGTATACATACGACTGATACGAGTATCTATATGTGTGTGTTTTATTCAAATTAAAAGTGACTAGAGCATGTACTGTATTTGTAGTTTTAATTACTAAATATGTTTTTATTTTCGAATTAACTTTTACTATTTTTATACAGTAATTGTTCTATGAAGCGCTCTATTAAAGTTTTGCCTGTAGCATTACCCTTCCTAAAATTTTAGGACTACACCACTGGGCGTATAGTCGGGTAATGTATGTGCACTTTTAATTCGTTCGAAGGTTATTAATATATGCAAGCCATTTATGCCTTCTAAGTCTTCTAAGCCAACTGGCGGATTAAGCCAACTGTGAACTGACTGATTAAGCCAACTGACGGATTTCGAGTTCTAAGCCAAGTGATGCTACCCTGAGCTCTCATTAAGCGTCTGCATCTCGCACACGCTGGATGGTCTCTTCCTCTCTCTCTCTCTCTCTCTCTCTCTTAGGTTAGGTATACCCCTTTTGGGGGTGACGCCGTCCCAACTTCTCCCCCAAAGAGGTTAGATGGACTCCCCCAGCTTGCTGGGGGAATCCCCCTTTTTTTTACACCCTGGGGGGTAGCACTGGGGTAGGGTTACCTTGCAACAAGGGGGTTGGTGGCACTGGCACTCATTTGATCAACATTGCAATTGCATATGCACTCGTCCATTTTGCGGCCATTCTACTTGCGACTAATGTATGCACGAAATATTGACTAAAAAAGGTAAGTAAGAGAGGTACTTCATTTCATTTAGAATTGAGGGAGGGAAAGTTTTTCCGTTACTCGTTACTGCGGGGGATGGGGGATGTGGGACGCTGTAGATTCTCACTGATTGGTGCCTGGTAGAGTGCCGCGGCGGATAACAGGGATATTGCCTTTCGATTAGCAACTAAATCCCTTCAGAGAAAAAACACTCGGGGGGGGGGAACCGCTGTATAGATTAAGTTGCTTTGATTTTATTTGCTTTAACATACTCATAAGCCGTTAATTTTGACTTTTTCGAAGCAACTTTCAATCGTCTGATTCTTTTCTTTCACTACACATTTCCTGTAGGGGTGTAAGAGACACTTTTGATTCCTTTTTCTTCTTTGACTGTTCATTAGCTTCACTTTCACTAGATATCACTTCATTATATTCCTTCTTGTACATTGAACTCAGATGTTTTTTAAGTTAGTGGTACTCCTTCCCTTTCGTGAATAGTTCTTATTACATGTAACACACTTCCCTACATCGTTTGACACTCTCGAGAACTACTTCCATACTGTAGTCGCAGATTGCTCCATGATGGTTGCACCCAGGGCCGTTTCCCGGCCTAAGCAAACTAAGCGGCCGCTTAAGGCCCCGCTGCTACTAGGGGGCCACAGAAACACAGGTTTTTTGCAGCACAAGTTGTAGCTAGGGACATGTGTGAGGAAATGAATGTGGAGGCTGTGCTAAAGGAGAAGAGGCTCAGATCCACAAAAAAGCACTTTCCTTACGAAGCTCCTGACGAACGATTTACAGAAGCCATAAAGAGGCTGGAAATCAAATTTTTCAATGTGGTGGTGGATTGTGCCATCGGGTCAATAAATGAGAGATTCAAAAAATTAGATGATGTGAGGGACATATTTGGGGTTCTCCTAAACTTCAGCACAATGAACAAGGAAGACTTGTCCTGCAAGTGTGAAAAGCTCTTTAAGATACTGATACTGAGCTCTGGAGCTGACTCTGACATTGATGGAAGAGAACTGGACCTCGAAATTAAGAACTTGCCGACTTTACCTTCACACAACATGACTGCACTGGAGCTTCTCTCCTTCATTCATCAGAAGCAACTGGAGGAACTATACCCCAATCTCTGGGTTGCACTAAGAATTGCCTGCACTCTACCTGTGACAGTAGCGTCAGCCGAGAGGAGCTTCGGTAAGATGAAGCTAATCAAGAACTACCTCAGATCATCAATGGGGGCAGGATCGCCTCAGTGACCTTGGCATCATAAGCATCAACCAGGACGTTGGCAGGGAGATTTCATATGATGATGTTATTGATGATTTCGCCCAGAAAAAATCTAGGAGGCAAAAATTTTGAAGATACAAACTGTTCTGTATAACTGTTAGCTATTACACGATTGTATCGTAGAGTTAGTAATTGTTTGGTAGTTGATAATTGCATTATTTTTTTATACATATTTCTGTCATTTATTCTAAATAATGTATTAGCTAATTTTCAGGAATTTCAGGAAGAGTATTTTTTCTGTTTGTCTTCTGAAAGTACATATTTGTTGTTTTGGACATAAATGTTTCATTAAAATTATTTCATAATTGTTTTTTTATTAACACAGCCATTTTTTGTATGTGTGAGCTGAGGTGATGTAGTAAGGCGTGAGTTGGTGGATGGAGGGGTGGGGCCAGTGTGTAGTGCTGTGGGAACGCGTGGGAACGGCGTTCCCTTACTTTTTGGGTAGACGGAACGGCGTTCCCTCACTATTTCAAATAAATCCGAACTTACAAATCTCTAACGTCATGAAATTTTAATTCCCACCCCTAGAAGAAATATGAGAAAGAATCATTAACTGTTTCATTTCTTTTAGCTTCGACTGAGGCAATGCTAGCCTAGATATAAAGATCTGGTGAAACAGTCACCACGGCGTACCAGTTGTTAACTTTTTTTTAGTTAATCATTCCAGTTGTTAGCTATTTTCATTGATCGTACTGGATGTCGTATATCTAATGACACTGGAAATACTGCATCTTCAACCTTGGAATATAACCTAATATCCAGTGCATATGACCTCAAAATATCCCTGAAATTGGTCAGATTTCAAAAGATTTCCAGGGGAGCTTACAGTGCCCCCGGACCCCCAGCTGTATGGGCTCGCCGCGCTCGCCATTGTCTCCCCCGCATCTGAGTAACACTTTCAAAATGCGTTCCCTCACTTCTTTATTTAGCACTACACCACTGGGTGGGGCCTCAAATGGGTATACTGCTTAGGGCCCCCTAATGGCTAGAAACGGCCCTGGTTGCACCACAATCTAACACTTTACTAATGGGTAGAAGCACGTAAGGTTACAAAGGTAGCGACGGAGAGCTAGCGCAATACAACCACCCTCACTCGTGTTTGAACAGATACTGAAGCTGGTGCTTTAGTTTAATTTGTAACTTGGTAGTGAAGGTTGCCTAATTTCTAATAAAAAAAATTAAGTGTTTTTTATCTTTTTTTATCAACAGTAATTATACATCATCATTGCTTTATTAAATATAATTAAAATAATGCTTTTCTAGCCATCTAGCGTTGATAAATGTAAGTTATTACATAATGCATCTATCCATCCAATCCAAGTAGCAATTCTAGACATGTCGCAATTAGGGCGTAGCAAACTTTTACTTTTTTGTACCCTTGATAAAGGCATGAGGGATGACAGGAACAGCATTAGGCGACGTTGATAGCATTTATAGCCATTACACTAGCATTTATAGGGTTTGGTTGTCTTAGTAAGAAGATAACCTGAAACAACTGCAATAACCGCACTGATAAATGCGATTGCAGTTGCGGAGCTGAGAATATGTAATATATACATTAGTGAGGTAGTGGTTGCCCGAAACCGCACATATTCTCAGCTCGGCAACCGCAACCGCATTTATCAGTGCGGTTATTGCGGTTGTTTCAGGATATCTTCTTACTAGGGCAACCAAATGCTATAAATGCTAGTGTATTGGCTATAAATGCTATAAACGTCGTCAAATGCTGATCCTCTCATATATATGTTCCTGTCATATATATATATATATATATATATATATATATATATATATATGCAGGGTGATTCAACAAAGAGTACATTAAATTGGAGGATGAAATCCGTGGATAATTCTAAACCACAATGTCTCTTTGGTAAAATGTCAGATTCTGCATAGTTTCCATGTTACATTACATTTAAGATGTTGTATTAATGAGAGTGAATATGAAGTGAAACCCCCGTAGGTTTTTGTAATAATTTATTCACAGATCTCTACAGTGTGACCCCTCTTTGTTACAACCTAAAGGAAATGTTCAAAGTTGCCCCCTTCTGCCTCAATGCAGGCCTGTACACGTCGTACCATTGAATGTTTGACGCGTTCCAGAAGAGAACATTTTGCCCGAGCATCAAGGGAATATCTGGATGCTGTTTATCCCAACAGGTGGATAGGGCGTGGTGGCCCCGTTCCCTGGCCACCCAGCTCCCCAGATCTTAACCCTTTGGATTTCTACCTGTGGGGCCATTTAAAGACGTTGGTGTATGATACAGAGGTTCAAACAAGAGAGGAATTATGGCCACGTGTTCGTGCCAGGTGCGAGCAAATTAAACATAGTCCAGGCATTTTGGAACGCGTCAGACATTCATTGGTACGACGTGTACAGGCCTGCATTGAGGCAGAAGGGGGCAACTTTGAACATTTCCTTTAGGTTGTAACAAAGAGGGGTCACACTGTAGAGGACTGTGAATAAATGATTACAAAAACCTATGGGGGTTTCACTTCATATTCACTCTCATTAATACAACATTTTAAATGTATTGTAACATGGAAACTATGCAGAATCTGACATTTTACCATAGAGACATTGTGGTTTAGAATTATCCAAGGATTTCATCCTCCAATTTAATTTACTCTTTGCTGAAACACCCTCTATATATATACAGGGTGTTTCATAACATGTGGGACGGACTTTCAGGATGCATTCAGGACCTGAAAATAATGAAAAGTTTATATAAACATATGGCCGAAATAGCTTTGTTTCCGAGTTACAGCCCTGCATGTGTTCCAGCAAGTATCCGCTTTACCTTTAAAGGAAGTGCTCAAAATGACCGCCTTGCGCTTGAATACACGCCTGAACACGACACGTCATAGACTGCCTGACGCGTTCAAACATTCCAAGCATTGCTCGGATTTTCTGGCATCCTTCTTCTACACGTTGGCGAAGCATTTCAACGCTGTCAATGGGTGTCACGTAAACGATGGATTTCAGATGACCCCACAGTTAAAAATTGAGTGGATTCAGGTCCGGGGAGCGAGCGGGCCACGCAATGGTTCCTCCACGGCCTATCCATTTATCAGGGAAATGGTCATCCAAATAGTCTCTGGCTATCCGACTAAAATGAGGCGGAGCGCTGTCATACATAAACCACATACGACGTCGGACACCAAGAGGAACTTCAGCTAGTAAATCGCTTAATCATTACTTAAAAAATTGGAATAGGATTCTACTGTTAATCTTCCAGGCAGAACAAAAGGACCGATTAAGTTGTCAGCAATAAGTCCTGCCCATACATTGCTACTAAATTGTTGTTGGTGCCTTGACTGGATGATGGCATGCGGATTCTCTTCGCCCAGTGATCAATGTTGTGAAAATTGATCACGTCATTTCTTGTAAAGGCTGCCTGAACAGAAAACAACACGGAGGATAGAAAAAGAGGATCGCGAACACACTATTGAAGGAACCAAGTACAAAAAGCCTCTCGTGTTGGAAAATCAGCTTCAGTAAGGTCTTGTACTATCTGAATGTGATATGGGTAAAGCTGTTGTTCCCGCAAAATTCTCCACACAGTTGTGTATCTTACACCCTCAGCTGCTGCTATCATTTGGGTGCTGACACGAGGATGTTCCTCCACGCGATTCAGGACCCGCTCCTCCAACTCATCAGTTCTGGCGCTGATTGGTCTACCACTATCTGAAACTCGCTTGTTGAATGATCCTCTATCAGCAAGACGCTCGTCTATTCTCTGAAAGGTCTTCTTATCTAGCAGAAGGCGATTCGGAAATCTTTCCGCATACAGACGTCTTGTTGTGGCCGAATTACACTCTGCAAGTCCACACATGGAGTCTGGACTGCACTTATTCACGGTAAGAAGTTACGAATGCGAACAGTGAAACACCGCGATGCACCTCTGACTGACTGATGGCTCTACACTCAACGATATTGAAACATGTCATAGAGTGTGCGAAACATTACAATCGGCATGCCATACATGAAATAAGTCTCGTACACACTCACAAACACTGTCGGCAAGCAGTGTTTGTAAACAGTTGCAGAAAGAATTACTGGAACACAAAACGGGCTGTAACTCGGAAACAAAGCAATTTCGGGCATATGTTTATATAAACTTTTTTCATTGTTTTCAGGTCCTGAATCCATTCTGCAAGTGCGTCCCACATGTTATGAAACACCCTCTGTGTATACATATTTTTCTAAATTTATGGTTACTAAGTTTTTTGGTTCTGTTTTATTTTTGTGGGTAGAAGTCCCAACAAAATATCCCAAGCAAGCATTTGCACACTATTCCTTCCAAATATTTTTAATGGTTTGAAAACAAACTGAGAGTAGGGTTACTACTAATGTACTAATAACCCCAGCGTAGTTAATTCATGGGAAAGTTCAATAAGCTAAAAATAAGGAGCATGGCTAACTTTAGTTTAGCATTCGAGAGTTTGTCAGAAAAAAATGTTTTGAAGCTCACTTGCATACGTACAGTTGCGCTCATAAGTACTCGTACAGAAAAATATTTCACTTCTCCACGTCACTTCTTCTCTTCTTAAATGTTATAGGTATTTATTTGCGCATAACTCGGCATCCAAAATTGTGGATGAAATTTTCACTATCGTTTTAAAACTTTTAATTACAGCATTCCGAAAAATATAAGAAAATCATGTTGATTTTTATCATATGATGTTTATCTTCTGTTTAATCTTATTTCAATTTACAAAGAAAGAAAACAGTCATTCTAAATACTTTCCTCTATTTTAATGATTGGTTCATATTTTTGTTTTTATTGTTGGTTATACAGTATATACAGAGATATATACATATATTTATACATATACATGGTAGCGAGTAAAACGTGCATGGCAGAGGAGGGTTCGTCCCCGTGTCCCTTTCATCAGAATCTACATTTCTTACCCTTCTATAAATTATTAGTGCATTGGTAACATTATAACATTGGTAACATTATATAATTCCTTAGTACGCCCCCACCTAGAATACTGCCTTCATTTCTGGCCTCCATATTTACGACAGGACAGAGAATGGAGAGTGTGTAGCGACGGGCTACTGAGATGATTCCTAGACTTAGAAACAAATCATACACTGCCCTTTTAGAAACGTTAAATTTATTTCCGCTTGTAAAAATGCGATTTCGGAGATTTGATCCAGGTATTTAAAATGATTAAAGGTTTTGATAATGTCGACGTCAAAAAAATTCACCTTCAGAAATTATTGGGTAAACATTTTAATTCTAATAAAGCTAAACATTTTTTTTTCAATCGCATAGTTAATTTGTGGAAGATTGCCAACCACCGTAGTTGAAAGTAATTCGGTCGAATCAGTTATAAAGAAATTTGATGCTTATCTTGCTTTAAGCCCTAGTTAGAAGCATTTGTTAGCGAGTAGAAGTATTGTAGAATTTTCACTCGGGTTCCCTCCTCTGTACTTTAAAATTTTCACTTTATCTTTAAATTTCTTTCCTACCTTTCAACCTCTTTCCTTTTCTTTGCTTTAAAACTTTCACTTGTCTTTAAATCTTCCTTCTTTTAACCTTCCTTCTTAAACAGACAGCCTCGGAAGGACCAGCCGGTGGGTCGCTGTTTGGTGTCCTTTGTATTCCTGCACTCAAAATAGAACACTTAATTTTGATGAAATAATTTCTTTTTGAAGTACATTCTAGGGAATTTTTTCCTTCTTTTGGGTATCAAAGCTTCCTTTCAGATGATAAAATAACTTCTTTTAAATCATTATATTCCACTTTCCTCATTTGAAAATACCTGAAATATTATTTTTATCCGTATCTGCTCACCATTTTTTTTAAATAATAAAATTTTCGCATAGTTTCGGACAGTCCCATATGAAAAACATTAATTATATGTTATTTAAACATTTCCTTACTAGTCTAATGCGAGTAGAAACTTGGTCAAAAAATTTTCCATAAAGCTTCGATCGTTTATTTATTTATATGAGGTGTCGCAATACCAAAAATAACAATACATGTGCAGCCCTATATATTTTAACGTTTATTCTGCTGCATGAACACATTTTTCTTGTTCATTTACTGTATATTAGATTGCAGTTCAGAGTCAATGAAAATACCTGTCCTCAAATGAGGACATTAGGATGAAACGTGGTAGGGGCGAGATTGTGCCTGTCAAATGCCCATGTCACATTCAATTTTCTTTGGTAACGTTTTTAATGGTTATGACTTGCTAGTTCACCTCAGAATCTTGGATACCAAGGAACAGGAATCATGAGCGAAAAAAATTGAACAAGTGTAATTTGAAGCCAATAAATGTGATGAAGAGAGAGAAAAGGGGATCATATGATTACAAGTTTGACACAAACGAATAAGTTCTTATGATCAAATGATTTGATAATAAATGTATTATTGAAACAAATTATGATACGGCTGAGTCTCTTGGAAAGGTTCAGCGTTGGCAAAGAGATATCAAGTAAAAGGACAGCGTCCCTCAGCCAAATGCTTTGAATAACTACAATAAATATATGGGTGGTGTTGACCACCATGGCTGGCTAGTTGGAAAGTATTCCACGTCCATTAAAGGAAAGAAATGGTACTGGTCCCTTTCTACACGAATCTTGGATATAGCTGTGGTGAACGCATGGATTATCTATCGCTTCGTGCAGCAAGGCAAGAACAAGCACGTAGATATGTTGGATTTCAAAAGAGCTGTCTGTGTACCATACCTAAAGTTAGCTGGTGGAAAAAGGACAATGGGAAGAAGCCGTTAGGTTCCAGAGCCGTCCATAACTTTAGTTCATGTTCGATACGATGGTAAATCCCATGTAATCGCGAAGTGCCAGCAACAAAGACGATTCCAAAGGAAACAATGCACCAAAAAACCTAGAACATATTGTTCAAAATGCAATATAACACTTTGTATTGAATATTTTGGACCCTATCACAAAAAAGATTGACGTACAGCCAGTTCAGAGACACAAGTTGTCATAAAATCTAAATCGAAGATTTTATTCTTCAAAGTATACGTTCTGTTCATGTCCAAATGTCCTCATTTCATGAAAGCGTTAAATCCACGATAGTCCGAATAAGTAATGGTAAATGACATGCACTATAGTTTTTTTCTTTTTCATGATTTAATTTTCCCAGAAGAGTTCCTTGTTCCATATACGGTCTGTGTGTTTCATAAGAAACTTCAGTGGACCATTTTAAGCTCTATCCCATCTTGAAACAGACATGTTATGTGCCTTGAAAAGTGGACGCTCAATTTTGCCAATTGAGGTTTAAGTTTTGGCTTTTGGCTAAAAATACAATAGTTACCCCTTTTTTTTGATGTATTCAATCCGACGTGAATGCAACGAGTCTTTTGCTTATATTGAGGTTCTGAATATAGTTGGGTTGGGATGCTTTAAACCCTAGATCCTGTCCCAAAGCTGGATCCTATCTGCTTCGCAGATAGCTGGTGAGGGAAGCTATATTTTTGGGGCCTCTTTGCGAGTGACCTTTGCCCACGTCGAGCTAACATCATGAAAAAGAAAAAAATTAGTGTTTGTCATTTACCATTACTTATTCAGACTATAGTTGATTTAATTTTCCCAGAAGAGTTTTTTTCCATGCACGGTCTGTGTGTATCATATATATATATATATATATATATATATACACAGTGTGTGTGTATATACCCAATCTTTATATATACACGTTATTTTACAGAGCTAACGCATGTGTTCATCTGATCGAGGCCGTTGACGATGGCAGCGTGCTATCAAGCCAAGATGTACAAAATCTGACACTGCAGTCCAGCCGCCTCGAATCCACCGCTCTTACGAGAGTCACAATTGTGCCAATCTGTTCCGATTACGTACTATAAGTATGATGTATCTCAAATTCAGCATAATGATCAGTCTAGTGTTTAAGTCTCTGTCTCAGCAGTTTATGTCTCTATTTAATTCCTGTTACATAATTTGGATTTTGAAATGAA
>JAJOZX010004911.1:80000-250000 GCA_023014485.1 Bathynomus jamesi
GAAAAGTTTCAGTATCAGAAATATAAGTGGAATATCTGTGGAGATCTGAAGGTCATTGCACTTTTGCTAGGGTTGCAGCTAGGTTACACCAAGTACTGTTGTTTTTTATGTGAGTGGGACAGTAGGGACAAGCAAAACCACTACGTTAAGAAGGATTGGCCAAAACGCACCTCACTTGTTCCAGGCAAGAAAAATGTTGTGAATAGTTCACTTGTTGACCCTGAGAAAGTGTACCTTCCTCCTTTGCATATCACTTGGACTTATGAAAAACTTTGTTAAAGCGATGGATAAAGCGCAAACAGGATTCACATACTTGAGAAATAAGTTTCCCCGGATCAGTGATGCCAAGATTAAAGAAGGCATTTTTGTAGGCCCTCAGATCAGAGAATTGTTAAGAGATGAGAGATTTGAAGAAGAGTTGAATGAAGTTGAGAAAGCTGCGTGGCAGAGTTTCAAAAGTGTCTGCACAAATTTTTTGGGAAATCACAAGGCCGAAAACTATCCTGAAATAGTAGGAGATCTTCTTAAGTCTTACCAAGCAATGGGGTGCAATATGTCATTAAAGGTTCATTTCTTGGACTCTCACTTGGACTTTTTTCCGGAAAACCTGGGTGCGGTAAGCGACGAACATGGTGAGCGTTTTCATCAGGATATTTCTGCCATGGAAAACCGTTACCAAGGCAAATGGAGCACCAGTTTGCTGGCTGACTATTGCTGGACTCTTAAGAGAGACATGCCTGAGGCAAAGCACAGCAGAAAATCAAAACAAGCTACTTTTTAAACTACAGGTATGTCTTTTCGATCATATTTTAAATAAGTATGTAACTATATGGGTTTTTAAAATTAATTGCATGTCACACAAAAACCGACCTGATAGAGAAATTTTACAAACTTATTTGGATTCAGCATAGAAATACTATAAGAATAAGGTATTTTCATTCTTGGACACGAAAAACTTTTTTTTTGCCCAGTGATAATTAATACATTACATGAAATGTGCATGACTGGGCCTTGTAAGCTACTTTATAAGCTAATTTAATTGTAAATTGCATAATTTATTAGAGGTAATATCGGCATAACATCCGCAGTCAGAAGTGCGGATGCGGATGTTAAAAATGATGCGGATGCGGATATCCGGTCCACCAGTAATATATATATATATATATAATACCCCTCTCACCGAGTTCGGGCAAAGTTAGGATGTTACTCGAGAGAGGGTATTACTTAAGCACTCCTGGATGCAGAAATAGTTCACTCTTCGTATTCCCACAATCGCGGAGTACTGTGTGGGCCCATGATTTTCTTTTTCTCAGTTATCAAAGTCCAAAGAGTAGAAAATAAACACAACGGCTTACACGATTTTTAATTTGAATTTAGGCGAGATAAATTTAACTGATTAGAGTGAATCAATGTTCTTTTACACAGAACAGAGAGTTAATAATAGTAACAATAATAAAAGTTTCATAAATACAGGGTGTCCCAGAATTAACTATCTATTTCAATGAAATCGAACAAATTTAATAAAAACTGACATAATTTTGTGTTTATTACTAAATTATGATACAAAAACAAATAGATTTATAAATCATAAGCCAAAACTTTATTTACTTGAATGTGATAAGCCTTTTTCATCAGTGTCGAACGCACGATTCTATGAACTGTTGTCTTGGATATGTTGAGTCTTCGACCGGCCTCCCTAACCGAAGTTGTTGGTTCATCCTCAAACAATTGTCGTACCTGTTCGGTACTGTTACGTGCTGTCCTTGGGCTTCCTCTTCCCACCTCGTCGTGTAAGGATCCAGTTCTTTTAAATTTGTTCACAAGTTCACGAATCGCTTTTTCTGTAGGACCGGTTCTGTGGAATCTTCTTGTAAATTTTTCTCTGATTTCATTACATTGCATTCCTTTGATACGGGATGTTACAACAAAGATGCGTTCTTGTGTATTCATTATTAATAGGGTTCTGAAAGAGAATGAAAATAAAACTATGAAAAACTGAAAAAATTATGAAAATAAAATTATGAAAAAAATTTAGAAATTTATACATTTTCAACACATATTAAACATGATAAACATAAATAAAAGTGTGTTTTTAAAAAATTTGTCCGATTTCATTGAAATAGATAGTTAATTCTGGGACACCCTGTATAATGAAGTTACTTCTTCATCGTAATATATTAAATAAGCCAGAGACCCCTCTAAGATACCCTTGTCCATTCTTACTCTCCAAGCTTGTATGAGTCAATTGCTAAGCTACTGTCTTTATCCCTACAGCCAGACTCCAATTGAATACCCATTAATCTTCCAATTTCCAAAAGCAATTCCCGTTAACCGACTGAAAACCGCCATTTCAGCCCGGAGACCCATCTCCTCGGAATCTGCCTTAAAGGCGCTAATACCTTCTTATATAGTCAAACGAACGGAACCTGGTTACGCCACCACGCAAGCGGTTGACGTCACCTGAGAACATTGTCGAACCGAGCGTCTCACAATCTGTTTTTCCCAAGTGAAATTAAAGAAACCGTCTACGTCACTGCTTATGATTTCCGTTCGGAAGGAAATGAGACATACATAGCTTGGAAATTATTGAATGAATGAAATTACATAAAATAATTGTGTCATCAGGGCACGGCTTTACTTCGGTTATAAATTAAATTATAACATATATATATATATATATGCGTCACTAATGGAAATACATGGATTAAGGTCGGTTACTATCACGCTGATAGACGTGCAATTTGATAAAGCCCCATGCAAAGAAATCTAAAGGGGTTAAATCTGGTGATCTCGCTGGCCAAGGTCTGTTGCTTCCGCGTCCGATCCAGCGATTTGGAAAACGTCCATTTAGATAATCCTGAACAATTTTGGCATAGTGACAAGGAGCACCATCATGTTGATAGACGACGGGGATAGGATTGTTAGTACCGTCGTCTATCAAAATTGTTCAGGATTATCTAAATGGACGTTTTCCAAATCGCTGGATCGGACGCGGAAGCAACAGACCTTGGCCAAGGGCTTTATCAAATCGCAAGTCTATCAGACGAAGATTACGGGTCTTGAAAACTTACGTACACGTATACGAACTGCTGCAGATAAAATAACCCCGCAAATGCTCCAGAATGTGTTTAGAAATGCTGCGGAACGATTTGAGCTGTGCAGGGATACTGATGGGCGTCACGTCGAATCCTACTCTTAATTATTTAATAAATGTTACCACTTTATCATTTTATGACTGAATTCCATATAATTTCCAAGTGCTTCACAAAAATATCCTGACTTTATGTACACCCTGTATATTAGGGAGGTCCCAAAAATGAAAATGAAAAATATATTTCTCCTGCAATTTGTCCATATTTCACTATCAGAATCAATTTTAAAAATGAAAAACTGGATTCATTTGTGCATATTTAGAGGTGGCGCCTTTAACTTGCGCCTTAGATATTTATAGATTTACCTCAGAATCCGTTCTAATGTCTTTTTCTCTATACTTAAAGAGAAAATGCATCGGGAGCTCTTATTTGTGCAATTTAATTTTTTACCATTAAAATGCACAAATAAAATTAAAATTAAATTGCACAAATAAGAGCCTCCGATGCATTTGTTCATTTCTTATAAGAAAACTATCCGTAAACTGGATTTTAAACTAAATCCATTAATATTTAAGGGTGGCGCAAGTTAAAGAAATTTTTCACCCCAAACTGTATAATGATACTAAAGCTTCGAGTTGCGCCGCCTATAAGTTGGACGAATCGAACCAGTGTTTTACTTGCTAAATCGGTGTTGTTTTTGGAATGTGAGTAAATATTAGGAGAAATATTTTTTAATTTTAATTTTTTTGGAATCACTCTAATATATATATATATATATTATATAATATATATATATATAATCTATATATATATATATATATATATATATATATATATATATATATATATATATATATATATATATATACGCTACAAACCAAAAATAAAAAATAATACAGCTCGTACAGAAGAAGAATGCTATATACAAAAAATAAGAATACACATCATCTGCTCTCTCTCTCTCTCTCTCTCTCTCTCTCTCTCTCTCTATATATATATATATATCTATATATATATATATATTATTATTATATATATATATATATATATATATATATATATATATATATATATATATATATATATATATATATATATATAGCTATTGACTTCTCCTTAGGGAAACGGAGCTGACAGATGAAAAGAAGGATGCCGAATATGGAGATTGACGAAATCATTGTGTATTCACGAGTTAAGATAATTTTAATTTAATTTAATTTAATTTTCATAATTTTAATTTGCTTTTGTACAGATGTAATGTTAATTAATTATTCTTATTTTTTTTATAATTCACTGATGATGACAAAGATTTGTCGAAACGTCTGAAGTACAAAAATAAACGAAAATGTTTGCTGTTTTGTTGGTCCTTCTTTTCATATATATATATATATATATATATATATATATATATATATATATATATGCATAAAAATGGAACTACATGCTTTAAGGTGGCAGCTCATTCCGACAAATGTTTATGAAATGTATATATGTAAGTGTGTATAGAAAAATAATGTTATAATGTTATAATGTTGTTATAATGTTTCAGACCAACAAAGCCACTAGGATCCACTCATGGCTGGTCCAACTAACTGTGTTCGTAATTGTGTATTGTGCATGTCGTCCGTGGTGGCGGAGGGGACCTAGAATTTTACGTGGATTCCGAACCACAAAGCCTTAATTTTACTATCTTAAACTATACTCAATCTATCATCATATGCGACTAATCGATTTTTAAACATGTTTATAGACGTGCTACTAATTACTTCTACCGGCAAACTATTCCAGCTATTTACTATTCTATGCGTAAAAAGGTTTTTGGCAACTGCTTTCTCGAACCTTCTACTTGTCAACTTACACACGTTATTTCTAGTCATATTATAATGAGATATTTCGAAAAAGCTATCTCTATCTACGTTATCGAACCCATTCATAATTTTGAAAACCTGGATTAGATCACCCCTTAGCCTCTTAGCTCGAGTGTAATCAATTTTAACTCCTTAAGCCTATCCTCGTACTACTTTGACCTAAGCAACGGAATCATCTTAGTTGCTCGTCTTTGAGCTCTTTCGATTTTGACTATATCTCTGCGCATATGCGGATTCCAAAATTGGATCGCGTACTCCAAATGGGGTCTAACTAATGATTTATAAAAAGGAACTATAATATCGGGCGATTTGTACTCAAAATTTCGAGCTATAAAACCTAACACTTTGTTCGCTTTATTGACCGCTGCTGTACTTTGTTTCGCTACTTTTATGTCACCAGTGACTATAACTCCTAAATCTTTTTCCTGCTCTACACTTGTTAACTCTTTCCCTGACATACTATACGCAAAATTACCGTTACGCGAACCTATATGTAAAATTTTGCACTTCTCGACGTTAAATTTCATTTGCCATGTGATTCACCAATCAACGATTTTATTTAGATCTTCCTGGATTTTACCTTTATCTTCGTCATTAATCGACCTACCACCCAACTTCGTGTCATCCGCAAACTTTGAAACTGTACTGACTAGGCCGACAATTAAATCGTTAATATATAAAAGAAAAAGCAAGGCCCAATACAGAACCCTGAGGAACGCCACTAGCTACATTAGCCCAACACGACTCCGCTCCATCAACGACCACCCTCTGTTTCCTACCTCGCAACCACTCTTCTATCCAATCTATTACTAAACCCCTGATTCCATGAGCCTTAGTTTTTTCAATGAGTCTTTTGTGCGGTACGGTGTCAAACGCTTTTTGAAAATCTAAATACACTACATCAACCGCCCGATGACTATCATACACGTCAACCACGCTTTGAGAAAATTCTAAAAGATTAGTTAAGCAAGATTTGTTTCGCCTAAAACCGTGCTGCGTATTTCTAAGTTATACAATTCTAAGTGTTCGACTATACGATCCCTAATTATTGATTTCAGTAGCTTACCTACAACAGACGTTAAACTGATTGGCCTATAATTTCCCCCCGCACCTTTATCGCCTTTCATAAAGATAGGTGTTACGTTTGCCAACTTGAAATTATCTGGTACGCACCCGTCAGAAATAGACGCATTAAAAATTTTTGTTAGCGGCACAACAATGCTATCTTTTAATTCTTTTAGTTGTATGGGATATATGGAATCCGGCCCCGGTGATTTCCGCGTTTTCATTTTATCAATATAGCGCATTACCTCCCCTTCAATAACCACAATATTATCCAAAATATTACCATTATCAAAAGGTATTATGTCTATGACCGTAGGGATATTCGTTACATCTTCTACAGTTAAAACTTACGTAAAAAATTCGTTTAACAAGGTAGCCATTTCCTTGTTTTCAGAAACTAGCTCTCCGTTAACATTTTACAACAGCCCCAAGACACTTTTTACTGGATATCTATTATTGACGTATTGAAAGAATCGCTTGGGGTTTTCTTTACCGTCACGAGTTATGGAGATTTCAAATTCGCGCTTGGACTTTTTTATTACACTTTTCGCTTCACGCCTTAGAATTATGTAGTTGTTTCCTAACCACAAATTGTCTTTATCGCACTTATGTAGCCTATAAGCCCTATCTCTACTCTTTATAATGTCTCCTACTCTAGAAGTAAACCACAAGGGCTTGTTGTTTACTTTCGCACGCTTAATTTTGTACGGTACACATTCCTCATTTATAGTCTTAAATACTGTTTCAAACGATTCCCACATTAGTTTTGCGTTGGAGTTCCCCATTACGTTTTCCCAATTGACGTGTGACAATTTATTTCGAAATTTACAAAAGTGTGCGTTCTGGAAGTTAGGAATTTTAGTCGAGTTATCTGGTTTCGAGTGACTTACTGAGAGGACGAACTCTACCATATTGTGATCGCTATTGCTTAAAGGTTCTGTTACTTGAAGATCAGTAATTAGCACACATATATATAATAAAACAATACTCGTACACACGTATATACACACACACACACACATATATATATAATATATATATATATATATATACAGGGTGGGCGGAAAGTAGCTCCCTATTTTGGATTGGTAAAAAAATATGTATATTATCCATTTATTCAGAAGAAATAATATGAAAAGGTAGGCATACATGGTAGGTTTTCTATAAAATTCAATGTGGGCTCCAACTCTTTCCACCAGCTTCTGGAGCCGCCCAGGAATGGCGTCCACTGACTTTAGCAGGAACTCCGGCGGGATGGAGGACATGACTTCCCGAATTCGGTCCTCCAGTTCTTCCAATGTCCTCGGTTTGGTGCGGTAGACTTCTTCCTTTACCACCCCCAAAGAAAGAAGTCGCACGGTGTCAAGTCGGGGCTCCTGGCTGGCCATTGATGTGGACCACGACGACCCATCCAACGCCCAGGGAAGTGGGCATCCAGCCACTCACGGACAACAAGAGCGAAGTGCGGAGGGGCGCCATCTTGCATAAATATCAGATCGTCGATGTTCTCCCATGTGCTGACAACCGGCCAGACCTCGTTTCGCAACATAGCAAGGTACCGCTCAGCATTCATGGTGTTGCGCAGAAGGAACGGGCCCACAACCTGATCTGAGGTCATACCACACCACACCGTTACACTGAACCGATTCTGCCGTTTTTCAGCGGTAACCGTGCGACTTCTTTCTTTAGGGGGGGTAAAGGAAGAAGTCTACCGCACCAAACCGAGGACATTGGAAGAACTGGAGGACCGAATTCGGGAAGTCATGTCCTCCATCCCGCCGGAGTTCCTGCTAAAGTCAGTGGACGCCATTCCTGGGCGGCTCCAGAAGCTGGTGGAAAGAGTTGGAGCCCACATTGAATTTTAGAGAAAACCTACCATGTATGCCTACCTTTTCATATTATTTCTTCTGAAATAAATGGATAATATACGATTTTTTTACCAATCCAAAATAGGAGCTACTTTCCGCCCACCCTGTATATATATATATATATATATATATATAAATGAACAATGAATAATCCATATTCATTTTACATGAGAAACCAAAATCGCCTAAGCGAGTTTTGGATAGAATTTCGATTTGTACTTCTTATTCATTAATACCCACTCTTTGTCTCTAATTCGTTCTTGTAAATCTTCCTAATAATGATTTGTACTATACGTACAAATTCAATAACTATGACGTCACATTTTCCCGTCATTAATTTCCCTTCATCATATCTCCAGTATTCAATGTATGAAAATTCTTTAACATCATAATAAAAAGTGTACACTCTATAGAAGTCATTATTTATATGCTATGTAGTATAAATATTATTATTCAACCCTATTCAACTATACGTCCATATCTTAACTTGACCATTACCCTATATAAATTTTATTAAATATTCATTTTTACTCGTGTAAGTCTAGGAAAAGCAAAACTTTAGGCATTCGTTCGAAAACGCACAAATACGTTCTCGTATTATTTTTTTTATTTTTTTTTATTATATCACCTCCCGCATTGAACTCGAAAATGCTTAGTTAAGTTATCAAATTCCGCGAACTATGGCATAAGTGAACGCTTCAAAGATAAAAAATCTCCTTTCGCTCTGATTCGAATTTATAACATTATCATGCGTTATGTTATATTATGTGTGTCATGTCTCATGTACTTGTGTTGTACTAATAACCATATATAATAACCATATATTATAATCATATATTATAACCATATATTATAACCATATATTATAACCATATATAAATATATAAAAACACTGTAAGAATGGTAAACGACGTAATGTACTTCAATGAAACTGTAACTAATGTAATGATTTAATATATAATGTAAGAATGTACTTTAATAGCAGTGTAATTAAACAATAATAAGTGAATATGAATTAATTGGTAATTGTAATCGTAATTGTAATGAACCAAAATTAATACATACTCAGTCGTGTACTTAAATTGTACTTATGTACTACTATGAAATGATATCGCCTTCAGAAATGAAGATTCGGCAAATATACAGTATACGATTAGTTTTTTTATTTTTTTAAATTTTTATTTGGAATCTTTGAAACATCTGATCATGTGTTTAAAAGGGGGGAACTTAACCTTCAACTGCCGTCCCCCAACATTTAGGTTTATATTATACATGTATTTGTAAAATGAATTGCACTTCATTACGGCTCTCTGCTTTGGTCACTGCTACGACTCCCTTGTTAGCAGCCTCGCTGCGAGGAGGGGGCAGAGGCCCCTTGCCTCCTTAACTTTTTAGATTCCGGCCTGAGCCATGGTCGAAAGAGGTCGAACCTCTACCCCTGTAAATTCAGACCACTACCTGTACATTTTTAGAAGTAAACTACAGTAAGAGAAACTTTTTATTTTCCCCTTCGAGCCGTGCTCTCTTCAGAAGAACTTAGTCAGTTAAGTCGATAAGTTATAAAAGAAAAGTCGATAATTTTAGTATCAGAGAAAGTATCAGAGTATTATAAAAAGAGAAGAATTAACAACTGACGACCCAAGCACATAGAAGATATTGGCATAACAGTCTGGCGAGTCTGTAGCCAAGAGTTTAACAGAGTGGCGACCCACCATTTGACCGGCGGAAAAGAATTAGAGTGTTATAGAAGAAATATCCGTTGCTGCCTCCTAACCAGAACCCCCGTCGACTCCGAACCACCCCAGGGCCATAGACGGAGGGGTTAACAGTCATATATATATATATAATATATATATTATATATATATATATATAAAACATGTGGTGTGTATTTTGTTGAATCTACAGGGTGTCCCATAAGTCCGGCATCATAGGCAAAATAATAAAAAAAGGTAAAACAAAAGCTTTTATTTACAGAACGTGCTCAATATGTCCACCATTGTTTTCAATACACAAATTCAGACATGATACCCAGTCAGCAAGCACACGGTGAATGATGTCAGGAGTAATGGTGTTACATGCCCCAATAATGCGCTGCCGCAAATGTTCAACACTCCTAATTTTCTCTGCGTATACCAGCGCTTTCAAGTGGCCCCAGAGATAAAAATCTAGTGGCGTGAGATCCGGGCTTCTTGCTGGCCATTCCACAGGCCCTCGACGTCCTATCCAATGACCAGGGAATTGTTGGTACAGGTATTCTCTTACTTGGGTGCTGTAATGTGCAGGAGCGCCGTCTTGCTGGAACCATGTTGGGAAATTTCCTTCTTCGTTCAAGACACTGGGAAATGCTTCTGCCTTGAGCATACGTAGGTAGGTGCCTCCAGTGACATGTTCATCGAAAAAGAGGGGGCCTATGATGCGATCCTTCCAAATGCCACACCATACGATCACCCGAGATGCACCTTCTTCCTTTGAAGAGGTATACCAGTGAGGGTTGTTTTGAGACCAGTAGTGGGTGTTCTGTCGCTTTACCTCACCATTTTCATAAAAAACAGCCTCGTCACTGAAGAGAATGGTGGACGGGAAATTGGCATCCCGAGCATAAATTATGGTTTGTAGAAATAGAAAAATATGAATTTCTCCTATGATGCCGGACTTATGGGACACCCTGTAGAATTCTTCTGTACTAGTTGTATTATTTTTTGTTTTAATATGTATATATACATATGTTAAATAACACAAATTTATATGCAATTCTCCTCTACAGTTGTGTTGTTTTTGGTGTAAATATATATAAAGCATGTGTGTATTAGCCCTGTTTTGCTGCTAATGTATATACATATTTTTTATTTCCATATATATATTAAATAGTCAGAACGTTGTAGTTGTGTTTTATTTACCCCATATAAACAAATATTAATGGAAATGAAGGTTGTATATATATATATATATATATATATATACCTATATGTGTGTATCTAAGGCGACTGGCTGTATTCTCAAGCTGTTTCGACTGGCTGGGGTTCGTGAATCGACACGCTGGCCAAATTTTAACTTAAGAATTTGTTGTGATTGGTGTTGGCTCTCCAGTTAGCCAATATATGTATATATAAGTCACTAAACTAAGGCGATTACGCCATACGCCTTCTAAGCCAGCTGACTATGATGCTAAAGCCGCCCACGAAGACTACAGAAGAATTGAAAATGCAGTAAACCGCGCTTTATTATTATTATTATTATTTTTATTATCATGATTTTCACAGAATAAAGAGTGAGGTATATTGTATGGCGAATTAGCGATTGTTTTAAAATAAAATCGTTTCTTAGCCCTCAAGGTCGCAGATTTGAATTTCCTGCTCCATCGTTTTCTCATACTGTAGCATGCAGCGAAGTAAATCCTTGTCTGTGATTTAAAATAAAAATAAAAATCAAATCAAATCTCCTGCTTATTTCATTTCAAAATCCCGATTATGTAACAGGAATTAAATAGAGACATAAACTGCTGAGACAGAGACTTAAACACTAGACTGATCATTATGCTGAATTTGAGATAAATCATACTTACAGTACGTAATCGGAACAGATTGGCACAATTGTGACTCTCGGAAGAGTGGTGGATTCGAGGTGGCTGGACCGTAGTGTCAGATTTTGCACATCTTGGCTTGATAGCACGCTGCCATCGTCAACGGCCTCGATCAGATGAACACATGCGTTAGCTCTGTAAAATAACGTGTATATAAAGATTGGCTATATACACACACACAATATATATATATATATATATATATATATATATATATATATATATATTACTGTATATATATAATGATACACACAGACCGTGCATGGAAAAAGAAACTTTTCTGGGAAAATTAAATCAACTATAGTCCGAATAAGTAATGGTAAATGACAAACACTAATTTTTTCTTTTTCATGATGTTAGCCCGACGTGGGCAACGGTCACTCGCAAAGAGGCCCCAAAAATATAGATTCCCTCACCAACTATCTGCAAAGCAAAGCAAATAGGATCCAGCTTTGGGACAGGATCTAGGGTTTAAAGCATCCCAACCCAACTATTTTCAGAACTTCAATATTAAGCAAAAGACTCGTTGCATTCACGTCGGATTGAATACATCAAAGAAAAAGGGGTAACTATTGTATTTTTAGCCAAAAACCAAAACTTAAACCTCAATTGGCAAAATTGAGCGTCCACTTTTCAAGGCACATAACATGTCTGTTTCATGATGGGATAGAACTTAAAATGGTCCACTGAAGTTTTTTATGATACACACAGACCGTATATGGAACAAAGAACTCTTCTGCGAAAATTAAATCATGAAAAAGAAAAAACTATAGTGTGTCATTTATCATTACTTATTCTGACTGTCGTGGATTTAACGCTTTCATGAAATGAGGACATTTGGATATGAACAGAACGTATACTTTGAAGAATAAAATCTTCGATTTAGATTTTAGGACACAACTTGTGTCTCTGAACTGGCTGTACGTCAATCTTTTTTGTGATAGGGTCCAAAATATTCAATACAAAGTGTTATATTGCATTTTGAACAATATGTTCTAGGTTTTTTGGTGCATTGTTTCCTTTAAAATCGTCTTTGTTGCTGGCATTCCGCGATTACATGGATTTACCATCGTATCGAACATGAACTAAAGTTATGGACGGCTCTGGAACCTAACACTTTCTTCCCATTGTCCTTTTTCCACCAGCTAACTTTAGGTATGGTGCACATCCAGCTCTTTTGAAATCCAACATATCTACATGCTTATTCTTGATATGCTGCACGAAGCGATAGATAATCCATGCGTTCATCACAGCTATATCCAAGATTCGTGTAGAAAGGGACCAGTACCATTTCTTTCCTCTAATGGACGTGGAATACTTTCCAACTAGCCAGCCATGGTGGTCAACACCACCCATATATTTATCGTAGTTACTGTATTCAAAGCATTTGGCTGAGGGATGGTATCCTTAGATTTGATATCACTTTGCCAACGCTGTACCTTTCCAAGAGGCTCAACCGTATCATAATTGGTTTCAATAATACGTTTATTATCAAACCATTTGATCATAAGAACTTATTCGTTTCGGTCAAACTTGTAGTCCTATGATCCCTTTTTCTCTCTTTTCATCACATTTATTGGCTTCAAATTACACTTGTTCAATTTTTTTCGCTCATGATTCCTGTTGCTTGGTATCCAAGATTCCTGAGATGAACTAGCAAGTCATAACCATTAAAAAAGTTACCAAAGAAAATTGAATGTGACATGGGCATTTGACAGGCACAATCTCGCCCCTACCACGTTTCATCCTAATGTCCTCATTTGAGGACAGGTATTTTCATTGACTCTGAACTGCAATCTAATATACAGTAAATGAACAAGAAAAATGTGTTCCATGCAGCAGAATAAACATTAAAATATATAGGGCTGCACATGTATTGTTATTTTTGGTATTGCGACACCTCATATAAATAAATAAACGATCGAAGGTTTATGGAAAATTTTTTGACCAAGTTTCTACTCGCATTAGACTAATAAGGAAATTTTTAAATAACATATAATTATTGTTTTCCATATGATAGTGTCCGAAACTATGCGATAATTTTATTGTTGTTAAAAAATGGTGAGCAGATACGGACAAAAATATTTTAGGTATCTTCAAATGAGGAAAGTGGGATATAATGAGTTTAAAGAAGTTATTTTTTCATCTGAAAGGAAGCTTTGATACCCAAAAGAAGGAAAAACTTCCCCTAGAATGTACTCTCAAAAAGAAATTATTTCATCAAAATTAAGTGTTCTATTTTGAGTGCAGGAATACAAAGGACACCAAACAGCGACCCACCGGCTGGCCCTTCCGAGGCTGTCTGTTTAAGAAGGAAGGTTAAAAGAAGGAAGATTTAAAGACAAGTGAAAGTTTTAAAGCAAAGAAAAAAAGAGGTTGAGAGGTAGGAAAGAAATTTAAAGATAAAGTGAAAATTTTAAAGTACAGAGGAGGGAACCCGAGTGAAAATTCTACAATGCTTCTACTCGCTAACAAATGCTTCTAACTAGGGCTTAAAGCAAGATAAGCATCAAATTTCTTTATAACTGATTCGACCGAATTACTTTCAACTACGGTGGTTGGCAATCTTCCACAAATTAACTATACGATTGAAAAAAAATGTTTAGCTTTATTAGAATTAAAATGTTTACCCAATAATTTCTGAAGGTGAATTTTTTTGACGTCGACATTATCAAAACCTTTAATCATTTTAAATACCTGGATCAAATCTCCGAAATCGCGTTTTTACAAGCGGAAATAAATTTAACGTTTCTAAAAGGGCAGTGTATGATTTGTTTCTAAGTCTAGGAATCATCTCAGTAGCCCGTCGCTACACACACTCCATTCTCTGTCCTGTCGTAAATATGGAGGCCAGAAATGAAGGCAGTATTCTAGGTGGGGGCGTACTAAGGAATTATATAATGTTACCAATGTTTTCAGCGACTTAAATTCAAAGGATCTACCAATAAATCCTAAGATTCTATTTGCTTTTCTGACCGCTTCGATACATTGCTTACTCGGAAATCAAAATATTTCCTTTCAAGTGTAACTTTTGAGCAAAACTCGATTTACTTTGCTCTTTCATAAAGAAAAATGCTCTAATAACACCGGTCTGCATGAAAATCGATTTCTTTATTTTGAGTTGTGATTCTGAAGCAGTTCGCTGCGCTGAATTAAAAAATGCTACCAGTTTCTTTCTATCACCCACAGTTTTAAAATTATTAGCAAAACAATTTTGGGGCGTTTTGTAATTTTTTACCATTTTTATCTTTAATTAATTTCGTTTTTTCATATTTTTCAGATAGATAATTCTAACATTACATCTTTAAAATTTTAATAATGGCTTCTAGAGGATGTACCCATAGTCCAGACATATTTGTTATATTTGTGGTCGGTATGTGTTGTAAACAACGGACAAATGTAACGACCTTCATTAAGAGAGCTTATCATGCTTATTTGGGAATTAAATTAGGAGATCAAGACAAAAGTTGGGCTCCACACAAGGTTTGTCTTACGTGTGTTGCGGCACTAAGGAATTGGAGCAAAGGTAAAAAGAAAAGTTTGCCATTTGGGATCCCTATGTTATGGCGCGAGCCTAGAAACCATACCGACGACTGCTACTTCTGTTCTTGCAATGTTAAAGGTTATAATGCAAAGAAAAAAGAGAGCCTTCAATACCCAAGTCTTCCATCTGCAATAAGGCCGGTACCCCATGGTCCAGAAGTTCCTATTCCCCGCCCACCCGAGAGTCTGGATCAATACAATTCAGATTCTGATTCAGCTCCAAATCCAGACAATGATTGTGTTTATGAACAGCCAACAGCTGACCGAGATCCTCCTAAACCATTAACCCAAGCCGAACTAAATGACTTAGTCAGGGATTTGAATCTGCCTAAGGACTCTGCAGAACTTTTGGGGTCTAGATTGCAGGAGAACAATTTATTGGCATCCGACACATACTTCGCTTGGTAAAGAAGGTAAATATATTTTGTTTCTTTCAGTTATTTTTTTATTCTTTCATAAACAAGCAATATGCTTGTCCAAGAGGTAGGAGCTATTTAATTCTGCTTTAATTAGGTTTTACTCTATCACCTAAAGATTTCGTGCTACAAGGGGTGTTGTAATACCTCACCTGTCCCCAAATGTTAATCACCCATTGATGGGAGGGGAGAGAGTATTTTGCTGGGAACGGGACTGGTTGTTATATATATTTACCCTACATTATTATGTAAGCGTTACTGTAGTCTATAACAACAAAATTTATGGTTTAGCATGTGCAATCCAATGTTGGTCTCGATAAGATGGTTCACATTTGGGTATAAATGGGGGATTTATGACACACCCTTTAGTAAGAAACCCATACGTGATAGGGAAAAACTAACTATATATTTGAGATCAGTGCACTCAAATTATATAGAATCACCAACTAGTTTGTAAAAATCGATCGACAAGTTTTCAAATGTGTACTGGTGTAATTTATAGAAGGGTAAGAAGTGTAGTTTCTGATGTATATATATAAATATATGTATATATCTCTGTATATACTGTATAACCAACAATAAAAACAAAAATATGAACCAATCATTAAAATAGAGGAAAGTATTTAGAAGGACTGTTTTCTTTCCTTTGTAAATTGAAATAAGATTAAACAGAAGATAAACATCACATGATAAAAATCAACATGATTTTCTTATATTTTTCGGAATGCTGTAATTAAAAGAGTTTCAAAACGATAGTAAAAATTTCATCCACAATTTTGGATGCCGAGTTATGCGCAAATAAATACCTGTAGCATTTGAGAAGATAAGAAGTAACGTGAAGTGAAATATTTTTATGTACGAATACTTATGAGCGCAACTGTACGTATGCAAGTGAGCTTCAAAACATCTTTTTCTGACAAACTCTTTCGAATGCTAAACTAAAGTTAGCCATGCTCCTTATTATTAGCTTATTGAACTTTCCCATAAATTAACTACGCTGGGGTTATTAGTACATTAGTAGTAACCCTAAGGAATAGTGTGCAAGTGCTTGCTTGGGATATTTTGTTGGGATTTCTATCCCAAAAAATAAAATAAAACCAAAAAACTTAGTAACCATAAATTTAGAAAAGTATATATACACACAGGGTGTTTCATAACATGTGGGACGCACTTACAGGATGGATTCAGGACCTGAAAACAATGAAAAAAGTTTATATAAACGTATGCCCGAAATTGCTTTGTTTCCGAGTTACAGCCCGTTTTGTGTTCCAGTAATTCTTTCTGCAAACTGTTTACAAACACTGCTTGCCGACAGTGTTTGTGAGTGTGTACGAGACTTATTTCATGTATGGCATGCCGATTGTAATGTTTTGTACACTCTATGATATGTTTCAATATCGTTGAGTGTAGAGCCATCAGTCAGTCAGAGGTGCATCGCAGTGTTTCACTGTTCGCATTCGTAACTTCTTACCGTGAATAAGTGCAGTCCAGACTCCATGTGTGGACTTGCCGAGTGTAATGCGGCCACAGCAAGACGTCTGTATGCGGAAAGGTTTCCGAATCGCCTTCTGCCATATAAGAAGACCTTTCAGAGAATAGACGAGCGTCTTGGTGATACAGGATCATTCAACAAGCGAGTTTCAGATAGTGGTAGACCAATCAGCGCCAGAACTGATGAGTTGGAGGAGCGGGTCCTGAATCACGTGGAGGAACATCCTCGTGTCAGCACCCGAATGATAGCAGCAGCTGAGGGTGTAAGATACACAACTGTGTGGAGAACTTTACGGGAACAACTTAATCGGTCCTTTTGTTCTGCCTGGAAGATTAACAGTAGAATCCTATTCCAATTTTTTAAGTAATGATTAAGCGATTTACTAGCTGAAGTTCCTCTTGGTGTCCGACGTCGTATGCGGTTTATGTATGACAGCGCTCCGCCTCATTTTAGTCGGATAGCCAGAGACTATTTGGATGACCATTTCCCTGATAAATGGATAGGCCGTGGGGGAACCATTGCGTGGCCCGCTCGCTCCCCGGACCTGAATCCACTCTATTTTTAAATGTGGGGTCATCTAAAATCCATCGTTTACGTGACACCCATTGACAACGTTGAAATGCTTCGCGAACGTGTAGAAGAAGGATGCCAGAAAATCCGAGCAATGCCTGGAATGTTTGAACGCGTCAGGCAGTCTATGACGAGGCGTGTTCAGGCGTGTATTCAAGCGCAAGGCGGTCATTTTGAGCACTTCCTTTAAAGGTAAAGCGGATACTTGCTGGAACACATACAGGGCTGTAACTCGGAAACAAAGCGATTTTGGCCGTATGTTTATATAAGCATTTATATAAAAACATTTATATAAACATTTACAATCATTTATAGCATTTGGTTGCCCTAGTAAGAAGATATCCTCAAACAACCGCAATAACCGCACTGATAAATGCGGTTGCGGTTGCCAAGCTGAGAATATGTGCGGTTGTGGACAACCGGTAGGTCACTAATATATATATTACATATTCTCAGCTCCGCAACTGCAATCGTATTTATCAGTGCGGTTATTGTAGTTGTTTCAGGTTATCTTCTTACTAAGACAACCAAATCCTATAAATGTTAGTGTAATGGCTATGAATGCCATAAACGTCGCCTAATGCTGTTCCTGTCATCCCTCATGCCTTTATCAAGGGTGCAAAAAAGTATAGTTTGATACGCCCTAATTGCGACATGTCTAGAATTGCTACTTGGATTAGATGGATAGATGCATTACGTATGTAATAACTTACATTTATCAACGCTAGATGGCTAGAAAAGCATTATTTTAATTATATTTAATAAAGCAATGATGATGTATAGTTACTCTTGATAAAAAAAAAAAACACCCAATTTTTTTATTATTAGAAATTAGGCAACCTTCACTACCAAGTTACAAACTAAACTAAAGCACCAGCTTCAGTATCTGTTCAGACACGAGTGAGGGTGGTTGTATTGCGCTAGCTCTCCGTCGCTACCTTTGTAACGTTACGGGCTTCAGCCCATCAGTAAAGTGTTAGACTGTGGTGCAACCATCATGTAGCAATCTACGACTACAGTGTGGAAGTAGTTCTCGAGAGTGTCAAACGATGTTGGGAAGTGTGTCATCTGCGTTCAATGTATAAGAAGGAATATAATGAAGTGATATCTAGTGAAAATGAAGCCAATGAACAGTCAAAGAAGAAAAAGGAATCAGAAGTGTCTCTTACACCACTACAGGAAATGTGCAGTGAAAGAAAAGAATTAGACGATTGAAAGTTGCTTAGAAAAAGTCAAAATTTAGGATGCGAATCATTCCAAATCAAAATCACTGGACTGTCGCGTAGCCGAAATGATAATAATGGATGACTTGCCTTTCAGCCACGTTGAGGACTTAGACTTCATGAGACTCATGGCTGAAACAGCTCCACAGTATAAAGTGAAACAGCGTCAGTTCTACACTGATCTTGTGTGCAACGATATCTATGACTTTGTTTCAAAGAAAGTGTTCAAAATTGAGCCTCTAAAAGATTCGAAAGTATCAGTGACAACGGATGCATGGTCAGACACGTCTGCTGGAGTGTCTTTACTCTCTTTGACATGCCATGCAGTGAGTCAAGACTTCAAGAGAACCAATTTGGTGCTCAACGTAATTCCACTTGAAGATCGCCACAATGGAGAATACTTGTCAGAAAAATTTTAGCAGATGCTTCAGAAGTGGGATATTGCCCATTCATCCATCCATTGTGTAATGCGCGACTCAGGAGCAAACATTATAAAAGCTTTGTTTCTCACTGGTGTCCATAATATCGACTGCACTGTTCATAAACTGCAACTTGTAATCATAAGTGGATTATCCTCACAAAAATCTCTTAGTGACTTGTCAGCTAAACTTAGATCCATCGCTACTCATTTCAACGATTCTACGATGGCACAGGATAAGTTAAAAAAAAATCAGAAACGATTAGATCAACCTGAACTTAGTCATTCATGATGTCGCCACACGGTTGAACAGCACTTATCACACGATGCAGAGAACACTGAAGTTGAAGGGACTCCTGAGTCTATATAGCGCTGCTAACTCCAAAATGCAACAATTCACTAACGTCGACTTCACTCTCTTGTCAAACTGTGTGGCTGTGCTGGAACCATTCGATGATATCACAAAAATATTGAGTAGCTCCACCTCTTCCATATCTGAGGTTATTCCCCTCATCTTTTCCTTGAAAAATGTGGTGCAACCTCGAAGTGGTGATTCTGAAGCTGATTGTGGAATCAAAACCATGAAGGGGATAATGCGCACAGAACTAGCAAGGAGATTTATTGGCCAAGAAACAAATGACGTATTCTTTGGCTACCTATTTGGATCCAAGTTAGAAAGCAAAATTTTATTTCCGCTTCACATTTCACAAAAGGTGCTCAGGAAAAATTGGGATATCTTTATGATGAAATTGAAATGGACAAGACTCAAACATCATCGGACTCGGAGACAGGCAGTAAACCACTGGCAAAGAAATCACTGATTGATTTAGGCCAAGCATCAGCTTCTACGAGTAAATCACTAATATTAATGGACTCAATGAGTGCTCTATTGGCTTCCAGTAGTGATGACGAGACCGAAACTGAGTCAAGCAGAGACTCGCAAAAAATGATCGAGAAATATCACAAAGAGAAAAGGATTGGACAAGAAGATGATGCTTTTGCTTGGTGGAGGTCGAATCAAAAGAAATACAAAAAATTGAGCAAACTGGCTCGGACAATTATTTAGTGGAACAGGGATCATCTACGATGAAAAAAGGAATAGGCTGAAGGGGGACAAAGCTGAAAAACTTTTATTTTTGAAATACAGTCCCCCAGCAATTCAATTTAAATATAAGGATTAAATAGTGTATATACAGTACAGTAGAGTCCCGATTATCCGACTCTCGTTTATCCGACATTCCGGTTTATTTGACATGCCCTTGACACGGCCCATTTCAACGCCAGGCTCGTCATAATTATGCGCGCGCACTTAAGCTTCGCTCCCAACTTAATTTGTATCCTTTAAGTTACGCTCTCAACCATTGTAGAACATTTCCCTTGAGGTGTAACCTATTTTATCGTCTGCGCTTGTAATTCGTATCACGCAAACTGTTATTTTATTCTACAATAATATATTTGTGATTTTCTTTATAGTAAAGAGATGGCCAAGGAAGTGAGAAAGAAAGTGGTACTTTCAATTGAACAAAAACTTGAAGCTTTAAAAAGAATTGACAAAAGCGAGTCTATGCAAAGTATTGCATCCGAACTTGGCGTGGGGAGAGTTACAGTTGGCGACTGGAAGAGGAAAAGAGCAGAGATAGAGAAGTGGTGCTCCAGTCGAACGTCTGATGATTGCTTAAAGACTAGAAAAAGTATGAAGAAATGTGAATACGAAAACGTGAGTGAAGCTTTGTTCTTATGGTTCACACAGCAAAGAGATAAAGGCGGGCCTATATCAGGCCCTATACTACAAGAGAAAGCTCTGCCTTTTTGAAAAGAACTGAATGAAGGGGAACCTGATTAGGTTGGCTTGATCGCTGGAAGAAACGATACGGAATAAGACAGCTTAATATTTGTGGGGAAAAGTTATCGGCAAGTGCTGACGAACTCCCTAGATTTAAAATAAAATTGCATCGTCTTATTGAAAATGAAGGATTATCACGAGAGCAGATATTTAATTGCGATGAAACCGGATTGAATTTTAAAATGCTGCCGGCAAAAACTCTAGCTTCTCGTGCAGAAGCTGCAGCTCCCGGGTATAAAAAAAGCAAAGAAAGAGTGACAATTTTAGTCTGTAGTAACGCCACTGGTAACCATAAATTAAAGCTCACATTCATTGGTAAGTCAAAAAACCTAGAGCTTTTAAAAACATAGCCACTTCTACACTTCCAGTTTCTTACAAGAGCCAGAAGAGTGCATGGATGGATTCAGACATTTTCCGAAGCTGGTTTCTCAATGAATATGTTCCTTCTGTGGAAAATTTTTTGAAATCTTTAGACCTACCAAGAAAAGCAATTCTCCTCATAGACAATGCGCCATCTCATCCTGACGAGGACGAACTAAAAAGTGGTGATATTAGAGCAATTTTTCTTCCCCCTAATGTGACCTCACTATGTCAGCCAATGGACCAGGGTGTGATTAAAGCATTGAAGAAAAAATATCGGCGTAAGCGTTTAACTACGCTTCTTGATGCCATGGACAATGAAAATGGTATGATAGATACGCTGAAGAAAGTGAATATAAAAGATGTTATTTATTGGATAGCACAATCATGGGATGAGATTGAACCACAAATCTTGGCAAGATCATGGAAAAAGTTACTTTCCAAAGATGAAAATGAACAAGAAATAGTTCAGGAAGAAGGTGATAACCTGCTACCTTTGTTACAAGAAATTCCAGGCTGTGAGAATGCAGATGGTGATGACATACGGGAATGGATGCAGAAAGACGAACAACAAGAGCTGACAGACCGTGACATAATTGCTATGGTGAATTTAAAGGAGAATGAAGATGAAGAAAATGATACTTCGGCTGCGGTGGAACGAGATGAAACAGAGAAAATAAATCATAGTGAAGGAGTCAAGGCCCTAGAACAGTGGTTCTTAACCTTTTTACTACCATGCCCCCTCTAGGAATTGGTCCTTCCCTCCACGCCCCCCTTGGAGGGGGATACTTTTGCAGTTTTTCATAAACTTCTCAATATTAGCCCATGCTCTCGTTAAGAGAATAACAAATACAATTAGTGTTTTTCCCCAAGGGATCGCGCCCCCCCTGGAAATTACCGACGCCACCCTAGGGGGGCGCGCCCCCCCCGGTTAAGAACCACTGCCCTAGAAGGAGCACTCGCTTACGCAGAACAAGAAGAAGAAGCGACTGCTACTGACATCATGTTATTAAGAGGGTGGCACGACCTCGCTGCGAGGAAGAGAAATAAAAGTGCAAAACAACCTTCCATCACACATTTCTTTAAACGTTTGCCTTAAAGTTTTTCCTTTGCATTGTCTTAATTTATAAATGGGTAGCTTAATAAAGATGATGAAATTTTTTCTTTTAAATACTGTATATAAAAGCAATAAATTTGTGTAATGAGATTTATTCCTTTATGTAGTCGCATAATGTATTTTACATTTTTTATAAATAAACCTTAATTTCAAAATTATTCGAAAATTCTGTTTAATTTGCGTTGCACTCACTATTTCCGGATTATCCGTGGTTTTCGTTTATTCGACTACCTGTCGGTCCCGTTTACGTCGGATAATCGGGACTCTACTGTATATATTATAATTATATACACCACTTTCGAATGGGCAGTGGTTGGAGAAAGTGGCTGGTGGGATGCAAAACGCGTTGGGTCCTCGTCCCGCATCCTGGAAACAAGCATTTTACAGTTTAGATTATAATCATTATATTGTAGACTGTGAAAAGTGTGGCTAAAACGCGATATTTTATTGTGTTGTTTATTCTTAGGTAATATTATGATGTTATACGGTACATAACCGCAACCGCAACTGCACGGAGCTCTATTTGTAAGCTCCGCAACCGCAACCGCAGAGCTATGAAAAATGACAACAGCTACATCACTAATATATATATATATATATATATATATATATATATATATATATGTAAAGAACGACGCTTGTGTAGAAGATCGTTCCGCACAAGATGAGGAGGGAGAACGAACAAATGAAAAATGAGGTATCTCCCGGGAATCGAACACGGGATCATCCAATTGCCGGTCAGATATGCTATCAACTACACCAAGGACCTCTATCAATCAGAAGTCGTAATTCTCCTACATACGAGCAGAAACCAATGCCCTGAGGGGTCACCTTCGCATGCCGTTCATATATACATTTTAACTGCAAACAACACAGTATAATTAATGTAAAGAACGACGCTTGTGTAGAAGAGCGTTCCGCACAAGATGAGGAGGGAGAACGAACAAATGAAAAATGAGGTACCTCCCGGGAATCGAAGCCGGGATCATCCGATTGCTGGTCAGATATGCTATTCACTACACCAAGGACCTCGATCAATCAGAAGTCGTAATTCTCCTACATACTGTGTGTTGTTTGCAGTAAAATGTATATATGTACGGCATGCGAAGGTGCCCCCTCAGGGCATTGGTTTCTGCTCGTATGTAGGAGAATTACGACTTCTGATTGATCGAGGTCCTTGGTGTAGTGGATAGCATATCTGACCGGCAATCGGATGATCCCAGGTTCGATTCCCGGAGGTACCTCATTTTTCATTTGTTCGTTCTCCCTCCTCATCTTGTGCGGAGCGCTCTTCTACACAAGCGTCGTTCTTTACATTAATTATACTGTGTGTTGTTTGCAGTTAAAAAAAAAAATATATATATATATATATATACATATACAGTGTATATAATATTTTCGGATGCAGAATTCAGAGAGCACTATAACATCAAAATCACAACGGCTAGAAAAATAATGGGAATCATCTGGAGGAGCTTCCGCAGCAGAAAAGCAAACATCATGCTCAAATTATAGAAGAGTCTAGTCGTCCCTATAATTGAGTGCTGCTCAGTACTCACAAGTCCATACAGAAAACGAGACATTGCGAGCAGTGAAGCTATACAAAGCACCTTTACGTCTAAGATAGACGAAACGAAAGGTGATGACTACTGGTCTCGATTACAATCCCTGAAACTCTACTCTCTGGAAAGAAGACGCGAGCGATACATAATAATATACATATGGAAAATACTTGAAGGTTTTGTCCCTAACCTTAGAAATGAAATAGAAACAAACTGGAATGAGAGAAGAGGCAGATTTTGTACGGTCCCAGCTGCGATGGAAAATACCTTCAGAATACGAGGCTCAAAGCTTTTTGGTGCCCTACCAAAAGACGTGAGGAACCTCCAGCACACCGACCTGAACAACTTCAAGAACCAGCTGGACAGATTCCTGTGCAAAGTCCCTGACCAGCCATGCGTCGCTGGCTACGAGGGCAGGAGGAGATCAAACAGCATTTCCCTCTACCAAATCCCGCAAATGAGGCGTGATTTGATTTATCATTTGAAAAACTTTTTCATAGTTTAAGACGATTCCCAATAGCTGACGAGAAAAAACTTCCATTCTTGAAGTCTTCAATTACCCACATCGCTAACAAACACTTTTATAACTTTAAACCTTCCAATGGTTTTTTCCTCTCTAATCAATAGTAAATACATCGCTTGCCTAAAAGAATTACCCAGGGATGATTCCATCATGATTTCACGTCCTGACAAAGGCAAACGTACCGTCCTTCTTAATAAATCAGACTATATTGATAAGGTTAATAACGTTCTCAACGGCTCTACCAAATTCAGAAAGATTAATGACACTCCTCTAACACTTTCCATAAAACTTGAAGATAAAATCAACCGTTTCCTCAAAAAATTATATGATCAAAATAAAATTTCGGAGAATGTTTACAACCCAATACGCTCTTCCGGCTCGTCTCCAAGTACTCTTTGCAGCCTCCCTAAAATACACAAACCAAATTTATCCATTAGACCGAGCCTTTCTGCCTACACCACCCATAATTACCAACTAGCAAAATTCCTAATTCCCACCCTAACCCCCTAATGCAGAATTAATATTTCGTCCCCAATTCCTATGAATTCGCAAAAGACATACTGACGTTAAACAATTCAAACAGCCTCCATATGCATAGCTTTGATATAGTATCCCTCTACAGTCTACACCAACATACCAATTAAAGAAGCCATCAACATCTGCATCAACAACTTATTTTCTAACAATCAGAACACAGTCCTCAAACTAATTTGTTTCGTTCTCTCTCTCTCGTCTTGCGCGGAATATCTCCTATACAAGCGTCGTTCTTTACGTTATTTATACTGCGTGTTCTTTGCAGTTGAATGTATATAATGTTACGGCATGCGGGAGGTGCCCCCTTGGGGCATTGGTTTCTGCGAGTATGTAGAAGAATTACGGCATTTGGAAGAGTGAGGCCCATGGTGTAATGGTATCGCATCTGACCGGCAATCGGAAGATCCCGGGTTCGATTCCCGGGTGGTTACCTCATTTTTTCATTTGTTTCGTTCTCTCTCTCTCGTCTTGCGCGGAATATCTCCTATACAAGCGTCGTTCTTTACGTTATATATATATATAATTATAATCGTAAAATGTCTCCATTAATGTTAGTCTTATTTAATGGATGCTAGTTCTGTAAGCCGAATTTTACTAAAACATGCCTTCTACTATTTAATAAATTATATGAAAATACAATGTGTTTTGTTCTTAACCACACAAAAAAACTTACATTAGTTCCTCGATGACCTGGCATTCGTTGGACCGGATGTGAGCCAATACTTCGACCTCGGTATTTAGGTCACTGGGTTGGCTGCGCGGTAAAGTCTCCAAATCGTCGTCATTTATTTGCCTTTCATCAAAGCTGTCGCGAAAAGTAGGTATAACACGATCAAGTTCCGCATCAGTCCTTTAAGGAGAAATTAATATGATTAGTTCATACTGAATCTTTTTTAATTAAAATCCATTTTTTCATAAATCGAATTGTATTCAGAAATCCTAGCTCATTACTAATGAAAACTATTCTATAATTGAGGATACCGACTAATGAAACATTTACGATTAAATGTGAGGAGTAGAAATGTATTATTACAACCACACCATATATATATATATATATATATATATATATATATATATATATAATATATTATATTAGGGTGGCCCAAAAAAATGAAAGTTGAAAATATCTTTCTCCACAAGGCCATCCGTGTTCCATATCAAAATGTAAGAACTCATGCCAAAAATAAGACAGATCATACAATATTTAGAGGTCGTGACCAGTTCCTATATTTTTAGGATTTGAAACAAAAATACAATATCAATGTTTATTTCAAAATTTAAAGTCAACAGCATAGAGCACATGTTATGCAAAAATATACTAGAACACACATGTCATAGCAGTTAATACGACTGCACTAAATCCTTGTATATCAAACAAACAACGTCACACCCGTTACTTTTTCTTCGTCAAAGCCAACTTCGTCGGAACTGGCAATCTCTTTCGGTGGCTGGCGACGAGTCGCAGTAGGTATTGTTTCTGGGTCTCGTTTTTCGTCAGCGCGGTATTGTAGGACTGAATAAGAGCGACTCCTCGTTCGGCACAGTCGTTGACGACCTTGAGGAGCCTGCACTTAGCCTTAAGTAACTGGTAAATGGGGTCTGTCAGCCAGAGGGAGGGAGGTTTTGACAAGAACGTCCTGGTTTCATCTTGTCCTATCATGGAGAGTATATCGAATATCTTCAAAGACCGGCTCGTGATGTACGACGCCAATGAAGAACGATGATCGATCACAGTCCCGTCCAGACGTCTTAAGAGTTTTTGGTTTGAGGGACGTAAGAAGTTGTCAACCATAGCTGCTTTGGTAATCTCGTCGACGCGATCGTCGAAGATGGCGAGAGGCGCGAGGTGCTCAGAGAAGTACCACAAATGGCGATAGAAGGCCTTAACAGCCGCCTCCCTGATGGCACGCTCAGGATATTCATGGAGGAGAGCAATTAGGTTTAAGTCGTTGAGGTGGACCCTCTCTGGGAGAGGGGCCTCGTGCCAGTAGCGAGCGTAAATAAGAAAAACGAAGAGGCAAATCTTTGTGACGCCAGCTGTCTCGTGGGCCGTCAACTTAATTTGGCTCCTGAAAAGGAAGATCTTCAGCGAGTATATTGCCTTAGCCATCCACCGCGCGTTGCACATAGCGCCTAGCGCACGAAAGGACGGTTCTCCGTCGGAGGATCCCCCTAGGAATATATGACAGAGCTGAAGCAACTCTCCATAGTCATCTTGTGGGAGCTGGCTCTTGACTGCCTCCGAGTAAAATGACATCATCTCCTCTCGTAGGCCATCCGGAATGCCAACGAAGAGCTCGTCTCCAGCAAAACGGAAATCAACTATATTAATATCAGGCCAGGTCTTCTGGAAGCGTTTGAAGATTCCCACTTCAGGCCCACCGGTTGGTGTCAGGGCGACAGAAAATACGGCCGACAACATTACCTCGAACACGTGATGAAGGCAAGCGATCCAGATGAGCTCCTTTTCCAGAGCCTTCTCAATTAGGGTGCACGCGCCCATATTCGGCCCAGTATTGTTTGCCGTCGTGTCGAAGACTAGTCCCTGGATCATGGGTTTGAGGTTCCATTCCTCCAGCGTTTGGACACACGCATTGCACTGCTCCTCTTCCGTGCCGTGGCCGATCTTAGGGAGGGCAAGAAGTTGCTCTGTTTCACCACCAGTCACCAAGATGGCGACGCGATCCATAAGCTCTTTATTGCCGGCGATATATGGAAGCAGTTTACCGTCCCAGTGGAGAAGCAGTGGGCTGTCCAGCGAGAAAACAGCCTGTTGAGCAGTTGCTACCGCCTCACTAGTGGTGACCCCCGCTCGCTGAATGGTGTTCCGGGATAGCACCACAGACTCCAGGCCATGACCGAGCGCTTGCGTGACGGCTCCTACGACGAACATGGCAGCGCGGTCAGGGAGTTTCACTCGGTCGAGCGCGGCGGCTACTTCCTTGGTCACAATGGTCTGCTTCGATTTCTTATTCCTTGGCTGATCTTGACTGGATGTTGACGGAGCTTGGAAATCATCTTCGGACTCCGTCGATGTGGAGGAGCTACAGATGTCAGCAATGGCGGAACTAGACGGAACAGCCGTATTCGCCTGTTGGGCGCTCAACTTGCTTTTTTCCTTTCGAGCACTGGCCTGATCACTCCTGAGGCGCTTGTGAGTCTCCTTGTTCGTCAAGGTCTTGTCGATCCCGGACATACTCGCGCTCGAGGGATCCTGCTGTTGCATCCGCAGGAACTGTTTGTCTTCTTCGTCCATCATAATACTGAGGGCGTCTTTTCGTGAGATGTCAAATAGTTTGGTGAGATTCTCCTTGAATTTTCTTTCCTTGATTCGGCACCCGTCTTTCGGTTTCAATCGGTTTTTCTTAAACCCACAATATTCTTCATAGAGCTTCCGAAGCTTGCGCACGCCGGAGTCCACCCGCTGGGTCGGAATTCGTGCCTTGTCCCAGATTTTCAGCGCTCTGTCTATGGTGGCCTTAGCACTGTCACCGATTGTGGATCCCTTCTGGTGGTGAAACATGAAGTTCCTGAGAATAGCCCCGTTTGTTGGCAGGCCAGATCCCAAGATGTCCGGGTCCGGCTTACCCAGGATCCAAACTTTCGGACTGCTCCTTGTCATTGTCATGGTCTTGGCCTGTGGAATGGAAGACAAAATGGAAATTAGAGTTAAAGAACCTATACATATGTTTTATGTAGAATATAAAACAAACAATTTTAACAATTTTAATAAACTTTTATAAATTTAAATTTTTTTTTTAATTTTTAACAATTTTAATAAACAATTCATTGTTCCAAATTGCTTATCAAGTCAGTGCAGTAAATGAATGACAGAAAAACTAAGCATAGTGTCTACCATTCACTGGTAAAAAGTTTAACTTGCCTTATTGGTATGATTCACTGAGCGGCGTGACCCAGATGGCAGGAACACAACAAACCACGTCTACACTAAGGTAGGTTGATTTTGGAACTGTGATCTTGGACTAGTCTAGATAGAAAGGTATTAATGTATAAAAAACGTTGCACCAACTCATATTTGTGAAAATGATTGTATTTTTTGAGGATTGTTAATTATTTTTAAGTTGTAAACAGGAAATCTCTTCCTACAGTCCAGGAGCAGAATCTGGAGGAAAAGCTGGATAAACTTTTTGACACATCTGCTTCCACCTGTAAGCTACCTGTTCGTCCCTGTGATGACAATGCTGTGAAGTGCAAGAAAGAAAATTGTCAAACACAGCACATAATCTGCACTTGTCCTCCCAGTATGAAGGTAATGCTATTATTCTTTTAACTTTTAACTGGCCTAACTTAGTGCGATTAGGTGCCTTTTAAATGGAAGGAAATTCAATGGTTGTAATTGAAAAATATCCGCATTTTCCTCCTGTAATCTTCCTTCCCCCCCTGGTAATAGAAATTAATAATCAATTTTTCTTCAGGATTTTATCTCTTATTTTAGATGCGCTATTTAATATACTTTAATATTTCAGGTTCCAGTAGAGGAGAGGGAATACTTGAGAGATCAGAGGGCCAAAATAGGACCCAAGGGTTCTTTCCAGCTGGGATCTGTGGATAAAGCTGCTGTGAAGAGAGACCAGAGGGCTGCAGCTGAAGCAGAAAGATTACAGAGCCAGATTCAACAGCAGCAGGAAGTGGATTTGGCCACTTTTGCCTCCACACCTTCATAAGATATTTCTTTTGAATCCAGCTCAGGAGAATCAGGAGAGGTAATATATATATTTTTTATATCTTATCCCATTTTTACCCAAATTTATCCCTACTTTTTGTCCCTCTTTCCCCCTTTTTTCCCCCATTTTCGCTTTAGTAATTTATTCTTTTTTTCGCCCATTTTCGCCGACTTTTTACCTGAATTTTTACCCATTTTTTCCCCCCATTTTCGTTTAAGTAATTTATTCTTATTTCCGCCCATTTTCGTCGATTTTTACTCATATTTTTCCCTACTTTTTCCCCTATTAGTAATTTATTTTTTATTTTCATTTCAGCCATCTGGTGGTGAAGCTGAAGAGTTCAAGCCAAGGAGGCACCCAAGTGGAGGTTACAGGTTTTTGAAAACCCCCAGATATGCCATGGAACTGATCAGGGGTGATGTTTCTTCCAATCTTGGGGCAAGTCTTGCTAATGCCTTCCTCCTGGACTTACAAGCTATGGACCTGCTTAAGCCTGGCCTTGATGTGAAACAGATAATACTTGATAAATCGAAAATGGACAGGGAAAAAGCTAGAATGAAAGTGAAAAGTGATGAAAAGCACAATGATGGTCTGGAAAAGTTAGTCTGTATTGGGGTTGATGGGAAAGTTGACAAGGACACTTTGCTGTACAGAGAAGTTAAGGATGAAAATGGGGAGACTAAGCTGAAGAAAGGAAAGGGACAAGAGCACCATTTGACTTTCACAAAGGAGCCGGGAACTGAAAGTGGAACATATCTTACTCACAGAGTCATCCCAATTAAAGGTGCGACTGGAGTTCTTCTTGGTGAAGAAGTTGCTAGTGTCTTGGAGGAGTTTAACAGTGTTCATACCCTGAAAACTGTCCTCCTTGACAACACAAATACAAACACTGGCTGGGAGGGAGGCCTTGTAACAGCTCTGGAAAATAAAATTGAGCGGAAATTGCACACCATTGGCTGTTCACTAGGGCGGCTCGTTTTTACACTTTTTCGATATTTGATTGGGGGTAGTGCGGAAAAGTTGCGATTTGGAGAGAAAATAAAGTGTGTAAAATTTTTTTGATCTACGTCAATACCTTCCGGTGGCAGCGAGTCCTTAAAAATCGAAAAATAGGTCTAAAAACATAAAAATACGATATTTGAAAAAATATTCATAATTATATTTGTGAGTATTTTTGAACGGGGTAGATTGGAAAATGGTTTTAAAGACTTACAAAATAAACAATAAAAATTTTAGCACAATCTGTTAATAACTTCCGGTGGCGTCTTAGCCGTTAAAATATCCAAAATATTGATTTAAAGCAAGTTTTAACAAGATGTTATACAAATGTTAATTCCGGTATATTTCTGTGCAAACAACCCTGAGAACACTATTATAGGCTTGAATAAATTAATAGCAGTCATTGAACAATGAACATTATATAAAATGCACACTTTGCATTGCACACTGCACACTGCTACATCCCCCGTTCCCTACCCTATATAAGCTGGGAAAGTAAGCGACGTTGTCAGTTGTTGTGTGTCACGTGTGGCGAGAGGTTGTGTTATAACTTGTTCATCAACCGTGGTATATCACCATTTACCCGCAGTTAGTTGGTAAATATCGTAAATAGATTTATAATGTCTGAAAAGAAACCTTCAAAAGTAACCAGAACGTTAGCAAAATGCCATAGCATCGGTCAACCAGCAGATTTTGTTAATAATGTTCTACCTACTTATGGAGATGTGCTAAGAGCTTATCTCTGGCACCGGAACAACAGAAAAACGACAGGCCAAGATCCTCCATTCCAGATTATTGCCAATGACATCATTTCCAAACTTCAAGAGATATGGCTCACAGCTTCAATCCCAACTTTATCAAGGAAAAGAATACATGATATGCTCAAAAACTATCATAATAAGTACAAGACCTTACTTAAAACAGGTAAACTAAAAAGGAATTCTGAAAGTTACAAAAGTAAATTGAAGTCATTTCAGGAACATTCGGAACAACTATTTGATATTGCTTCTTGTAAATGTGGTAATTGGAATTCTTGTTTTTGCTGTAAAGAAAAAAAAGTGCCCCCAAATGAAAGAACATTTTTAGAAGATCAGCGTACATTGTACGCTGATCTTCTAAAAATGTTATATATGTCGCTACCCCGACTTATGAGCGCAAGACAAATGAGCGCCGACAAATGAGCGCCGACAATTCAGCGCCAAGACAATTAAGCGCAAGACAAATGAGCGCAAGACAATAGAGCGCAAAACAATACCCTAACCTAACCTAACCTAACTACATTATTTTTAAAATCCTTAATAAATATTTTTTTTAACATCCTTAATAAATATTTGTTCAAGCTTATTTTGTTTCTTTTATTCAGTTTTTATTTGCTTGCGCTCTTTTGTTTTTGCGCAAAACAATAACCCAACCTAACTACATTATTTTAAACATCCTTAATAAATATTATTTTTTAACATCCTTAATAAATATTTCTTCAAGCTTATTTTGTTTCATTTATCCAGTTTTTATTTGCTTGCTCTTGCTCAATTGTTTTGCGCTCTTTTGTTTTTGCGCTCAATTGTCTTGGCGCTCTATTGTCTTGCGCTCTTTTGTCTTGCGCTTAATTGTCTTGGTGCTCGATATATATATACACACAACACACTGCCTTCTAAACATTACTGTGGAAAATATTTTAACGGTACGCGTTTTTAAACTTTTATTTTTTGATTAAAAATAAAATTGCATATATTAAGCTGCACAAACTGGCAACTAGTTTTGTGGAATGCCTCGATATATATATACTTCCATCCAAAGAAACTTTACATGCATCTATTTATATATGAAATGTGCGTTTATATATATATGAGCATGCTTCAGATAATTCTGCTTTAATGTTGAGATGAAATACGCATAGAGAAATAATATTGGTATAATGACCTCACTGACAACTCTAAGTATTATAATTGTTTTAGTTTAAAAATACTGGATTTAGAATTTGGGGAGAATTTAATGAAATATGCTTCGTACTGCAATAATTCGAATTAATCTTCTCAAAAATGTTCAAATAACAGAACTAATTCAATGCATAGCGCACTGTGGCAACTAATCTTGTAGCCCGATATATATATATATATATATCGTGACACGACAATTGGGCGAAGGACAGGTGAGCGCCGACAATTGAGCGCCAAGACAATTAAGCGCAAGACAAAAGAACGCAAGACAAAAGAGCGCAAGCAAATAAAAACTGGATAAAAGAAACAAAATAAGCTTGAACAAATATTTATTAAGGATGTTAAAAATAATGTGGTTAGGTTAGGTTGGGTTAGGTTGGGTTAGGTTAGGTTGGGTTAGGTTGGGTTAGGTTAGGTTGGGTTAGGTTAGGTTAGGTTATTGTTTTGCGCAAAAACAAAAAAGCGCAAAACAATTGAGCGAGAGCAAGCAAATAAAAACTGGATAAAAGGTTAGGTTAGGTTATTGTTTTGCGCTCTATTGTCTTACGCTCATTTGTCTCGCGCTTAATTGTCTTGGCGCTGAATTGTCGGCGCTCATTTGTCCTGCGCTCATAAGTCGGGGTAGCATACATTATATATATATGTGTATATATATATATGATGAAAAACCACGAAGGAAAGGAAACACAGAATGGTGCTCAAGCGCTTTCGTCTAGTGACATCCTCAGGAACAGTCATTACACGAAAGCGCTTGAGCACCATTCTGTTTCATTTCCTTTATGGTTTTTTCATCATAAATATTTTTCACGTGTCATTTTCGTGAAATAATTTTCATATATATATATATATATATATATATATATATATATATATATATATAAAATATATATATATATAAATAATATATATATATATATACAGGGTGGGCCGTAAGTTTCCATACATAGGAAAATTTAAACGTTTGTTTTTATGTTTCAGATACCCTAAGAATATGCGTTGTAAGATCTTGTTTATTGATGAAGCAAATTTTTACGTCAATGGAGAGGTTAATCGCAAAACATACGTTATTGTAGTAATGCTAACCCTAACTGGCTGAGTCCGACGAAGATGCAAGGTGCCGGTAAAGTGATGGTGTGGGCCGGGATATGGGGTGACAGAATTATTGGACCAATTTTTGTCAGTGGAAATCTTAATGCCGAAAGGTATCTTAACATGTTGCAAGAAGAGATTTTCCCATCCCTGCTAAACGAGGAAGGTAACTTCCCAGTTTACTTCCAGCAAGATGGAGCTCCACCTCATTATGGTCTTCACGTGCGTCGGTATTTGGATCAGCAGTTTCCGGATGCTTGGATTGGTCGGCCTGGTCCTGTGGAGTGGCCTCCCAGATCCCCAGATCTCACCCCCCTTGATTTCTATCTTTGGGGGCACTTGAAGGCCATGGTGTATCAGGAAAAGATACGAGACATAAATCATCTAAAGGAACGTATCACCAACGCCATTACAAGCATAACGTCAACTGTGCTAATGCGTGTTCATCAACAGTGGGGAACACGTATTGAAATGTGTTTTCAAAACAATGGCAACCATGTAGAGCATATTATATAAATAAAAATGGTTGTCCATAAAAAATGTTTATTTTTCCTATGTATGGAAACTTACGGCCCACCCTGATATATATATATATATATATATATATATATATACTGCCTTCTAAACACTCTATCGTAAAATCACAGTGAAAAATATTTTAATGGCATGCTTCAACAAATTACTGGTTTGGAACATCTCGTCTCCAATAAATACATACAAATTAATTAAATAGCGCTATCTATTCTTCAAACATGATGGAGATAAATGCGAAAAATGAAACAGTTAGCTCTATTTTAATTTCTATTTTGTTTTAAAAATCATATTAATGCTTTTTATGTTATAGTTTAAGGATAAATTAGTATATTAAGGTGAAATTTTGTTTTTGTATTAAACTTAGTTTATCATATTCGATTTTTTGTTTGAAAGGTTGGCAACGTAACGTCAAATTGGCCTCGTGGTGTTCCACCATGAGAAGCTTAATAGAAAAACTATTAGCGTTGCCCTTTTTTTGAGACCTTGTCGGTCTACTCCCTGACCCCATAAACGTTTATACTTAATAGCTTTGTCTATTAATTGGGTCATATTTAGAGACCTTGTCGGTCTATCAAGAGCTAATAAGTAAAAGCCATGAGTAAGGTGGGTTTGGTTAGGTGATGGTAAGCTATACTTAGATGATTAGGATTAGTGGTTGTGGTGCTGGTCGTGGTGCTGTGGTGTTTTTTTTTGTGTGGTGGTTTTGCTCGTATATATTTTGTTAGTGGGGCTTTTCATGCATCTGTTTATATACGTTGTGTGTGTGTGTGTGTAATAATAGGGGATCTATGGGCGTATATATAGTCGGGGAGTGTATGTGCGTTTGTGTGCACTTTTAATACGTTCGAAGGTTATTAATATATACCAGCCATTTATCCCTTCTAACTCTTCTAAGCCAACTGCCAACTGGCGGATTTCGAGTTCTAAGCCAAGCGATGCTGTAAAGATCTCTTATGCGTCTGTATCTCGCAAGCGATGGATGCTCTGTCTTCCGCTCTCTCCTCCTCTTTTCCTCTCTTAGGTTAGGTATACCCCTTTGGGGGTGAGGCCGTCCCATCTTCTCCCCCCAAGAGGTGGACTCCCCCAGCTTGCTGGGGGATTCCCCCTTGTTTTGGCACCCTGGGGGTTGGCACTGGGGGAGGGGGTTGGTACCTTGCAGCAAGGGGGTGTGGTGGGTGGCACTAGCACTCATCTGAACAACATTGCAATTTCTCTGCATTCGTCTTGTTTGCGGGCATACTACTCCCCTCCATTAAGTTTACTTTAGAAGTGGAACAAAACAACTCAATCCCGGTTTTGGACGTGCGTGTACATAGGGAAAGCCTATGTTTTAAGTTTAGTATTTATTGGAAAAAACAAACAATTTGTCCTACGTACACTTTTACTCCGGACATGAAACCCCCATCAAGAAAGCCATATTTTCTTCAATGTATCTCCGCGCTCTTTGGATCACCAGTCCGGAATACATGGATGCAGAATTACAAAAAATCAACAGTATTGGAAGTGATTTGTGTTACCAACCTCCTTTTTTGGAATTTTGTTTTAACAAGGCAAAACGAACTTTCTATCGTGTAAATAATAACCCTCGCACTTTGTCAAAGAATATTTTAGTACTTCCATTTTTCTCAGGCTTTTTAGGCATTGCTAACGTATTTAAATTTTTTAGTATTAATGTAGTATTTCCATATGACAATATTGTGAAAAATATAATAAAAGATAGTCCTCCCAATAATTCAAGCATTATCTATAAAAATTGGTTGTAAACAATGTGATTCCTTTTACATTGGACAGACGGGAAAGGATTTGCAAACGTGCATCAATATTCCGTTAGAATGGAACAGTTGTCCAGTGCCCTTTTCGTCCATTTGTCAGAGTTATCCCACTGTATTGATTGGAATAATGCTTCAATTTTGCTTCACTCAAGCAACATTGTTAATAGAAATATTCTTGAGTTTGCCATTATTCAACTTACAAATAATTTCAACATTAGCCAGGGCCTTTTTTCGCTTCATCCTGTTGTTTTGAATTCGTTCAGAAAGAATTTAGACAAAAGGAGCAAAGTGCTAAAACTAGTAGCTTTTCCTTATAATTTGTATGCTCCTCCTACAATTTTTATTTTTTTAATTTTTAATTTTTTTTGTGAACTATGTATAGTCTCCAACTTGTTATTTATTTCAGTGTTCCTGAGGATGTCATTAGACGAAAGCGCTTGAGCACCATTCTGTGTTTCCTTTTTCCTTTGTGGTTATTTTCATCATATATATACACACTATACAGTATATATATATATATATATATATGGATGAATTTCGCACTTAATTAAACACGTGAAATAAATGAATGATGCAATCCACAAGGAAAAAGAAAAAATTATTCCAAAATATTTTTTCCGTGTGGGTTTGCTTCATATATACAGTATATACATTATACAGGGTGTACATAAATTATATTTACAACTTCTCTCTGAAATAAAAATATTGGGAAACGAGGTGCACATACCGTTTTTACGTCATCTGTGAGAGAAAGTAATAACGTTTCACATAACCTCAAACACATTCAACATGGGCACCATTCGTCGCACATAACACGTCCAAACGGTATTCTATCTCCATCCATGTACGCTGCAACATTTCAACGTCAACTCTAGCAAAAGCAGCAGCAAATCTGGTCTTTAAATCGCCGATGTTGGCCACTGGAGTTGTGTACACGCAATCTTTTACATAGCCACGTAGGAAAAAGTCAAAGGGTGTTATGTCTGGTGATCCGGCCGGCAAAGAGATGGGCCCCCAACGAAATTCCCTTAACATGCATTTACCAAATGTTATAATGTTTTCAAAATACTTATTTAATCGATTCTAAAATTGTTATATGTGGGAACAGCCTAAAACCCTGAGTGTATTCAGAACTTTGCCCAGCCTATTTTTAAACATACTTACGCTTTGGCTTGGAACAACCTCCAAGGGAAGTTGGTTCGAGATATTAACTATTTTACAGGAGAAGAAATTACCGCAGATAGAGGTACTAAACGATTTTAGTTCCAATTTAAGGCCATTGTTTTTTGTCTCCATTAATACAAGGCATGTAGTGCATGCCTTCCTTTAGTTAACAAAATATGCTTTCCAATTTGAGGCCATTGTTTTTTGTCTCCATTAATACAAGGCATGTAGTGCATGCCTTCCTTTAGTTAACAAAATATGCATATATGTTGCAAACACGTACCAACATATATATCACAAATATAGGGTGGGGCACGGGAACCAAGTGTTTTTGGAATAATCAGGAAAATGATATTTATTTTTGTAAAGAAAATATATTGGTAGAACAACATTCGTAAGAACATAGCATTTCATGTCATAATAATCATGTACCGAAAATTATATCTGGCATATGATGTCCTTGGCCGTCGACGCATTGTTGAAGGCGTTTACGAAAATTGGCCTCCACTCTTCCCAGCAGGTCTCTGTTGATTTGGATGATTTGTTGACGGATCGCTTTCTTCAATGCATCTAATGTACGGGGCTTGTCCTCGTAGCACGTGACTTGAGTACCCCCATAGAAAGAAGTCACATGTGGACAAGTCAGGGGACCGAGGGGGCCATGCAATGTCACCAAATCTCGAAATGAGATGGTTGGGAAACAGGGGGCGAAGAACAGCCATTGACGCTCTGGCGGTGTGTGGCGTGGCCCCATCTTGCTGAAACCACAAATGTCGACGAGCAATACGCCTTCTTCGTAACTCAGGGAGGAAAAAGGTGTTCACCATCTCAATGTAACGCCCAGATGTTATGGTAACGGTAACCCCATTTTGTTCGAAGAAATAGGGACCGATGACGCCAAACTTTCCCACCGCGCACCAAACTGTAACCTTAGGGCTATGCAGCGGTTTTCATGGAGTTGTCGCGGATTTTCAGCAGCCCAATACCGACAGTTTTGATTGTTGACGGCCCCATTAAGGTGGTAAATGGGCTTCATCACTCATTACCACCATCATGTTTTCATTCTGCTCATAAAGTGCAAGCATTTCCTGTGCAAAATTCAGTCGTTGGGGGCAATCGTTTACATTCAATTCCTGCACCATCGCTAACTTGTATGGGTGAAAATGTAATTCTTCATGCAAAATCCGTCTAACAGTACGATTGCTGATTCCGAGTGCAGCTGAATGTCTCCGAGCAGAGCGGCCTGGGCTTTGCAACATCGCTTGTCTGACCCTTTCAACGTTCTCTGGAGTACGCACAGTGCGTTGCGGCCCCTTCGGTTTTGTTTCATTATTGAGCCTCCTGTTCGAAGATTGTTAACCCAACGTAAGATTGTGTCACGAGCGGGAACAGAGTCATTTCGATGAATGTTGAATCTGCGGCGAAACGCACGCTGAACTGCTGTCACTGACTCGCCACTCCTAACAAAATGATCATACGCGAACATGCGGTGTTCTAACGTCCACTGCTCCATGATGGCACCTGAAAGATAAAGGTGAGTGTTAGTTAAAGTTAAATGCTATGAACCCAGGAATGGAATGCTACCTACCGCACGCCCCTCCCATTCCTAATGGCCGATTACTAGCTATTCAAAAAACACTTGATTCCCGTGCCCCACCCTGTATGATCATTATATTTTTAAAAAATTATTATTTTTCTTTAATTTATAATTAATCATCCCAGTAATATTAATAAAATTTCCTTGTGTTCATTAATATTACCCTGTGTCTTATTTATAACATTGCTAACCAAAAAATATGCATTCAAACAATGTGTCTTTCTTACATGGGTGAAAACTACTAAATATTTTACTCTATTTGCTCGAACGAATGTGGATTTCTGGCTGCATGCAAAATGTTACAGAAAGGCGTACATACATTGACATAAGCGCTCCAAAATGAACCTTATTGTGTACTGTTTTAATTTAAGGGTTTAAAAACATTAATGCGAGGTGATTTTTTGTTAAAATTTACGAAGGTATATTTAATGATGATATATTTATATTAAGAATAAAGTTATATTTAAAGCCTCATTTTCATAATCATTTCATATCCACTATAATTCCTTCAAAAGCATGCATGCATTTTCAAAACCGTATGCAAGCCTTAACGTTACAGAAAGGCGTACATACAGTGACATAAGCACTCTAAAGTGAGCCTTATTGAGTGTTGTCCGAAGACAGCACAATGTTTCCCTGTGTTCCTTTCAAGTACCACTCACCAGATGCCAATTTTCGCCAGGCTCATTCAATTATAATAAATAAATAAATCATATGGAATACATACGAGTAGTTCCGAGCCACACTGGCTAACAACCCACCTACGGTCAATTGCCTTTTTCCCAGCAGGTAGCACTTCAAGGCCTTCTATTTCACGTGTGTCATGGATATTAGTCAAAGTTGTACATAAAGTCTATAATCCATAACACACGTGACACAGAAGGCTTTTGCCCCAAATTACTTGGACAGGTTCGCGTATGTATCTGCATATATATATATTAGGGTGGTCCTTAAAATTCAAAGTTGGGAAGTTTCAGCTCCCACCCCCGGAAATCATTCGAATGGTTGCGAAAACTCTCTAGTTGAATGTTTTATTAAATCGAACAACGTTTACCCCTCCCTCATCGACCTTGAACTTTTACCCCCGGAGTTGTTGCCCGGTTGCAGTTGTTGCCGTTGTTGCCCGGTTAGCGATCCTGGGTCTGTAGGGTTCGCTTCCGAGAGTCCGGAAACTGGCAGCGGTGGCGAGCGACGACTTGCAGGAGGAACTGGAGTTGCTCCTCGTCGTGGGTCAGCGTCCGGTTGTACTCTTGGACGAGGGCAACTCCTCGCTCGGCATGGTCGTTGATTACGGCGAGCCCTCCCACACGTGCCGCCGCTGTCTTGAAGTCTTCCCGCTTCGGCCAGGTCTCCGGGTCGACCTCGAGGAAGCCGTCCTCCAGTCGAAGTTTCTCGAAGAAACCTCGTGTGTTGGACGACGCCAGGTCTTCCAACTGAAGCCCGGCGAGTACTCGGTTTGGCAGCGTGGGCCGCTTCGCCGGGGACTCCTCACCGACCCGGTCGTGGGGAGAGGCGATGATCTTCCTCTTCTGATCGACGGCGATCTCCGGATCGAACAGCGCCAGCGCCACCAGCTCCTCCGACAGGTACCAGAGGTGGTTCTGGAACTTGGTCAGCGCCGCCTTGGCCACCGCAGGGTTGATGTCAGAGTAGGCCAGCAGGTCCTTGAGGAGGGCGAAGTCATTTCGGGGGGCAGTTGCGGCGATCGGAGCCTCCGTCCACGCCTTGGCGTAGACCCGACAGACGAAGATGCAGATGCTCTGGAGGCCACTCTCCTCCCTCGCCGTGAGTTTGAACTGCTGTCGGAACATCCAGACCTTCAAGGCGTAGATTGCCTTCGCCATCCAGCGGGCGTGGTGAATCGGCCCGGGAGCTCGGAAACGCACTCCTCGCGGGGGGACGTGACCGACGAAGAGGAGGGTGAGCTCGAGCAGCTCACGGTAATCGTCGCGCAGGTCCTTGCGCTCGACTATCGCCTTCTCAAACCACTCCGTGTCGACAGTGGTGAGCAGAGGAGCGACATCGGGGTGCGCAGCGCCGGACTCGTACTGGCTTCTGTCCAGGAAATCCCAGCGCTCCTGAAAACGCTTGAAGAGGGTCACGTCAGGACCGGACGTGGGGCCCATCACAGCCGTGAACGCCGCACCGAGGAGGAGCTCCAGCACATGATGGCGGCACGCGAAGTAGAGCAAGTCTTTCGCGAGGTGTTGCTCGATGAGGACGCACGCTCCGTTGTTCCGGCCGGTGTTCGAGGCGGTGGTATCGAATGACAAGCCACTCACTTGCTCAGTGAGCTCCCACTCCTCCAACGCGTTGAGGACGGCCTTGGCCATCTCAGAGCCCGTTCCACTCGGCAGCTTCGGGACGCCCAGGAGCTGCACCGCGCCGTTACCGGAGACCAAGATGGGAAGCCGATCGACTTGCTCCTTGCTCGTCAAGTCCTGCATGAGCTTACCGTCCCAGTGAACGACAAGATTGCCGGCCCTCAGCTCTTCCTTGAGCGCCACGTTGAGCCTGGAGCGGTGCCTGCGCCGGTGTCGGCGGATGGAGCTGCGGTTGATATTGAGCTCTGCGACGTCGTGCCCAAGCGACCGGGCAACCTCTGTCAGGACGTAGACAGCTCCTCGGTCGGTCACCTTCGTGCGATCCAGCGACGACGCCACAGCCGCCGAAACGATGTTCGTCGTGCCCCGCCTGGAGCGCTTCGGAGCCCGAGGACTCCCTTCTTCTCCATGGTCGTCGCTCTCCGCTGCGCTTGCGGCACCACTGGAAGAGGACGAAGACCACTCGAGCTCCACTCGGGCCGTAGATGTCGTCGCTTCTTCCTCGGCTCGCTGCCTCCGTCGGTCTTCTTCCCCTTGGCGTTGAGATGCGCGGGCATCGACAGCGGCTAGCGTCGAGTCGACGGACCCCAGCTTGCCGCGCCGACGGGTTCGCGCTGAGCGAGGAGGAACGCCTTGTCCTCCTCGTTCTTGAGCAGCTCCATGGCGTTAGCGGCAGCGACGTCGAACAGGTTCATCATCCGCTCGCTGAACTCGTCCTCCCGCTTCGCTTGAGCGCCAGCTCGCCCCTTGTTCCTCTTCACATCGTTGAACTCCTTGTGGAGCTTCTCAATCTTGGTGACGATGTGGTCCTTCCGGCGGAGGGGGATTCGCGCCTTGGACCACACCTCGGTGACGAGCTCGACGACCTGGTTGGCGGCCTCTCGAAGTGACTTCTTCTGGACGTCGATCCTGTAGACCGTCAGGGCCAAGACCTCTTTTTGCGAAGGAAGTTGCGACCCGGCGATCGATTCCTGCGGGGCAATCAGGTAGCGCAGCTTCGCTGCCATGATCCAGGTTATCTACTTAAAGGTTGAAGGAGTTATTCACTATTCAGTTTAAATTATAATCATTAGAATTTACAGTTTTACACACATTAGTTATCCAACCACTGACGGGTAGCTTGACTTATGGTTAAAGGAGTTATTCAGTTTAAATTATAATCATTAGAATTTACAGTTTTACACACATTAGTTATCCAACCACTGACGGGTAGCTTGACTTATGGTGAAAGGAGTTATTCAGTTTAAATTATAATCATTAGAATTTACAGTTTTACACACATTAGTTATCCAACCACTGAAATCTGGAAAGAATGAAAAAACAACATTACAAATTATGTAACATTTACTTGAAAGTAAAAAAATTAGCTTAATGGTAATGCTCAATGAGGGAGGGGGTAAACGTTGTCCGATTAAAAAAATAAATCACCTGGAGAGTTTTCTCGACCATTTGAACGATTTCCGCGGGTGGGAGCTGAAAAATGTTCAACTTGAAATTTCACCCCCTAAGCATGGACCACCCTAATATATATATATATATATATATATATATATATATATATATATATATATATATATATATTATATATATACAGGCCCGGATTTAGCTATAGGCGAACTAGGCGATCGCCTAGGGCCTCGCGCCAAAGGGGGCCTCGCTCAAGCCGTTTTGCGCGTTCTGTTCAAGTGATATTAATGATTTAGAACTCTATGAAGAACTTAAAGTACTTTGCAGGTTTATACCTGAGAAAACAGATCTCGGAAATGCCCTTGTTTATATAGTGCAAAAACAACTAAGTGAGATTTATCCTAATGTTTATGTTGCACTTCGAATAGTATTAACCATCCCAGTTACTGTTGCTTCGGCTGAAAGAAGTTTCTCGCGTCTCAAACTTATTAAAACATATTTGCGTTCCACCATGTCTCAAGCGAGATTGCAATCATTAGCTATGTTATCAATAGAAAACGATATAACAAATTCATTAGATTATTCTCAATTAATTGAAGAGTTTAGCTCGAAGAAAAGTAGAAAAGCATTGCTGTAATATTCAAGGAGCATCTGAACCAAATATTAAAGCATTAATATTTAGCCTGATAAGTCGATCGCTCACTATTATAAAAAATGAAATGTCAACATCTCTTATACATAGGCTGACCATATTTCCTTGAGACAAAAACGGGACATTGGGATGGCAAAAAAGGGACGGGGTTATGTAATATTCTGTATTCATGAAAAAGTAAGTACATAAACCGGGACAAAATTGACATTTTTATTAAAACGACGGGACGGCCAGGAAATATAAAACAAACGGTACTGTCCCGTTCAAAACGGTACGTATGGTCAGCCTACTTATACATCACATATGAAAAACGTTTGTATACTAAGGAAAGTCATTACCTATAATATTATAGAAATCTTAGAAATCATTGTCTTATATTTTCGATACAAATCTTGATTCATATTATAATTTATACTTATTTGTATGGTTTATTTATATTTCTTATACAATTTCCATGCGTGATTATTTTGGTTTGGTTTAATTTTTAAGTGCTGGCATAGTTCTGTCTATGCGGGATTCTAATATTGCTGGTATAGTACCGATAATTAAGTCCATATTTTCATATATATAGGCCTAGGGCCTCTCAATTTCTAGATCTGCCTAGGGCCTCGCAACTTTTAGATCCGGCCCTGTATATATATATATATATATATATATATATTATATATATATATATATATATATATATATAAGGGTGTCCCAGGAGGAAATGTCAAGAATGCACCATTTGACTCTTTGGGTATTTCTAAGTAGAAAGTATTATATCGACATGTGCCTGATTCCCAGCCGTTACCGAGATACAGGCCTTTACATTTGGGCACCACCTCACTACGGCAAGGAGGTTACTACATACTTAAATCAACGGTTTCCGGGAAGGTGGATTGGACGTGGAGGACCTGTGGCATGGCCCCCTCGTTCGCCTGACTTATCTCCGCTAGATTTTTTTGTCTGGGGTTCTTGAAGAGTAACGTTTATCAGCGGGGTAAGCCCGAAACTAGGGAGCAGTTGGTTGCACGTATACAGGATGCGTTCATAAACCTCAGAAATGAACTTCCGCGTTTTCCTTGGCAAGACTCGATGGATCGGAGGCTCGCCGCGTGCATTGAAGAAGGAGGGGTCACTTTGAAACCATTCTGCAATAAGTGCAATAGTGTATTGTATGTTTGTACTTTTTGTAAACCACAAGTGTCATTTAATAGTATCTAATATCGCCTTTTTATTATGTTTTAATTACCCAAATGTAGAAGCCTGTATCTTGGTAACGGTTGGGAATCAGACCCATATCGATATAATACTTTCTACTTAGAAATACCCAAAGAGTCAAATGGTGCATTCTTGACATTTCCTCCTGGGACACCCTGTATATATATACACTGTATATATGTGTATACATTTCCTACAATATTGTTTGCGGTCTCGCTCAACATCGCCATAGAAACCGGTAACGTAAACCACGCTGCCAGGCGTTTAAAACCGTGCGATAAGCGCTGTCGGTGGTTGGCGAGCGAGAAGGTTAAAATTTAGGATATACTGTATATACTAGTCAGAGCTGGGCACTTCCGCAAACACTTCCGCAAACCGCAAATTCCGCAATTGCGGAAGTATGTTTTTCGTTTGCGGATTTGCGTTTGCGGCAAAGTCATCGCAAATTAGTGAATTTGCGTTGCGGAACAAAGACCGCAAACGCAAATCTTTCCGCAAATTTCCCACGTGGCCACTGGCCAAGCCCGCTAGTGCTGTGACGCTGCTGTCACTGGCCGCCAATTGGCTGGCAGGCAGCGCGTCATCTTTCCCGCCACTCCGCCGCCCCGTGCATCTTCCCGCCATCTCACACAAGCCAGTTTGAATCTGTTAGTTGCAGCGAGTGGACGGAGCTCCAGCCTTCGTCACCCAGACCCAGTGCTTTGTTTTCTTGCCGATTCTCTTTATTTTTTCGCCATTAATTACTTAAAACTGTTTTCCTATTTCAGTATTTCCTATTTCAGCTATTTGAGTCGTGATACTGACTGTGAATATAGTCATAGTGTAACTAAGACTAAGTGCGATGGAAAGCCATAGTGAGTACGCTAGCGTTGAGAGCGAGGGCAGCCATGCTGCTGCTAGTGATTATGTGGACGTGCCCGACGTGGTTATGATGGACGATCAGGACGAAGACCGAGGCCAGGCCCAAGGGTCAAGTGCAAGTTCTAGTGAAGAGGACTTTAGCCACCCTTGGCCCCACTTGGAACTTTTTTATGGCCCTGTTCTAGCCAAGAAAAAGTGATTGAAAGGGGCAAGACGATCATAAAGGGCGCCGTGGAATGCAAGAAGTGTAAGGCGAAGGTGGCGTTCAACACGTACAGCCTGTACTCCCTTAAGAGCCACTACCAGCGTGTGAGTACTTACTATTAATTGAATAATTATTAGTACTAGCAAAAATGTCGCCCTCCGGGCAACTTTTGCTAAGATGTCCGAAAAGCTTTAGGAATTTCAGCATCAGACACATATTTTTTAACAGATTCAACACAAAAAGTAGCTTCACTACAATTTTAAAAAAATATTTTTGAAAGGAGTTTATTGTTTAATCATAAAAAGTAAACACATGCAAATAAATTGAGCTTCACACAAAATTCTGAAAAACTAACCTCTGTATTTTGGTGCCATTTTGGGTGTGTGGAATTTCGGGGGGCACTTAAACTTTGCCGGGGGGCATATTTTCATGGGGGATTCGGGTTTGGGATCGGGGCCATATCCAGCCAAGAAGGGGTCATATTTTAGGGGTCCACTTTGGGGGCAGGGCCATAGCCATCCAAGATGGGCGTCATATTTGAGGGGCCCCACTTTGGGGGTGGGGCCATAGCCAGCCAATATGTGGTTTGTATTCTGGGGTGGCCATTTGGGGGGCGGGGCCATAGCCAGCCAATATGGGGTTTGTATTCTAGGGGGCCCATTTGGGGGGTGGGGCCATAGCCAGCCAATATGTGGTTTGTATTCTAGGGGGCTCATTCGGGGGGGTACCTTCGCCTTCGGCGACAATGACCGAATTGAAAACGGACTGACTGACAGACAGACAGACAGACAAACAGACAGACAGACACTTGCTCCATTATACAGGGTGGGCCGTAAGTTTCCATACATAGGAAAATTTAAACGTTTGTTTTTATGTTTCAGATACCCTAAGAATATGCGTTTGTAAGATCTTGTTTACTGATGAAGCAAATTTTTACGTCAATGGAGAGGTTAATCGGCAAAACATACGTTATTGGAGTAATGCTAACCCTAACTGGCTGAGTCCGACGAAGATGCAAGGTGCCGGTAAAGTGATGGTGTGGGCCGGGATATGGGGTGACAGAATTATTGGACCAATTTTTGTCAGTGGAAATCTTAATGCCGAAAGGTATCTTAACATTGTTGCAAGAAGAGATTTTCCCATCCCTGCTAAACGAGGAAGGTAACTTCCCAGTTTACTTCCAGCAAGATGGAGCTCCACCTCATTATGGTCTTCACGTGCGTCGGTATTTGGATCAGCAGTTTCCGGATGCTTGGATTGGTCGGCGTGGTCCTGTGGAGTGGCCTCCCAGATCCCCAGATCTCACCCCCCTTGATTTCTATCTTTGGGGGCACTTGAAGGCCATGGTGTATCAGGAAAAGATACGAGACATAAATCATCTAAAGGAACGTATCACCAACGCCATTACAAGCATAACGTCAACTGTGCTAATGCGTGTTCATCAACAGTGGGGAACACGTATTGAAATGTGTTTTCAAAACAATGGCAACCATGTAGAGCATATTATATAAATAAAAATGGTTGTCCATAAAAAAATGTTTATTTTTCCTATGTATGGAAACTTACGGCCCACCCTGTATATAGATTAATTAGTACTTAATATTATTTATTTTATATTTATTTTACTTTATTTTTTTCCCAGGTCCACCCCAACGATTTGAAACACCTCGTCGCTGCCATCAGTGGTGGGTCGAAGCGCGGCCGGTCCCTCTCTGGCAGCTCGGGCGAAACCAATGTCACCAAGAAGAGGATGTTCCAGACCAGCATCGAGTCCTGCTTTGCTGGATCATTTAACAACAATAAGGCCCTGGAGTTTTTCTACAGGTAATGTAAATGATTTAAATAAATAATTAAATGTAAAGGTTAAAGGCCAAAGCAGTAAGCACCCTGACCACGTCTGTAATCTGTATAACTCTGTACTAGGCTAAGCTAAGGTACTTCAATATTTTGAACTTAGTAAAATCATTAAATCAATTACTACTTACTAGGAATTTTTCTGAATTATTAATTAGAAAATAAATTTATAAAATTATTAAATTATAATACATACTGTAGTATACCGTAACACTATAGTATGAGTAATTACATTTCTTCATTTAATAAATAATTGAATAATTAATTAATATTAGTTATTATTCTTATTAACTTGCTTCTCGTCTTCTCCACAGGTTCATGATAGCTGAGATGTGTCCTGCGAAGTACAGTGAGTCCCCGGACCTAGCTTCATTCCTGAAGTTCCTCAACCCCCAATTCAAGCTTCCCTCCAGGCGGACATACATAAGGACCCTGAAGAAGAAGGCAGAGGTGTGGAAGGATCAGCTAACCGCCATGATGGACGAGGTGAGGTATGTGGCCACCACCGCGGACTGCTGGACGGCACACAACCGGTCCTTCCTGGGCATGACCGCCCATTGGATCGATTCCTCCAACCTCACCAGGAAGAAGGCGGTCCTAGCATGCATGGAGCTGCCTGTGGCTCACACCTTTGAAGTCCTGGCGAACAACATGCAGGACGTCCACCAAAAATTCCACATTGATGCCAAGGTTAGTTTAAGTTAGTTACACTTACCAAAGTAAAAGTACTAAAACTTGGCAAAGTTACCAGTTGAACTTAGCAGGTAGCAACCATAATCCATAAGACCATAACATTGATTTTTTTTAACGCTGAGAACATATTTATTTAAGTATATAAATATTTAAAATTGTTTTTTTAGGGTGATTGATGGAATTCAATAATTAATTAAATGTTATTTTTATTTTATATATTTTTTTATTTTTACTTTTTTTTATAGTATATATGCCTTATGGGTGGCCTGTCAAAGTGGAAGATATTAACAGAATGGAATGTAATGAGATGCGAATAAATAATAATATGCAATTAATGCAATTATGGGCATTGGGCACGCACAATTAAGTAATACTTTTAATTGATTTTACAGGTCACCAGCACAACCACGGACAACGGGAGCAACTTCCTCAAAGCATTCAGGGTCTTTGGCGACTCCTCCGAGGATCCCGACGCTCATGAGGCTCAGGACCCTGACGAGGACAGTCCCGGCATGATCGAGGAGGAGGACACTGAAGAGAGGCAGGAGGTTCAGCCTGTTGACCTGGCCCAGCTCATGGAGGACGAGGAGGAGCTCGTTGCCGCGGCCGGGGTGACTTCCACCTTGCAACTGCCTAACCACCACAGGTGTGCAGCCCACACACTGAACCTGTTGGCGACGGCGGATGTGGACAGAGTTCCCATGTGGTCAACGGGTCTCCGTCCCTGCTTCTCCAGGGTGAAAGCCAAGGCCCACGCCCTTTGGAACAAACAAAATCGCAAGCCGACCACAGCAGCCACCATCAAGAAGGAGCTGGGCAAGAAATTAAAGACCCCCAACGTCACGCGATGGAACTCCATGTATGATTCTATGCAGGTCTTATCTGAACAACTCGACACAAAGCTTGCCCAGGTAAACACGATCTGCCTGCACAACAACATCTCCTCCTTCACCCCGACAGACAATGAGATCATGAAGGAGTACCTCACTGTGATGAAGCCGGTCGCCACCAGCCTGGACAAGCTGCAGTCTGAGAGGGAGGCTTACATGGGGGTCCTTCTTCCAACCCTCTATGTTCTCAGACAGAGGCTGGAGTGCATGAAGACCAAGCCCTTCAAGTATGCCAAGCCATTGTTGGAGTACCTCCTGGAACACCCTAATAGTGAGGAGAAGAGGCCAAAGGGGTTCAAGGGCAGGTTCTCCACCATATTCTCAAACATGGACCTTCTCATGGCGACTGCAATTCACCCCTTCTTCAAACTGCATGTGGTCCGGCACATCAACCCTGGCAATGTCGACGCGACGAGAACGAGGCTGTTGGATGAAATCCGGGAGCACGCTGCCATCGAGACTTCCGGACCCAGCAGTGCCGAGGACGACGATGACGAGGACGAATTCTTCAAGGTGATTTACTGATCATTTTCGTTATTTACATAATCATTAATTCATTATGTAGATTAAAATTTAATTATTTAGTTATAAATTAATGTGTGACCGCACTCTGCGTAGCCTAGTTGTAGTAGTTGCCAGTTACTGTTAGTACTACTCATAGTCTGAGCTCACTCACACTCAGTCATTCAATTTGAACAATTTGAACAATTTCTGACTTGTTAGTTGTTGTTACTGAGTCTGTTAGTAACTTAGACTGTCATACTTAATAGTAAATTACTATTTTTTTGTATTATTTATTAAATTATTTAATTTATTTCCAGGAGTTGAGGACCCCAACGCCAATGGAGAGGGAGACCAGCAACAGCAACTCCAATCGCCTCTCCAACAAGTTGGCGAAAGAGTTGGACAGTTGGTCCTCTGACAAGGAGAAGAACAAGGAGCTGGAGCAGAGCATGTTCCCCAAACTTCACCGCAACGCCTGGGTTCATGTTTTCCTCAAGTATAACACGGCCATCCCCAGCTCTGCGGCCATGGAGAGACTGTTCTCCCAGGGGTCAGATATAATGAAGCCCAAAAGGGCCAGCCTGACCTCTGACAACTTCGAACGTCTCGTGTTCATGAAGGGGAACATGGACTTATTAAAACTGGATTTGGCTCAGTTACTGGAGGAGGACGACTGAACTTGTTGACAAAGCCAGAGGCGTACACTTGTAGAGGCTAGAGGGGTTGAGTTGTACAGTGAGTTCAAGTTGTGTACAGTCACAGTGTTAACTTAATTTAACTTGTGTAATGTAATGTGTGTACAGTTACTACAGTTACAGTACAGTCTTCTCTAACGTGTCTAAGTCTCAAAATTTATGAAATTCAAATGATTAAATTTATTATTTAATTTATTTACTATTTACTTGCAGGTGTTTTTGTTCAATATAATATATCAATATATGTAGTATTTTTATTTCTTCTACAATAGTGATTTATTGTAATAAATTATTTAGCCTTGTTTTTAATAAAAACAAGGCTAAAACATTAAACATTAAAAAGATATAAAAACTTTTTATACCTCTTTAATGTTTTGGATACTTTTTATAGTTAAAATTGCGATTGCGGAATTTGCGGTTTGCGGAAGTGTTTGCGGAAGTGCCCAGCACTGTAAAAATTGGAAATATGGTTTGCGTTTGCGGATTTGCGTTTGCGGCACCAAAAATGGCAAGCAGTTTGCGGATTTGCGGTTGCGGAAGGTAAGGTTTGAGTTTGCGGATTTGCGATTGCGGAAGTGATTTTGAGTTTGCGGTGCCCAGCTCTGATACTAGTGCGGAGTGAAACAACTTTTTATTTCAAATTTATTTGCGTCACTTGTTTTTTGGTGTATTAGAACATAAAAATGATGTATTCAGTCATTTAATGTTTGTAACTCAAACCATCTCTCGCATTTTTACATAAAAGCAAAATGGCCATCAGCCGGTTGTCCACAAATAAAAAATATGCTCATAACATAAAAAGTAAGTTTTCTATAAAAAAAAATAATTGAAGAAAAACGCTCTATAATGCAAAACTATACTTAAAAAACACCATTGTGCATATATTATATTGAAATAAAATTGTATCTGGTCTCACTTGGTTGGATGCCGTAAATCAATTGCATTTGAATGCGATATATGTAGAACCCGCTCATCTCAAATATTATTAATTTTTCAGGAGAGGCATCAGATGGTTAAGGTATCCTCCACCAGGCTCACTCAATAGTACATAATGTTCTTCAACAATTATATCCTGGTACCATTTACCATCTTTATTTGTCTTTACCAACGTCTTGTCTTTTCTCCCATCAAAATATAAAGCTTTAACATCATAACTTTGTGCAGCTTCAACTTGTAATGTTTTTCTCAATTTCTGTCTCTCTCTTCTCACCTTACTTCGATCAATAAAACAGTCACTGATTTTTTCGGTAATGATACCCAATTCCACCAAAGTAGCTGAAGCAATGGCCGATACAGCCCTATCTGAAACACCAAATCTGTCGGCTTCGATGGCGAGATTGGGTAAAGGGGCTCTCATTTGAATGTTGGAGCATTCATATTCAGACTCAGTTGTTAAACTTTCTTCGGTACTAGAGAGATCAGTATTAGTATCAGGTGAAAACACATCTTCAATGACTACCTTTTCGAATTCTTCATGCATAATTATTTTTCTTCGCTTACTTCCTTGTTGCTCCTTCAACTTTCTTGCATTTCTTTTTGCTATAGATCTTGAAAGGGTAACATCCACACCTCCAATCACCATATTTCACATAGTCCTCTGATCCTCAACGATTTCCAGTTCTTCTTTGGGTATTCTTGATTCTTTTGGACAAACACAAATAATGTTTTTCTTTACATCCATTTTTTCAGCAGCCAAAATCTTGGTGCGAAACGAAGTTGCATTTACAGGCACAAATGTCAAAGAGTTCTACCAATGACTTTTTAAACAATTCAATAAGCTTCGCAGTGCTTTTGGATCGATTCAGTTGCGTAACCTTGTCGGTAAAGCATTTCAGCTTGGTAATTATGGATTTTTTACTCATTGAGGGTATTGATGAACGTTCCCACACTTCGACCAATGCTTCTGCTATCGTTTCGAGAATATCATTATTTGTCAATTTTTCAGATGAGACTTCCTTCAGTAGAAGAAAATATCTCCCAACCTGCATATTAGAGGGTAAGGCATTATGTGGCAATTCACTTGGAATTCCGAACAGTAAATGTTGCTTCACCGACTGTCTAGTTAGTAGGGATTTTGCCATATTTAGATCTGAGGTTAAATTTCTACAGAAATATCACATTATGAAAATCTAAAAAAAAATGCGAAACACGTAATTACGTAATTAGTTAAAACAAATTATATATAAGCTCTAAAACTAAAATGTAAACATATTTTACACAATAGTCTTTGTAGCCACCCATGCTACAATATGCAGCATGCGGCTCCTACCCCATCCCTTATCAGCCATATGCAAGATGTCATTGACCTCGAGTGAGACTGATGTTTAGATAAGCGTCTGTGTGTTCTTAAGTAGTTGGTAATTAGCAAGTATCGCTTGTGTTGTGTGAATATATTTACTCGTTATCATAGATATAACCAAATAACGCACAATATAACACGATATCTTGTCTCAAAAACCGATAGATATTATACTAGGGGTCTTTCAAAATATGACTTTCCGCCATTTTGTTTACGGCAAAAATGCGGCGGGTAGAGGGTCCTAAAAAGAAAATATTATCTTTTTAGAACTTTTAGAGGGTCAACACACCAAATCATGAGGGAAGCAAGACGGTTTAATATTTCACTCCACCCTAATATAAACTTACCTATTCTTGCCTTCGTACAGTCAACTTCCTTTGCTCTTTTTGTAAACAGAGGTCTTTGAATTTGAATGTTTATATTTGAATTGTTAATTATTTATTTTGGTTAAGAATTTGATTATTTAACATTTATCTTTCGTTAGTTTATTTTTGTTACGTATTGGAATTAAAAGAGGTTAGCCCACGTTGATAGTTTATAGTGACCTACATTGCATGATAAACTAGCACTGTGTTAACTTAATTGCGTTCCAATACAAGGGTTTTTTCGTATTTGGTGGTGGTTTTCTTGAAAGGCTTTCATTATTACCTGTAGTTGTTGCCTTATTTATTTAAAACCATTTGCTTATTTTGCTAACTCCTTAAGGCAGAAGCCGGATGGAGTAGGATTTCTGTACAAGCGTATAATTATTATTATTAAATATATTCGGTAATTCCGATTTGTTATTAAGAATAAGTATTCCGAATTAATTTGTAAATTTATCATCCCATCTAATTTATATGACATGGACTACCTTAGGCAAATTCACATTTAAAAAAAAAAACCCTACTTGAGTCGCCCAAGACTGGGGCCTCAGTTGGATCGATCGAACCACAATCAGAGGAGGGTGCGGATTACCAATTATTAAGTGGGGTACGCTCCTCAAATATTTGGTAAACGAAAATTCCCACAGCTTTGAACTGCTGCCTGGTTGATAAACAGGCAATTGACCGAAGGTGGTCTGTTGGTCACTCTGGCTAGGAGTTACTCATATTTATTTTCTATTTTATAGTTGAAATGCACTTAAATTAGTAAATATGCATGATTTTACAGTATATAAAATATTCACTTTTCATAAACTTCTGCAACACCCTTTTCTCAAATTTTCAATTTGTTGACCACCACCTATCCTCCTCTAAACCTCATCTTTTCCTCGTTGAAATTCAGGTGTCCGGGATGACTGACAGTAGGCATGGGGACGAGGCCCAGCCTCAGGTCTCGAGGCCGAGGACATACATTTTCAAAGGTCTCGAGGTCGAGGCCTTTTCAGGTGAGGCCTCACGAGGTCTTAAGATTGTTAGGCTGAAGGTATTTGCACTCAGAGATGTGATATTCGGATGCAAATAACGAACGCGGTATTTGCACATCTGGGTGCAAATACTCACTTCGAAATCTTTTATGAATAAGCTCCTCCATGCTTTGGGAAGGCTCAACAATCTAGCCTAGCGGCCTAAAGCTCTTCCAAAGGTAACCTACCGTAGCCTCACACTAGCATGTATCTCTTCTTTTCTTGAAATCAATAAGAAAAAGCAAGATTCTACTCAAAATTAATAAACAAAGACATAGCTCACTTCAATTACCTAATAAAAGGGAATTATTAAGCATTACGTACGTTCATCTATCACACACGGCCACACCACAAAACCACACGCTGTGTGTTTACATTTGCCGGGTCACACAGTCAGACACAGTTGCCAAACAAGATTTCCTGGGCACTATACATTAGACCAGGGCTTCTCAAACTTTTTTCACTTACGACCCCTTTGGATCAGACAAATTTTTTCGCGACCCTTCACTCAATGTCATAAAAGCAATAGGTACTAACACTGTATATTTATGAAAAAAAATAATATTTTCAAATGTTTCTGCGACCCCCAATAATATTTACGCGACCCCTAGTTTGAGAAGCGTGGCATTAGACCACAAACTTTTTATTTTTCATTTCACGCATTTCTTGTTTCTCATTTTAATATACCCACAATATCTGAAGTATTTATGATAACATGGAAAATCATGATGTGAAGATGATCTAGCAAAATATTTCAAGATTGTATTAACTCACTGAGTGTTGATTGTATAATTTTTGAATGGCTACAATTATTAGCGACTCTAGCGAGCATTGCAAACAGGGATACATTTAGAGATGCCTTATTTTTTCTAAGTTTTGTATTTTTATGTATCTTGACACTAAGAAATTGTGGTCTTAAAGTCTACCAGAGATCATTAATGTAATTGTAGCTTGTACTGTATGTGAAAGATGTTTCTGATGTACGGTAAGCCTATAGGTATGAAGTTTATATCATGCCATTACTATATACGATAATAATATAATAACGATAATATTAAGAATACATTTGCACCTGATATTTTAACATGTTATACATGTAATTTGAGTCAAGAGTATATTTGCACCTGATATTATCCATTATCAGGCATTTTTAAAGTTATTTGTATAATACTTTATATTATTAAAGTAAATGAAAAAGACCGAAAAATTATTTGCAAACAATATAACAATTTACATCTCTAATAATGCCGATTATGCCAAAATTATTGTTTGCATCCGATATTATATATTCATTTCAAATCATATTATTAGAAGTTTATATGTTACAATTTAGAAGGGCTAAAAACAAAATTATCGACGCCAGTAGCTAGTTATCAGTATACCAGGTGGTATTCTTCTCTAGTTTGGCCTATTTTTTGTTATAGAAATAGATTACAGTACAATAGTTTATATACATAAATAACACATACACATTATATGAGCTCAGTTCAATTGATGACCAATTGAGAGATTACTTTGCTACATTAAGTTAATTGGGCTACTGCTGACTGACTGAATAATATTTATATACCGCGACATATATAATATTTATGCATCTAACGTCACATTGACCTGTCACTAATCCGTTGGTCACTTAACTGAATAGTATTTATCAAAGACTGCCGCCTGACTAGTCACCTGTCTGAATAATATTTATCAAAGTATGCCGCCAAATACGTTCACCTTTCAGGTCATGGTCCTCACCTGACGAATATCCACCCCGAGCACGTCCACCTGAAGAATCTCCACCCCAACGCTACCGGGGGTTGAAAATTACAGAACAAAACAAATCGGGATTCCCTCAGGCCTCACGAAAGTCACGAGGCCTTTCCACTTTTCAGCTGGCATCGAGGCCGAGGCCAAGGCCACTTTTGGGGTCTGAAACCGATGCTCAGGCCTGCAAAATATCCCCGAGGCCGGCCTCGAGGTCGAGGCCAGGCTTCAGTCCCATGTCTGACTGACAGCAACCCTTTTCTATACCCTCTTACTTTCTCTATGCTCACTTTCACTCCAAAAGGTGGATGTTGCATATACTATGTACTCAATGACCTAAGTTGTTCATGTATTCCCGAACTCGAATCCTCCGAATTCTATACCCTTTGGATGCAGCTTACATGCTAATTTCAAACTAAATACATCTGCGCTGTCTACCTTTCTCCTAATCCTACTGATTATCCAGAATCTTTTGACTACCTTACTTCCGAAGTGGGATGCATTCTATCCCGCTCTCCTTTTGCTAAAATCTCAATTTTAGGAGATTTCAATGTTTACTACCACCTTTGGCTTTCTTCCTATTTCACTGACATTTCTGGTGAACTAGCTTACAACTTTTCGATCCTAAATTACGTACAGCAGATTGTACAGCACCCTACACGTATCCTCGATCGCCTTGGAAAGAGGCCCAACATTCTGGAATTATTTCTTACCTCTCATCCTTCTACTTACTCGTGAAACTTTTTTCTCCGTTGGGTTCCTCCAACCACAATCTTGCATCTGTTGCCTGTCCTATCGCTCCAGTTCGGCCTTGGCACTTTGGCGCAGCTGACTGGAAGGCCCTTAGGCAGCACTACTGTGATTTCACAAACTAATTACTGCTTCCGTGGCAGAAGCCCCTCCGTGTGTGCTGAGCGCATCAAAGAGGCGATTGTCTCGGGCATGGAAGCGTACACTCCATATTCTATTCCTACTACTAATGCAAAAAAACTTTGGCTTAACTTTAATTGTTCTAATGCTATCCGCAACAGAGAGGAATCTTTCAGAAGGTACCGTCGCCATCCAACTCCTGATTCTCACTCAGCTTATATTTCTGCCCGGAAACGTGCAAAATCTGTTCTTCGACTCGCCAAAAATTCCTTCATCGGACAAAATGTGAAAACCTATCCAATTCTAATTCTTCTCACTCTCTCTGGTATCTAGCTAAGAACCTTTACAACAACTTTACTTCCTCGTCTTTCCCTCCTTCCATTCCGACGGCACAGTTGCCGTCTCGTCTCCTGACAAAATTGAACTCTTCGCTTCAACTTTCGCTTGCAACTCACCCATGGACAATTCCGGTGCTGTTCCTCCATCATCTCTTCCTTCTGACTTTATTATGGCTGAAATAAGAATATCTTCTAAAGATGTTCTTTCTGCCCTATCTGGGTTCAACTTTAGGAAGACATACGGTCCTGAAGGTGTTCCTCCTGTTGTTCTTAAGAACTGTGCTTCAGTGCTGACACCCTACCTAGGCAAACTCTTTCGTCTTTGTCTTCCATCTGGTACTTTTCCTTCCTGCTGGAAGTTCGCTTTCATTCAGCCTGTCATAATGAAGGGTGACCGCTCACATCCCTTCAACTATCGTCCAATTGCTTTGGATTCTCACATTTCTGAAGCTTTTGAATTTATCCTCAATAGGAAGATTCTTAAACACCTCTGCAGTGCTGTGCTCGTTACTTTATAAATGTAATGCCGTTACCGTTACCGTTACTACAGTCTAAATGTAACGCCGTTATCGTTACAGTTACCATTTTTTAAAGTAACGAGTAACGGCACCGTTACTCGTTACCGTTACTTTTAATGAAATATAAATATATTATATATATATATAATGCATAGTTATATTATAATTTATATATACACATAAAATATTATATTATATAAACATTCGCTTGTGCGAGTATGTGTTGGTTTGTATCAACTGGTTAATGCATAGGCTATGAAGTCTGTGCATGTCTTCATTGCGTTGTTATGACTTATAAGGCATAATATTTTTTAAAAAATTGAAACAAAATTACTGCAAGATTTATTGCTAGGAATTGCAAGATAACAGAGGATGTAGCATACTATTGATACTAATTTACTAATGCTAGAATATACCAGGAAAGTTTAGTTTTGTAAAACAATAATACTAAAGAAATGAATCAAATGAGTTATTGTGCGTGGCAATGATAATTGAAATTTATTAGCTAAATATACAAACTTAACTATTATTCAAAAGATCTTTATTGGCCTTTACGGAAACAAGTTTCTCAAAAGTTGCATCTAAGAGTGAGCCTCGTTTCGGACGCAGTATATCCTTCCGTACTGAAAAAAACCCACTCAACAGCGGCACTAGATGGTATAGGAGTGTTAAATTTAATAAACATATTTTTAAAGTTAGTGGGTGGGAAGGATGCAGAGCTAACGTACCGTGAAGGCCCAGATGAGAGGAATGACGAAACCTCTGTTGAACTTAGGTCCCTCCCTGCTCCAGGGTTCTTCGCCTTTTTACTTTGACAGTGCTGTCAGTGTAGGGGGAGAGGGTGGATGGGGGTAGGCTGCCAGCATGCCAACGGCCAACATGCACACCTTGCTCAGAGTGAAGGGACAAATTTTTAACGATTAATGAATAACACCAGCACACATTTGAAAACTTGTCGATCGATTTTTACAAACTAGTTGGTGATTCTATATAATTTGAGTGCGCTGATCTCAAAAATATAGTTAGTTTTTCCCTATCACGTATGGTTTTCTTACTACAGGGTGTGTCATAAATCCCCCATTTATCCCCAAATGTGAACCATCTTATCGAGACCAACATTGGATTCCACATGCTAAACCATAAATTTTGTTGTTATAGACTACTACAGTAACGCTTACATAATAATGTAGGGTAAATATATATAACAACCAGTCCCGTTCCCAGCAAAATACTCTCTCCCCTCCCATCAATGGGTGGTTAACATTTGGGGACAGATGAGGTATTACAACACCCCTTGTAGCACGAAATCTTTAGGTGATAGAGTAAAACCTAATTAAAGCAGAATTAAATAGCTCCTAGCTCTTGGACAAGCATATTGCTTGTTTATGAAAGAATAAAAAAATAACTGAAAGAGAAAAAATATATTTACCTTCTTTACTTGCAAACATTTCAGGACTTATTCCAAAGACTTAAGACTACGAAGGTAGATCTGACTAATGACGACTAAACCGGTGCTTCTTTGATGTTTTCTTATGCTGTGCGTTAGGCTGATCTCGTTGCAGACACCAGCAGTAATCCGCCATCATATTTGTATACCATCGTCCTTGATATCTTCTTTCCATGGTTTTGATGTCCTGGTGAAATCGTTCCCCTTGCTCCTCACTGACATCTCCGAGATTTTCGGGAAAACGGTCAAGATGCGAAAATAAGAAGTGAACTTTCAGGCTCATGTTGCAGCCTAAGGCGCAAAACTTTTTAAGCATATTTTCCACCAGTCTTTCATAATTTTGGCTTTTGTAGTTTCCCAAGAAGTTTTCAACAACATCTTTGAAACCAAGCCATGCTTCTTTTTCTTTAATGGTCATTGTGTTCAGGAAATGATCGTCTGTCGATAACTTTCTAATCTGAGGACCTATAAAAACACCTTCCTTTATTTTCTCGTAGCTAATCTTTGGATATTTTGAACAAATGTACTTGAAACACTCACCTTCTCTATTCAATGCTTTGACATACTGCTTCATCAAGACTAACTTAATGTGCAAGGGTGGTAGGAGGATTTTATTTGGTTCAACTAGATGTTCATGTAAAATGTTCTTTGATCCTGGGGTAAGATTCTCTCTAGGAGGCCAAGTTTTCCTCTTCCAGTGGTGGTCACGTGCTCGACTATCCCATTCGCAGATGAAACATGGCATCTTAGTGTATCCTGATTGCTGCACAAGTAACATGCAAAGGACTTTGAGATCCCCACACAATATCCATCTGTGATTTTGATACTGAATTTTTTCCAGAAGCAGTTTCATGTTATCATAGGTCTCTTTTAAATGAGTAGAATGGGCCACTGGGATTGATGCATATTTGTTACCGTTGTGCAGTAACACTCCTTTTAGACTGGTTTTAGAGGAATCTATAAACAACCTCCAGTCACTGGGTTGGTATTCGATGCCTAGCTTGCACACTAATCCTGTGATGTCCTTGCAAAATACCAAGGGACCATCTTCTTCGAAAAAAGGCACGAAGTCTTTCTCACGATTTCTGTACCAAGCGAAGTATATGTCGGATGCCAATAAATTGTTCTCTTGCAATCTAGACCCCAAAAGTTCTGCAGAGTCCTTAGGCAGATTCAAATCCCTGACTAAGTCATTTAGTTCGGCTTGGGTTAATGGTTTAGGAGGATCTCGGTCAGCTGTTGGCTGTTCATAAACATCATCATTGTCTGGATTTGGAGCTGAATCAGAATCTGAATTGTATTGATCCAGACTCTCGGGTGGGCGGGGAATAAGAACTTCTGGACCATGGGGTACCCGCCTTATTGCAGATGGAAGACTTGGGTATTGAAGGCTCTCTTTATTCTTTGCATTATAACCTTTAACATTGCAAGAACAGAAGTTGCAGTCATCGGTATGGTTTCTAGGCTCGCGCCATACCATAGGGATCCCAAATGGCAAACTTTTCTTTTTACCTTTGCTCCAATTCCTTAGTGCCGCAACACACGTAAGACAAACCTTGTGTGGAGCCCAACTTTTGTCTTGATCTCGTAATTTAATTCCAAAATAAGCATGATAAACGCTCTTACTGAAGGTCGTTACATTTGTCCTTTGTTTTACAACATACCGACCACAAATATAACAAAATATGTCTGGACTATGGGTACATCCTCTAGAAGCCATTATTAAAATTTTAAAGACGTAATGTTCGAATTATCTATCTGAAAAATATGAAAAAACTAAATTTATTAAAGATAAAAAAGGTAAAAAATTACAAAACGCCCCAAAATTGTTTTGCTAATAACTTTAAAACTGTGGATGATAGAAAAAAACTGGTAGCATTTTTGAATTCAGCGCAGCGAACTGCTTCAGAATTACAACTCAAAATAAAGAAATCGATTTTCATGCAGACCGGTGTAATGAGTGAGTATCGAAAGAAACTAATTGCGAGCTCCGATAAAAAAGTAACGAGTAACGACTAACGAATGTATTTCCCTAAAAAAGTAACGTTGTTACTGAAAGAGTTACTTGATTTGAAATGTAACGCCGTTACCGCTACCGTTACTAAAAACGTACCGCGTTACGTAACGGCCATTACTTGTAACGCGTTACTGCCCAGCTCTGCACCTCTGTTCTCACAGTCTTCTTTCAGATCGTCAGTATGGGTTCTGCAAGGGACGATCTACTAGCGTTCTCGCATATCCTCTGACTCTTGGTCATACTCCTTTCGCGATTTCGGTGAAACTTTTGCTATTGCGATAGATATATCAAAGACTTTTGATAGTGTCTGGCACAAATCTTTAATTGCCCTCCTTCGGTTTCTATCCTTCCATTTTTGCCATCATGACGTCAGTTCCTTCATCTGTGTACTCATCACAAACTTCCACACGACAACTCAATCCTTCCTCTTCTCTCAACATTCTTGGTGTTTCCTTTTCTTATGGTCTTTCCTGGAAAGATCACATATACTCTCTTTCTAAAACAGCTTCTAAGAGGTTAGGTGTGCTGTACCGCCTCCGTAGTTTCTTCAACTCCACTCAGTTGCTGTCTCTGTACAAGGTCTTGTCCGCCCATGTTTGGAGCATGCTTCTCATTTATGGGGTGGCTCAACCCACACAGCCGTACTCGACCGGGTAGAATCAAAGGTTTTTCGTCTCATCAATTCTCCGCCTCTTACTGACTGTCTTGAATCCATCTCTCTTCGCCGCAATGGTGCTTCACTGCCTCTTTACTTTCGCTATTATAACGGACACTGCTCTTCTGAACTGTCCAACTGTATGCCTCCTCGTTTAAGGAGAGCACGTAGTACCAGACTTTCGACACTGTCTCATTCCTATTCTTTCCAACTTTTTAACGCAAGGATTAATCGGTATTTTCAGTCTTTCATCGACTCAACCGGTGAACTCTTGAAAAATCTTCCTCAATCCATCTTTCTCCCATTTATGACTCCCAATCTTTCAAACGCAGTGTGTTTAGGCATCTTCAAAACCCTGGACCTTGATTTTGGATCTCTTTTTCTATTGAGGGGAGGCGCTTTTGCGGGCATTCACCCTTGTCCCCTCCTTCCTGCATAAAAAATATATTATTTAGGTAAATGGATAGCACTAAAATTGAACTATAAATTATACTTATTTTACAGTACTTTGAAAATTTGAGCTGACTTCGTTATAAATTTCTTACGACAGATTCTTAATAAATTGTAGTAGTATATGCGTGTATGTATATTGAAACAGTCGCTACCATCCAGATCTTTCTAAAAACGAGCTGACGTCACCACAATTAGCTGTTCTCCAAGTACTCGAATTTTTATAAAAAGAAGCCCCATTTCGAAGAAAGTATAGTGCGCGGGAAGAACAAAAATTCCTTGACTGCTGATTGGTCTGCGCACCATGGCTTCTGCCGGAAAGAAGGAGCCATGTTGACGATTCATTCTTGTTTTAGCACAAGTTAATGATTTTCATTTGCTTTTAACAAATTGAACTTTCAAACTCGTTTGTCTTAAATTTTCAAAGTGATACCTTATTACAAAAATATACAAAATGTTAAATTATAAAAGTAAGCAAGAAAATGCAGCGGAATTAAAATTTTATGACAACATACTTGAAATGGAAATAAAAATTTTTAGCACGCTCATTTGCAAGAAATAATAGCAATGTTAAGCGCTGGTAGACCCACTCCATCTTTAAATTTTACAAAAGCAAATAAAAATGGAGATTTTACTAGAAAATTTAACAACGACCTCTGTGAAAGTGTTCACTGGCTATGTGGAAGTTTTGCAAAAAATAAATTATTTTGCTGGCCATGCATATTGTTTTCAAAAGAAAAATCTGTATGGAGCACTGTTGGTGAAGACTTAACTAATTTGCCAACAACTATTGCTCGTCATAAAAAATCTTTATCCTATTTGGAAGATTCTGAAAAACTGAAATTGATGTTTAACTTGGCAACCAAAACCGTACTGCAATTACTGAGCATAATGAAGAAGTAAACCAAAAAAGAGACATTTTGAAGAGGCTCATTAGGATAACTTTCTATCTAGGCATGCAAGAAGTTTCCTTTCACGGTCATGATAAAAGTAGGTCATTGGACAACAGAGGAAATTATATTGAATTAGTTCTTTGTCAGCTGATTTTGATGCGAAACCATTAGAAAACAATCACTCTATTCAAAGGATTATCTCCTACTGTCCAAAACCATATTATTGAATCAGTAAGCACAGTTATCGTGTCTAATATTAAAAAGGAACTTAATGAATGCCTGTACATTGTTATATTGTTGGATGAAACATTTGATGTGAACAATTATTCTCAACTTTCGACTGTAGATCGATATGTAAATTCTAATGGAATTATTTGTGAACAGTTTGTTGGATTTACTGATGTCAGTAAAAATAGGCGTGGTGAAGCAATTTCTGCTTTAGCTGAAAGGCAATTAACAGAGCTAGACTGTCTGGAAAAACCAACTGCACAAACATATGAGAGTGCAGCAGTTATGTCAAGTCATCTTAATATAGTTCAGGCAAAATTCATAGGATCAACCCCCGATGCTATCTTTATTCACACAAACGCAAACGCAAAGAGACGCGAACAACGTCTTTCATTTCAAAATGCAATGTATTTTTTTCAACTTTAGGTGGGTTTTCTTCAATTTTTAGGTTATCATCAAAAAGAACTACATTGTTGGATGATATTGTAGAAGCCTGCTTTTCTAAACTTGCCGCAACATGGTTATTCATCACGACTAGTCGAAGCAGTTAAAAAGAATATAGATTTATAAAATCTTTTTGATCACATAGAAAACCCTCAAAATTTCGATGAAGCGACAAAACATGAGGCGCTCCAGACCACAAGCTGCCAAGCGCCAAAATTTAAAAAATGGAGAAAAATGCAGTTAAAGTTTGTCAACTTGCAAAATCCCATAAATTTTGAACCAATAACGATATTTGATTGATTTCGACCATACGTACAAGTCCACAATCTGTTCCCTTACTCACCCACGGAAAAGAGGAAGGGTGGGAAAATATAGTGGTATAAATAACTCAATTCTGTCCCCACTGGCGCTTGGCAAGGTTGTGGTCCGGAGCGCCTCACATGAAGCGGTCCTTTCAAGTTTTTACTTAATTTTTTGTTTAACGTTTATACAGAAGTTTACCTCTTCAGAGAATATCTTTAATATATCGCAGTCAAAGTCTATGGACATAGTTTTTTGTTTCAATGAAATGCGAGAATCTAATTTCGACAGTATCTGGAACACAGTTGTTGAAGACTGCGGACTTCCTGCCAAAAGAAAAAAATTCAAGTTGTTCGCCGGGTACTGCTTACAAAACCCTGATTCTTGAAATTATAGATATTATAGTGATGCAAATGAAAGAAAGATTCAAGTCAATGAAAGACATTCAATTCAATGAGCTTCTTAATTTAAACCGTTTTCAAATTACAAGAACTAATTTCCAGAAGGTCCTTTAAAATCCTTAAAGAAAGCATACAATTCTCATTTTGATTTGGCTTGTTTACGCTCTGAATTAATTGTCCTATATTAATTTGAAAACTTTGCTAAATAGAACGTAGCAGAATTACCAAAATTCTTCCTGAACGACCAACTGAATGAAGGGTTTAAGCAAATATATAAATAATAATAAATAATTAATCTTGTACTTACTGTACCGGCCACATCATCATCCGTTGGTGGTCGTTTTCCGCTATTACAAGAATGAAAACATTTACATAATTCTCAAAGGCAAGAAGGACTTTCTAATTTATCAATAATTCACTGGTCTGCGTCATTTTTGAGGTCAAGGTTTTTTCAGTTGTTCGTTTATAAGTTTTGCATGCTGAATTAAAAAATGTAACTCATTTTGCTCAATCAGGTCAGGTTTTTATGCTATCTCAATTTTAAAAAAATTAGATAATCGTTATGAAATGAGCAAGTTTATTTTTTTAAAACAGACTTACATTTTAGCCAAGTGTTAGCCAAGCTCTATATAATAAACAGACACAACTTATTTCTAATTACGATTGTCATTACTGTTTTTCAGCATGAATAGAATGTGCAAGAATGACCCAAACAGGTTCTGCTACATCTGTGGTAAAGTCACTATGTCAGACCGGCAGTCAAACATCACACATTTTGTGAGGAAAAGCTATCACGCCTACTTTGGAGTTAAACTTGGTCACCAGGACAAAGCCTTTGCCCCTCACATATGCTGCAAAACGTGCGTTGAAAGTCTGCGGCGCTGGAGCCACAAGAAGGTAGAATGTCTACCTTTTGGTGTCCCAATGGTGTGGAGGGAAGGAAGAGATCATACTACTGACTGTTATTTCTATATGACAAACGTACAAGGTAAGTTAGTATGAATTTCATTTTATACTTACAAAAATATGCCTGACAATATATGAGATATGTCTTTATCTTATCTTTATCTGTCTTTATCTGTTTCCTTTTAGGCATAAATCGAAAAAACAAGCAACACGTAAAGTATCCAGACGTGCCATCTGCCATAAAGCCGGTGCCTCATGGACCAGAAATTCCAATTCCAACAACGCCCGACAACTTTGATTCGTCGTCCGACTCAGATGAAGAAATGGATGACGGTGACATATCTGGTACATACCAACCTACTGCCGAGACAAGTCAACCCAAACTCTTGAGCCAAGCTGAGTTGAACGATTTGACAAGAGATTTGTGCTTGTCCAAAGAATCTGCTTAGTTGCTAGGGTCACGTCTTCGCGAAAATCGTTTGTTAGCTCCAGAAACAACATTCTTCTGGTATCGCAGCCGCGAAGAAGAGTTTCGAGAATATTTCACGTTGGACGAAGAAGCTTCGCTGGTTTACTGTAACAACGTCAACGGCCTCATTGCAGCTATGGGTTTAGCGTATGACCCTACAGAATGGCGGCTCTTCATCGACTCCTCAAGCAGAAGCTTGAAAGCAGTACTACTCTACAATGGTAACAAGGTCGCGTCTGTTCCGGTGGGTCACTCGGTGCAGATGACTGAAAGTTATAGTAACATGGAGCTTTTGCTAACTGCTTTGAAGTACAAACATCACAATTGGATGATATGCGGAGACCTAAAGGTATGTTCGTGTCTACAAAAAAAAAAACAAATATATATATATATGATGAATAAAACCACGAAGGAAAGGAAACACAAAAAGGTGCTCAAGCGCTTTCGTCTAATGACATCCTCAGGAAGACTGAAGTACATAAAAGGTTACGGCCTATATATAGGTTACAGAAAAAAAAAATAAATAAATAAATAACATACATACACACAAACATATATATATGTATACATATACATACATATCTACACACACACACACATATATATATATATATATATGCAATAAACGGAGAAGTAAAAATAAAAATTAAAAATTAAAGATTAGAGGATTAACAAAGAGGCATACAGATTTGTAAGGAAAAATATCGATTTTTAGCACAAGATCAAATGAAGTAAAAATACAAATTTATACTGGAAATCTGCCCAGGTTTTAACACTTTGCCTTTTAGAGTCAAGTTTCGATATACATAAAAATAAAATGAAGATTAAAAGTTAATAAAGTAGCGTACAAGTTTACCAAAGATTTAGCGTCCTACCCTTTTTATCTAAATTTGTTTTGAAGGAATTCAAAACAACAGGATCGAGTTGAAAAAGACCTTTGCTTATGTTGAAGTTATTTGAAAGTTGGATAATGGCAGACTCAAGAATATTTCTATTGACAATGTTGCTAGAATGAAATAAAACTGAAGCATTATTCCAATCAATACAGTGGGATAACTCTGACAAATGGACAAAAAGAGCACTGGACAACTGTCCTGTTCTAACGGAATATTGATGCTGTTTTATACGTGTGTGCAAATCCTTTCCCGTCTGACCTATGTAAAAGGAATCACATTGTTTACACCCAATTTTATAGATAATGCCTGAATTATTGGTAGGGCTATTTTTTACTATGATATTTTTCACAATATTGTTATATGAAAATACTACATTAATATCCAAAAGTTTAAGTACATTAGCAATGCCTAAAAAGCCCGGGAAAAATGGAAGTACTAAAATATTTTTTGACAAAGTACGAGTGTTATTATTGCCATGGGCAACCCCTTATCGCCCCTCCTCTCCAATATTTATATGGAGTTTTTCGAAATTACTTACATTCTGAGAATCCTGGGGGTTGGCATCCCTTGGTTGCGGTACGTCGACGATATTTTGTGTATCTGGCCCATGAATCGTGACCTGGATAACTTCCTCCTTCAGTTAAATGATCAAGTCCCCTCCATTAAGTTTACTTTAGAAGTGGAACAAGACAATTCAATCCCATTTTCGGATGTGCGAGTACATAGGGAAAGCCCAGGTTTTAAGTTTAGTATCTATCGGAAAACAACAAACAATTTGTCCTACGTACACTTTTACTCGGGAAATGACACCCCCACTAAGAAGGCCATTTTTTCATCGATGTTTCTCCGCGCCCTTAGGATCGCCAGTCCGGAATACATCGATGCCGAATTGGAAAAAATCAACGGTATTGGAAGTGATCTGTGTTACCCATCTGCGTTTATGGAATCTTGTCTCAACAAGGCAAAACGAACTTTCTATCATGGCAATAATAACACTCGTACTTTGTCAAAAAATATTTTAGTACTTCCATTTTTCTTGGGCTTTTTAGGCATTGCTAATGTACTTAAACTTTTGGATATTAATGTAGTATTTTCATATAACAATATTGTGAAAAATATCATAGTAAAAAATAGCCCTACCAATAATTCAGGCATTATCTATAAAATTGGGTGTAAACAATGTGATTCCTTTACATAGGTCAGACGGGAAAGGATTTGCACACACGTATAAAACAGCATCAATATTCCGTTAGAACAGGACAGTTGTCCAGTGCTCTTTTTGTCCATTTGTCAGAGTTATCCCACTGTATTGATTGGAATAATGCTTCAGTTTTATTTCATTCTAGCAACATTGTCAATAGAAATATTCTTGAGTCTGCCATTATCCAACTTTCAAATAACTTCAACATAAGCAAAGGTCTTTTTCAACTCGATCCTGTTGTTTTGAATTCCTTCAAAACAAATTTAGATAAAAAGGGTAGGACGCTAAATCTTTGGTAAACTTGTACGCTACTTTATTAACTTTTAATCTTCATTTTATTTTTATATATATCGAAACTTGACTCTAAAAGGCAAAGTGTTAAAACCTGGGCAGATTTCCAGTATAAATTTGTATTTTTAATTCATTTGATCTTGTGCTAAAAATCGATATTTTTCCTTACAAATCTGTATGCCTCTTTGTTAATCCTCTAATCTTTAATTTTTAATTTTTATTTTTACTTCTCCGTTTATTGCATATATATATATATATATATATATGTGTGTGTGTGTAGATATGTATGTATATGTATATATATATATGTTTGTGTGTATGTATGTTACTTATTTATTTATTTTTTCTTTCTGTAACCTATATATAGGCCGTAACCTTTTATGTACTTCAGTGTTCCTCAGGATGTCATTAGACGAAAGCGCTTGAGCACCTTTTTGTGTTTCCTTTCCTTCGTGGTTTCATTCATCATAAATATTTTTCACGTGTTACTTTCGTGAAATAATTTTCATATATATATATATATATATATATATATATATATATAATATATATATATATTTAGGCCCTGATATATATATATATAATATATATGTATATATTTATAGGTTATAGCCCTAGTGCTGGGTCTACAAGGGGGTACACCAAATACCCCTGTTTTCTCTGTCTGTGGGACAGCCGAGCAGACAAGCAACACTAAGTACAACGCGACTGGCCAGCAAGACGTGGCCTGGAACCAGGTTCGCACAACGTTCTGTCACACGCTCTCGTGAATCCGCAGATGATTCTACTTCCGCCGCTGCACATCAAGCTCGGACTTATGACGAATTTCGTCAGAGCATTCAACAAAGAAAGCCGAGCTTTCGCTTTCCTGAATCAGAAATTTCCACGCGTCAGTGAGGGCAAACTGAAAGCAGGTATTTTTGACGGCCCTCAGATCAGGGAGCTAATGAAAGATGCTCAATTCGACGAAAGTCTGGAGGACAATGAGATCAATGCCTGGCTCGCATTCAAGTCCATTGTCACGAATTTTCTGGGCAACCACCGAAGTCCACAGTACGAACGTGTTGTCGAGGAGCTCCTGCAGAGCTTCCAGGCTCTTGGTGCACGTATGTCCATAAAGATGCATTTTCTCAGCTCGCATTTATACTACTTTCAATGACAACTGCGGTGATGTCAGCGAGGAGCAAGGAGAGCGCTTCCACCAGGATATTCGAGTGATGGGAGAGAGGTACCAGGGCCGCTGGGATGTGAACATGCTCGCGGACTACTGCTGTTGCCTCAAGAGAGACGTTCCAGCTGTGGAACACAGACGAAAGTCTTTGAGAAAGCCCTTTCGTCCACATTAACTGTACTCGTGTACCATTTTTTATATACTTTGTACACTTTCTGTCAATTTAAGTTCGTTTTAAAAATATAAACTTGCTAATTTCATAACGATTATTTTCGAATTATCTATTTTTTTAAAATTGAGATAGCATAAAAACCTGACCTGATTGAGCAAAATGAGTTACATTTTTGAATTCAGCATGCAAAAATTATAAAAGAACAACTAAAAAAACCTTGACCTCAGGAAAAAAAATTTCAAACGCAGACCAGTGTAATTCAATAGAAAATTTTTATTAAAAGGGTTAATGGATCAGAAAGATACATTTTATGGGCGTGTAACCGAAGAATTCGGGAAGAAATCTCGTGGGATTGATTTCCGATATAAATGTTCATTACTACTTGCCTAGCATTGAAATTAGAAATGATTTATATTGTTTAATATAGATGGTAATATACAATCTTGTGCTGCATACGTATTGAAAATGACCAAACCACGCCACTGATTTTATTTTTTTATGCAGGAACTAAGAGCCAAGGGCGAACGGCCGCATAGAGGAGGAAGAAAACCAAAATCAAGGTCCAAGGTTTTCGAGCTGCCTGGAAACTCTGCGTTTGAAAGAGTTGATCAGTTGAGTAGATGAAAGATTGAAAATACCGATTAATACTTGCATTAGAGAGTTAGACAGAAAAGGAAAGTGTGTCGAAAGTCTGGTACTGCGAGCTCGACTTAAAGGAGGAGGCATGCAGTTAGAGAGTTCAGAAGAGCAGTGTCCGTTATAATAGCTATAGTAAGGGAGTGAGACAACATTGCGGCGAAGAGAAAGATTGGAGACAGCCAGTAAGAGGCAGGGAATTGAGACGAAAAGCCTTTCATTCCACCCTGTCAAGTAGAGCTCGGTGCCTTGAACTATTCCACACATGCGAAGCTTATTCCTTACAGGGGCGGACAAGACCCTTGTACAGAGACAGCAAGCGAGTGGGGGTGAAGAATCCCTAAAGCTGGTAAAGCAAACCCAAACTAATTAGCCGTTTTAGAATAGCTGCATAGCTGTATATGCGATATTTCCAGGAAATATCACGAGAAAAGGAAACGCCTTGTCCACTGGTTTGGATTTCCAGTGCCACACTCCGAGCTTCAAGAGTTTTTAGAATTTCCTTCAGCGCTTTAACTTCCATTTCATGGTTTTTTCTAAGTTCACAAAACAAACATACACTTAAAGTTCTAATGTCGCTGAAATTACCTTCAGAAAAGTCAACACACCAATGTTGAACTTTACATTTAAAGCATTCGGTTTTCAGTTTACCTGGTCATGTCATATTTTTTTTTCTATTTTAATGCAGTTTACAGCACTTAAATAAAAAGGAATGCAAAAGTAAAGAACTTGTCTATTTTTGAGAGGATAACCTACGTGCCTTACGAAGAAGACAAAGAGAGATAGAGAGAAGGAGTTACAAGGACAAGAGGAAGCTTCAAAGACCTTCCGGTCCACTCTGGGACTTTCCTTTTATTAAACAAGTTCATTTTTCTTTCAACTATTCTAGCAGTAGTAGAAAACTGGGTAAAAAGTATAAGGCTCTCTCCCCACCCTCCACTCCCTCCGTGCGAGAAGCAGGTACGGAAAAAGTTGAAGAAAATACCTTGACCCTGGGAAAGTAGCCAAGGAAGTTTTGCAGGAAAGTGAAGAATATTAGATAGCTCTATAATTACGCATGCACACACAGAAACCGCGCAGACTAACTCCTGCAGAGTTACGTTATGTTTTATTCTAAAACCATAAAAGTATTTAGTACTTTGTCCAGACTATTTTTAAACACATTTACACTTTGGCTTGAAACAACCTCTGAGAGAAGTTGTTCCAAATATTAACTATGTAATAGGAGAAGAAATTGCCGCAGATAGAGGTACTGAACATCCTTAGTTCCAATTTAAACCCATTATTTCTTATCTGATTGGTATTAATTGAGTATCTTGAAAACTTGAAAAAGCTGACCGCGCAACCTCCTCGTCTCTAAGATAAACATATTAAGGTACTCCAATCTCAGTTGGTAGTTTTGCATTTTCATTGAAGGGATCAATTTTGTAGCCCTTGCTTGTACCCTTTCCAACCTTTCTACATCCTTCATAAGGGACGAAGACCAAAACTGCGCACAATATTCGAGTTGAGGTCTGACTAGTGAATTACAGTATAAAGAGACATTACAGTCTCCTTGTTCCGAAACTGGAACAGTCTTAATATAATAACCTTAATATAATATAATATCTCAATATGGATGACCTATCGAATGAGCACTTAAAATATGCCAATGACGTGATATGTCTGCATATATCATTGCTTTTATCAGCCATGCTTGCTCATAGCTATGTTCCTGCAGAGTTCATGAGGGTGTATATATCTTGCCCCTGGTCAAAAATAAGTATGGGAACATTCTATCCAGCAATACTTACAAGCCTATTGCTGTCGTCTCCTGCTTCTCGAAATTACTAGAAAAACTCGTGTTACTCCGATTAAATGATTACTTATGGACATCTCCTAATCAGTTTGGTTTTTTAAAGGTCCCACTCAACTGCCCTGTGTATCTATGTACTTAAGGAAATTATATCTAAATACACTGACAGTAATTCAACTATTTATAGCTGTTTCCTAGATATAAGTAAGGCATATGATAGAGTGAACCACAATATTTCATTGAAAAAACTAGAAGACAGGAAAGTTCCCATGTACATATTAAATTTATTGAAATTTTGGTATTCCCACCAATCTTTTAATGTGAGATGGGACAATGTACTATCCAAATGTTTTGGCTCCTCTTGCGGGGTGAGGCAAGGCTCTTTGCTCTCTCCTACGTTGTTTAATGTGTATATTGACGGATTAATTGCTTCACTTAATGAGGCAACAGTGGGATGTTGTATAAATAACAAAGGATAAATAACTTAGTTTATGCCGATGACATGGTGTTAATAAGTCCCTCTGTTAAAGGTCTGGATTGGCTACTAAAAGTCTGCGAAGTGTATTCGCAGAAACATAATATTCTGTTTAATGTTACTAAAACTAAGGTTATGCAATTCCATCCAAAAAGCTGCAATCAGCCAGCTGATATAAGGTTTAAAATGGGAGGTGAAGTAATTGAGGAAGTACAAAAGTTTAAGTTTACGGGTCAAATTATCACCGGCAACTTGAGTGATGACTCAGATATAAGAAAACACTCTCGAAGCCTTTGTGCTAAAACGAATATGATTATAAGGAACCTCCGGTTCTGTACAAGTGAAGCTAAAGACACTCTCTTTCGTACTTTCTGCAGTAATATACTATACGGACAGCAACCCCGGATGAATTATAAAAAAGGTTCTGGCAGAACCCTAAATTCGTTGTACTTCAGGTCATTTTGACTCCTACATAAATTACCCCCAAGATGCTCAGCTTCGCAAATGTTTGCTACCCGCAATGTCCCGAGCTTCCCGGAGGTAACTAGACGTGCTCAACACAGCCTAATACAAAGAATTAAAAAATCAACTAACCCGATTATCCAAGCTATCCATGAGTCCTGCCGTTTGTCTTCTAAGCTTTGGGATTCATGGTACGAAAACGTCTGTCTGTAGCTCCACTTAACTCCGACATTACTGTATTATTTCTCATTAATTGTACATATTTCTTTCCTTAGTATGTGAACTGCCATTGCATTATTAATATTTGTTATATGAACTACCGTCTGCCAATAAACCTTTTCATTTTAATTTTCATTTCATAACCTCATATTTTTAAGGCCCTCTTTTCGATTTCTGCACAGTGCTTCGACGGTTCATTACTGATTTAGACTCCTAAGTCTTTTTCTAGATCGGTCAGTTCCTTCCCAAGAGAGAGTAATCGGTCTTCGGGTTTTCTAACCTATGAGCTTTACCTTACACTTGTCGAAGTTGAATGGCATCTGCCAAGTAGCAGACCATTCGCACAACCTGTCAAGATCATTTTGAAGCGTTCTTACGCCCTCCTCATTACCTACACTACTTCCTAATTTTCTACCGTCTTCAAATTTGGAAATTGTACTTTGGAGCCCAACGTCTATATCGTTAACATAGATGATAAAGATAAAGGACAGAAGGGAACCCTGTGGGACACCACTTGTGAGGGGCGCCCACTCCGAAGCCACTCCATTTATTACTACTCTTTACTTTCTATCTTTCAACCAATCTTCAATCCAATTGGGAACGAGCCCTGTGATTCCTAGTTCACTAACTTTAGCCATCCATCTCACGTGAGGGACTTTGTCAAAAGCTTTTTGAAATCGAGATACACTATATCTCTTACCCTACTTGCATCGTAGAGAGTATGCATATTATGGAAAAACTCTAACAGGTTTGTCAGACAGGATCTATGTCGCCTAAATCCATGTTGAGAATAAAAAATTAGATTGCTAGATTCAAGGTGATACACAATACGTTCTGTAATGATGGATTCCAACAGTTTGCCGACAATTGAGGTTAAACTGATCGGCCGATAATTACAAGGATTTTCCCTATCACCCTTTTTAAAGATTGGTGTTACATTTGCTATGTTCAAAATGTAACTCGATTGATTGTTTGAATATGGTTACGAAGGAGTCAACAAAATTGTGGCTAACCTTTTCAATACCCCTGAAAAAAATAAGTCAGGATCAGGTGATTTGTATTTGTTCATCTTGTTAATTAATTGCTGTACCTCATCTCTCGTAAAACTTATGGTCGCTACGGTGTGGTCACCGTCATACGTAATCCGAGGACTTAGCACTTCAATTGAGTCTTCGTCCATGAAGACTGTAAGGAAGAACTCTTTTAACGTATTAGCTATATCGTTATCATTGAATTTCAGTACGCCATTTCTATCTTTTAGGGGACCTACAGAATTTTTAATTATCTTTCTGCTATTAACATATTAACATGGGTAAAATATTCTTTAGGGTTAACTTTACAGAGTGAGGTAACTCTAGCTTCTTCATCACGTTTGGCTGATTTAATTAAGGACTTAAACCCCCCGACGTAGGTTTATATAGTTTTCTGAATCAGTCTGGTTGAAATCTGTCTGAAGTAGCTTGTAGGCTCTATTTCTTCCCTTAATAGCATTGCTAATATCGTTCTTAAACCATTTCGGCGACTTTGTTTTCAAGGAAACTATTTTAGTGGGTATAAAAGTGTTCTGTAATATTCTAAACTGATCCCTATACGAGCTCCAGGTGACAGTGACATCCTCACTTATTAGAACTTCAAGTGTGTCTAAACTACTTCGGAAGCTTTCAAAATTTGCTCTGGAGAAATCCAGTCTTTCACGAGTCTTTTCGCGTGTATTAACTGGAACCCTGAGGTCAAACCTATCAAATTATGATCGCTGTTACTCAAATTTTCACCAATAGTCAGGTTAGAGACGAGATCATTTTCGTTCGTGAATATGAGGTCTAGTTTATTATTACCCCTTGTACGACCGTCTACCCATTGACTTAATAAATTATTATCGGCGAATTCCAACAGTCTTGAGCCCTCAGCATCATCTGTTTTGTTTTCCCAGTTTATATTGCCACAATTAAAATCACCAAAAATCTCACTGATCTTATTATTCACGATTCTGCTTAATTGGTTATACAAGTTTATATCCTTATCAACGGGGTAGTGAGGTGGCCTATATACTAGAGGTAGATGCACGACTTCATTATTTAGGTTTAGATCAATTCACAACACTTCATGAGCAGATACAATATTACTGTTTACCGAGTGCAGGAAGTCACGAGCATACAAAAGTACACCGCCGCCTTCCCTTCCGTTCCTATCTTTGTGAAGCATTTTGTAACCTACCATTTCAAATTCTCCTACAAAATCCCTTGATTCAGAATGAATCCAGGATTCCGTTATTCCTATGTTATCAAAATTCTCAGTTTTGGCTAGAGCTATAAATTCCATTAGTTTGTTTCTAATTGACCTAGCACTGAAGAGCACAGTTTTAAGAGATTTTAAGTTGTTATTTCTCCTAACTGGCCTGTGTCGTTTCGCGAGAGAGAGAGAGAGAGAGAGAGAGAGAGAGAGAGAGAGAGAGAGAGAGAGAGAGAGAGAGGGGAGGAGAGAAAGAAAAAAAGAGAAAAAGAGAAAGAAAGAAAGAGAGAGTGAGAGAGAAAGAAAGAGAGAGTAAGAGAGAAAGAAAGAAAGAGAGAGAGAGAGAGAGAGAGAGAGAGAGAGAGAGAGAGAGAGAGAGAGAGAGAGAGAGAGAGAGAGAGAGTTACAAGGAGTTACAAGGAAAAGAAGTACCTCAAAAGGCCTTACGGCCCATACCGAGGAGGTACCAATGGCAACGGGCGCCACGGAAAATTTTGTACACACTCAAATAGTGTGCAAGATTTGGTCGAACCTTTTCTTGAAATGATCCACAGAGGAACTGTTCACAACTTCTGAAGGTAACCTGTTCCATGTGTCACAGATCTTATACGTAAAGTAATTCCCACACACACTAGTCCTAAACCGTTTCAAATCCAACTTCCAACCATTGTTGCGAGTTGGGTTATCATTTAAACTAAACATACTTCTAAAATCGAGAGAGAAAGAAAGAGAGGGAAAGAAAGAAAGAAAGAAAGAAAGAAAGAGAGATAGAGAAAAAAGAAAGAGAGAGAGAAAAAGAAAGAGAAAAAGAAAGAAAGAGAGAAAAAAAAAAGAGAGCTCCTCTAGAGAGAGAGAGCGAGAGAGGGAGAGAGAGAGAGAGAGAGAGAGAGAGAGATAGAGAGAGAGAGAGAGAGAGAGAGAGAGGCGTACATGTGTGTTCAGTTATGAAGTTCGTGTTACCTAGTTAAAACCTTAGACAGTAAATTAAAAGAAAATTAAAAAATGCATGAGAGGAATAAATTCCTGTTAGGTAATTCATTCAATGAAAATAATAAAAGAAAAATTTGAATGAAAATAAAATCTTCACCAATATAATTAATTCATTTACGTTCTACTCTCTCTCTTCCATTTAAATTTGTGTTTCCTAATTGAATTTCCCGAAATTTTTGTCCCCACCCCTTTTTTTCGCTCGTAGGGGCTGAGGGTGTGTGAAAATGGGGTGCAGGTGGGGAGTAGAGTGAGATTGTTTGTTGAATTCTAAAATTATTACTTTATGAAATTTTAAGGGTTTATATATATACAGTAGGGTGGAGAGAAAATTTTTTTTTTTTAATTTCAAAATGCTTGGGGTCGGAAAAGTTGCGTATTTATATGAAACGTACTGTGTGAAATTTTTGTAATCGTACGGCTATAATTAAATTGTGCACACTGAACTCAAAGTTTTTAAAAATTGGCAAAATTACTAAAATTTCGCCATTTTTATTTTGTTATTTTTGGACACGTACTGTATGAAATTTTTGTAATTTTGTAATTTAATTTAAAAAAACTGAAAATAAAAATGGCGAAATTTTAGTAATTTTGCCAATTTTTAAAAACTTTGAGTTCAGTGTGCACAATTTAATTATAGCCGTACGATTACAAAAATTTCACACAGTACGTTTCACATAAATACGCAACTTTCCCGATCCCAAGCATTTTGAAATTCAAAAAAAATATATTTTTCACTCCACCATACTGTAATATAGAGGGTGGGTAAAAAAAAAAGTGACCCCTTAGAGGTAAACTGTCATATTAAAAAAAGTAAGGGGACTAGAGCTCCCAAACTTCATAGATGCTTATCTCAGCATGTTGTTCGTCTTAATTGAGAAGTTGCTCGATGTGTCCCCCTTCCTGCTCAACGCAGGCCTCCAAACGTGGACGCCACTTATCAATACACCTGTTTACATATCGTTGAGATACCTTCTCTGAGCCGAGCAGAATTCTTTCGCGTAGTTCATCTATGTCTCTTATATTGGTTCCAGGAATGTAAACTTTGGACGTCAGGGCTTCCCAAACACCATAATCTAGTGGTGAAAGATCGGGGCTACTAGTCGGCCACATAATGGGTTTGATGATAAAAACCGGTGTTTCGTTCTCAAGGAATATGACAGTTTGACGTGCTCTGTGAGCAGGGGCTCCATCTTGTTGGAAGGTATATCTTTCACTCTATCTAAATGATATTTAACGAATTAGTGGTGAAAGATATACTTTCCAACAAGATGGAGCCCTGCTCATAGTGCATGTCAAACTGTCACATTCCTTGAGAACGAAACACCGGATTTTATCGAACCCAATATGTGGCCGGCTAGTAGCCCCGATCTTTCACCACTAGATTATGGTGTTTGGGAAGCCCTGAAGTCCAAACTTTACACCCCTGGTACCAATATAAGAGACATAGATGAACTACGCGAAAGAATTCTGCTCGGCTCGGAGAAGGTGTCTCAACGATATGTAAACAGGTGTATTGATAAGTGGCGTCCACGTTTGGAGGCTTGCGTTGAGCAGGAAGGGGGACACATCGAGCAACTTCTCAATTAAGACGAACAACATGCTAAGGTAAGCATCTATGAAGTTTGGGAGCTCTAGTCCCCTTACTTTTTTTAATATGACAGTTTACCTCTAAGGGGTCACATTTTTTTACGCACCCTGTATATGATGCAAACCCACAAGGAAAAAGAAAATAATTCTTTCATTTCACATGTTTAATTGTGAAATTTATCCCATATCCATATATATATATATATATATATATATATAATATATATATATATTATACTATATCTAGAACAAAAGATTGATTTAGGGGTTGTAATGACTGATGATGCGAAATTTGAAACACAAAATAAGATAGCAGTAAACAGAGCAAAGAGAATAACGAGGCAGATATTGAGAATCTTTAAACGAAGGGACAGGAATGTAATGACTCCTCTACTGGAAACACTGATCATACCCAAATTGGAATACTTCTCGGTCCTAACATCCCCATATAAAAAAGAAGACATTAGACAGCTGGAAGGGATTCAGAGAAGCTTCACAGCCAAGATCAAGGTGTGCAAAGAACTAAATTACTGGGAAAGGGTTACGCGAACTAAACCTAAATTCACTGGAAAGGAGAAGAGAGAGATACGCCATTATTTACACTTGAAAAATAATGGAGAAATTAGTCCCTAATCTTACTCTGAACCCTGTAACTCCCCAAACAACGGTGGAAAGTAGAAAAGGAAGACTGTGTCGTGTTCCCTTAACCCTTAAAGAAAATAGTTTTGTTGTGAGAGGATCAAAACTGTTTAATCAGCTGCCCAAAGGCCTGAAGAACACGAGGGGTGTTGCAGTGGACATCTTCAAAAGAAGATTAGACGCCTGGCTCAGAACAATCCCCGATGAGCCGGGCGTACCTGGCTATGTGAGGTGGAGAGTACAAGAAACCAAATCACTACTTCACCAGGCCAACTCGAGAGGAGGGGCGACAAGCTTGACCTTTGAGTCAGTCGCTACCCAGGATGCCCATTTATCTACCAACCAAAATTTTTATTGTGTAGGAGGATGAACAGCTGGATTTTGCTGCGCGCCGCCTGACGTCACCGAATCTCGATCCCGGGGCCGATGGATTGGTAGTCAGCGATGCTAACCACTACACCACCAAGGCGCATATGTATATATGTACGTATATATTAGGGAGAGCCACACATATATGGTAAAAACCTAAAATGCAAAAATAATAGCTCCTGATGCATTTTCTCATTCCTTATATGGAAAAAGACCTCAGACCGGATTGTGAGCTAAGTCCATTAATATTTAAGGATGGCGGAAATTTGAAGAAATATGCCACGTCAAACTGTATGTACAGGGTGTCCCATAAGTCCGGCATCATAGAAGAAATTCATATTTTTCTATTTCTACAAACCATAATTCATATTTTTCTCTTTCTACAGGCCATAATGTTTGTGAGCAAGGAAGAACAAACCAGATAATTCTATTCATAGGAAATCGGAGTCAAAGAGAGGCCGCTGCTGAATTTAATAGACTGCATCCAGACCGCGAGCCAATAACACAGAGTTGTGTTAGCAGACTTGTTGCAAAGTTTAAGGAAACAGGATCCATAGAAGATAAACCACGCAGTGGACCTTCAAGGAGGTCCACTGACGATGATACAGCGACTGCTATCCTGGCTCATTTTAACAGAAGTCCCAGTAAGTCTCTTCGGTGATTGTCCGCCGAGACAGGAGTGTCGAAAAGTAGCATCCATCGCATTCTTCAGGCTCACAAATGGCATCCATATAAACTTCAGATCCTACAGAAATTAAGCGAAGATGATCCCGACCGGCGGATGGAAGTTTGCGAATGGGCTACGGAACAATATGGTCGGGATGCCAATTTCCCGTCCACCATTCTGTTCAGTGACGAGGCTGTTTTTTATGGAAATGGTGAGGTAAATCGACAGAACACCCGCTACTGGTCTCAAAACAACCCTCACTGGTATACCTCTTCAAAGGAACAAGGTGCATCTCGGGTGATGGTATGGTGTGGCATTTGGAAGGATCGCATCATAGGCCTCCTCTTTTTCGATGAACATGTCACTGGAGGCACATACCTACGTATGCTCAAGGAAGAAGCATTTCCCAGTGTCTTGAACGAAGAAGGAAATTTCCCAACATGGTTCCAGCAAGACGGCGCTCCTGCACATTACAGCACCTAAGTAAGGGAATACCTGTACCAACAATTCCCTGGTCATTGGATAGGACGTCGAGGGCTTGTGGAATGGCCAGCTAGAAACCCGGATCTCACGCCACTAGATTTTTATCTCTGGGGCCACTTGAAAGCGCTGGTATACGCAGAGAAAATTAGGAGTGTTGAACATTTGCGGCAGCGCATTATTGGGGCATGTAACACCATTACTCTTGATATCATTCACCGTGTGCTTGCTGACTGGGTATCATGTCTGAATTTGTGTATTGAAAACAATGGTGGACATATTGAGCACGTTCTGTAAATAAAAGCTTTTGTTTTGCCTTTTTTTATTATTTTTCCTATGATGCCTGACTTATGGGACACCCTGTATAATGATACTAAGGCTTCGAGTTGCGCCGCCTCTAAGTATGCACAAATCGATCCAGTTTTTAATTTTGAACATCATTTTTGGTTGTGGAATATGGGCAAATATCATGAGAAATATATTTTTCATTTTCATTTTTTTGGACCACGCTAATATACACACACACACACACACAAACACACACACAAAACACACACACACATATATATATATATATATATATATATATATAACGCCTTGGTGGTGCAGTGGTTAACGTCGGTGACTGCGAATCTATCGGCCTCAGGATCGAGATCCGGTGATGACAGGCTACCTTTGATCTCTCTACTATCGCTGATTGGAGCAGAGAAAACCTTATTGTCTTCAACGCTTCAAAAATTCGGTTTCTTCACCTCTATACTCGTTACAGTTTTCCACAGGACTTCCCCTATCTTCAACAATGCACAACTCAATCCTTCCTCTTCTCTTCATACTTTTGGCGTTTCCTTTTCTTGTGATCTTTCCTGAAAATATCGCATATACAGCTATGCAGCTATTCTAAAACGGCTAAGTTTGGGTTTGCTTTACCAGCTTTACGGTTTCTTCAACCCGACTCGCTTGCTGTCTCTGTACAAGGGTCTTGTACGCCCCTGTGCAGAATAAGCTTCGCATGTGTGAGATAGCTCAAGACATCGAGCGCTACTTGACAGGGTGGAATGAAAGGCTTTTCGTCTCAATTCCCTGCCTCTTACTGACTGTTTCCAATCTTTCTCTCCGCCGCAATGTTGCCTCACTCCCTTTACTATAGCTATTTTAACGGACACTGCTCTTCTGAACTCTCTAACTGCATGCCTCAAGCTTTAAGTCGAGCTCGCAATACCAGACTTTCGACACACTTTCCTTTTCTGTCTAACTCTCTAATGCAAGTGTTAATCGGTATTTCCAATCTTTCATCTACTCAACTGGTCAACTCTTTCAAACGCAGAGTTTCCAGGCAGCTCGAAAACCTTGGACCTTGATTTTGGTTTTCTTCCTCCTCTATGCGGCCGTTCGCCCTTGGCTCTTAGTTTCCTGCATATAAAAAATAAAATCAGTGGCGTGGTTTGGTCATTTTCAAAACGTACGCAGCACAAGATTGTATATTACCATCTATATTAAACAATATAAATAATTTTTAATTTCAATGCTAGGCAAGTAGTAATGAACATTTATATTAGAAATCAATCCCACGAGATTTCTTCCCGAATTCTTCGGTTACACGGCTATAAAATGTATCTTTCTGATCCATTAACCCTTTTAATAAAAATTTCTCTATTGAAGTTATTGATAAATTAGAAAATCCTTCTTGCCCTTGAGAATTATGTAAATGTTTTTATTCTTTTAAGAGCAGAAAACGATCGCTCAACGGATGATGTTGTGGCCGGTATGGTAAGTACAAGATTAATTATTATTAATTTATATGCAGTAAACCCTCGTCCAACGGGGAGGTTAGGTTCCTCGAGAACGTCGCGTTAGGTAAATCCGAGTTGGACAAACTTAATACCTTATGGCAGGGGTTCCCATATTGGTGTTCCGCGGAACACTTGTATACCGTGAGAAGTGTTCCGCGGAACACAATTTGGGAACCCCTGCCTTATGGGATAGATGGGGATACGTGAACGCGGCCGCGTAAATTCTCCCATTAATACTTAGATATGTAGATATTTTATTCTCACATATATGAATTTCCGTACCCATATTGTATATGAAATAAGAACATAATAAAATCATAAACATAATGATATTTACATAGATAAGTAAAAATATATTAAATGAAAGTAGCACGCATCTTTTCTTCACTCTTTCAGATGGTGCGTATGGTAGACTCATTCACGTGATACTCGTGGCCAAGTGATGTTATGCTCATACCACCACGCAACTTATCTAGAATCTTGATTTTTTCGGCAGATGCTTTACGTTTTGGTGCCATTCTGCTATCTCAGGGTAATAGCAAAACAACGGCAAAATACTACATAAACAATCCAACACAACTTCACTGAACTTAACACGTTAGTGGGACTGAGACAAAGGGTGATGCGGGGGGGTGACACGAGAGGAAGGGAGATGCGGGAGTGTTGGAGAGTGTAGGAGAAAACACTAGATCGCGCATTGGCACGCATACAGTACGACTGTATTAGAACGTGTTTGGCGGACCGTGTATAATTAAATTTTCCGCTTTCGGCAAATATAATTGTTCGCATTTATTTTTCCGTGTATAAGCAAATTCGCGCATGACAAACACGCGTTGGACGAGGGTTTACTGTATTTGCTTAAACCCTTCATTCATTTGGTCGTTCAGGAAGAATTTTGGTAATTCTGCTACGTTCTACTTAGCAAAGTTTTCAAATTAATATAGGACAGTTAATTCAGAGCGTAAACAAGCAAAATCAAAATGAGAATTGCATTCTTTCTTTAAAGAGTTTAAAGGACCTTCTGGAAATTAGTTCTTGTAATTTGAAAACGATTTACAATTAAGAAGCTCATTGAATTGAATGTCTTTCATTGACTTGAATCTTTCTTTCATTTGCATCACTATAATATCTATAATTTCAGGAATCAGGGTTTTGTAAGCAGTACCCGGCGAACAACTTGAATTTTTTTCTTTTGGCAGGAAGTCCGCAGTCTTCAACAACTGTGTTCCAGATACTGTCGAAATTAGATTCTCGCATTTCTTGGAGCGTACTAATGGTTTTTTCAACTTCATTGAAACAAAAAACTATGTCCATAGACTTTGACTGCGATATATTAAAGATATTCTCTGAAGAGGTAAACTTCTGTATAAACGTTAAACAAAATTTAAGTAAAAACTTGAAAGGACCGCTTCATGTGAGGCGCTCCGGACCAAACTTTGCCTAGCGCCAGTGGGGCCAGAATTGAGTTATTTATACCATTGTATTCCCCCACCCTTCCTCTATTCCGTGGGTGAGTAAGGGAACAGATTGTGGACTTGTACGTATGGTCGAAATCAATCAAATATCGTTATTGGTTCAAAATTTATGGCATTTTGCAAGTTGACAAACTTTAACTGCATTTGTCTCCTTTTTTAAATTTTGGCGGTTGGCAGCTTGTGGTCTGGAGCGCCTCATGTTTTGTCGCTTCATCGAAATTTTGAGGGTTTTCTGTATGATCAAAAAGATTTTATAAATCTATATTCTTTTTAACTGCTTCGACTAGTCGTGATGAATAACTCCATGTTGCGGCAAGTTTAGAAAAGCAAGCTTCTACAATATCATCCAACAATGCAGTTCTTTTTGATGATGACCTAAAAAATGAAGAAAACCCACCTAAGGTTGAAAAAAATATACTGCATTTTAGTCCATTTTAGTCATTCCCATATATAAGGGGGGAAGGGGGTGGATTAGTATAGGAGAATTATCCGCGCAACATGAGCGAAAGAACGAAACAAATGAAAAAATGAGGTACCCACCCAGGAATCGAACCCGGGATCTTCCGATTGCCGGTCAGATATGATAACCACTACACTACAGGCCTCACCCAAACAAATGCCGTAATTCCTCTACATACGCGCAGAAACCAATGCCCCAAAGGGGCACCTCCCGTTTGCCGTAACATTATATACATTATAACTGCAAACACGCAGTATATTTAACGTAAAGAACGACGCTTTGTATAGGAGAATTAACCGCGCAAGATGAGCGCGAAAGAACGAAACAAATGAAAAAATGAGGTACCCACCCAGGAATCGAACCCGGGATAATTCTCCTATACAAAGCGTCGTTCTTTACGTTAAATATACTGCGTGTTTGCAGTTATAATGTATATAATGTTACGGCAAGCGGGAGGTGCCCCTTTGGGGCATTGGTTTCTGCGCGTATGTAGAGGAATTACGGCATTTGTTTGGGTGAGGCCTGTGGTGTAGTGGTTATCATATCTGACCGGCAATCGGAAGATCCCGGGTTCGATTCCTGGGTGGGTACCTCATTTTTTCATTTGTTTCGTTCTTTCGCTCTCATGTTGCGCGGATAATTCTCCTATACAAAGCGTCGTTCTTTACGTTAAATATACTGCGTGTTTGCAGTTATAATGTAAATAATGTTACGGCAAGCGGGAGGTGCCCCTTTGGGGCATTGGTTTCTGCGCGTATGTAGAGGAATTACGGCATTTGTTTGGGTGAGGCCTGTGGTGTAGTGGTTATCATATCTGACCGGCAATCGGAAGATCCCGGGTTCGATTCCTGGGCGGGTACCTCATTTTTTCATTTGTTTCGTTCTCTCACTCTCATCTTGCGCGGATTATTCTCCTATACAAGTGTCGTTCTTTACGTTAATTATACTGCGTGTTTGCAGTTTAAATGTATATATATATATATATATATATATATATATATATATGTTATACATGTTATAATTTATAATCGAAGTCGCGCCCTGATGAGTGTTATAGTGATTTCATTCATTCAATATTTCACAAGCTATGTATGACTCGTTTCCTTCCAACGGAAGTTACGCGCTGTGACGCAGACGGTTTCTTTGATTTCACTTGGGAAACACAATGCTCTCAGGTGACGTCAACCGCTTGCGTGATGGCGTAGCAAGGTTCCGTTCCTTTGACTATATAAGAAGGGGATCAGCACCTTTAAGGCAGATCCCTGAAGGAGGGTCTCCAGGCCGAAGGGTTTCGGTCCGTTAACGGGAATTGCTTTTGAGAATTGGAAGATTGGGTATCATTTTGAAGTCTGACCGTTTTTGAAGTCTGATCGGTAGTTTGGAATTGATTCATATAAGTCTGGGGACTCAGAGCGGACTCGAGGGCGTCTTAGAAGGGGTCTCGACTTATTTCATATCTTACAATGAAGATAAAGTAACATTTTTTAATTATGAAACCTTTATTTTTTATTATTATTATTACCCCCCTGTTCTATATAAAAGAAACATTTGATTCATGCCAATCCATTATATTTATCTCGCCTATATTCAAATTAAAAATCGTGTAAGTCGTTGTGTTTATTTTCTACTCTTTGGGCTTTGATAACTGGGATAAAAGAAAAACATGGGCCCACACAGTACTCCTCGATTGTGGGAATACGAAGAGTAAACTATTTCTGCATCCAGGAGTGCTAAAGTAATCACCCTCTCTCTAGTAACATCCTGACCTTGCCCGAACTCGGAGGGAGCAGGTTATTACATATATATATATATATATATATATATATATATATATATATATATATACACACACACACACACTGGATGATTACAAATGATCTTCCCGATTTGAAACATTTATTATGAAAAAACTAACAAAGCTAAAGCGAAAAAGCAAGATACACAAATAAAGAAGAACTCAAAAAGTTTTATTTACAAGCTATTGAAGTTCAATATGAGCTCCTTTTGTGGCTCTGCAGCCATCAAAGCGGTATTCTTCTTCCCTCTATACATTTTGTAGCATATCTTACTGAACTTTTTTAACAGCGTCACATATCCTCTCCTTCGAATGTTCCAAAGTTGTTGCCATTGGTAAAACAAACACTTCATTTTTGACAGCCACAGAGGAAGAAGTCAAGAGGGGTTAGATCGGGAGAACGAGCTGGCCAAAGAATGGGCCCCTCACGCCCCATCCAACGATCAGGCAATTGCTCATTAAGGAATGTTGTAACTTCATTGTGGAAATGGTGTGGCGCACCATCCTGCTGAAACCAACAGCTTTGTCCTCTAGCAGCTGGGGAATCAGCCACAGCTGTACAGTTACATATCGCAGTAAATGATACCGTTAAATGTTTGTTCAGCAAAGAAGAATGAACCTTACATTTTCTCAGGAGTAAGAGCATGAAACAGTACACGTTAACTTTAGAGTTATCTCTGACGTGTTCAGTATTACAGATAAAAATTCCCTTAAATGTTCTTTATTGGCAGTGGTGGGTACCGTTAACCAAAAAGTTAACTTCGATAACGATAATCCGTTAACCCCAATTTTTAACTCCGATAACGATAATCCGATAATTTTACTACAAAGTTAACGGAAGTTAACGATAATCCGTTAACGATAACTATTTCTTTACTAACATTTAAAAAAATCAAGGAAAAAAGCTTTAAAACCCATAGAAAATGTTTATTTATGCAAAATCCAACAAATAAATAGGTATTTAACTGTATTTTTATCAAGTTTTGCAACTTTTTTGCTTAATAACTTTTTTTTTATTTTTAATAAAAATGTACTGATTACATGTTTTGAAACCCTTGTAACCACTAACTATTAACTAAATTTTAATTTACCAGAGAATTATTATGGCGGGAACTGAAAGGTAAAATTAAATTTTAGGCACATTTATTAAAGACTATGACACAATGTGCTGGTTGCCCTTCAGAAAGACCAACTTCTCAAAGTTAGGCCCAACTGCCAGTCTTGACCTCTTGGGCCTCAGGATGTTCTTGCTGAGAGAGAAGAGCCGTTCCACTGCGGCAGAGGACGGAATTGGCAGACTGAAGTTATGGCGGTTTGAATTCATTCGCGGAGCGGTGATCTTCCGTGAATGACTCCTCGCAGTTAACGTGTTAACGGACTTTAACGGACTAAATATCGAGTTATCGGAAGTTAACTGGTCCGATAACGATAAATGGAAATTAACTTCCGTTAATAGTCCGTTAAAAAAAGTTAACTTCGTTAATTAACTGTTATCGGATTAACGCTTTAGTGCCCAACACTGTTTATTGGTATATCTTGCTTTTCACTGTAGCTTTGTTACACCCGGTATATACAGTATATATGGGGTGTTGTTGTTAAAGTTCCTAATCAAATATGGTTTGTATAATGAATATTTTAGGTATATATATATATATATATATATATATATATATATATATATATGTATATATATCTTTGCCCAGCCAGCCAGGCGGCCAACGGTTTTCGGATGGCTTATCAGTCTAGAGCCAGTGTTCGTAACGGTTGGAAGTATCTCAGCTAAACTCCTCTACGCTGTTAATAAAGGAGTGATTTATTTTCCTATATATACATACATACATACATTCATACATACGAGGGTTGTTCAGAAAGCAAGTTTACAAGGTTAATTACCGGTGCATTATACATAGTACAATAATGTTGTTGGTAGTACAATATTTTGTTAGGCATGTGTGGCAACACTGTAAAGTGGCAATATCTGGGGGTCACCACGAACCAAAAAGTTCAAGAGTGCACCAGCTAGTGAGGTATTGGCAACTATTTTTTGGGACCATGAAGATATTTTGCATGTTGAATTCATGCAAAAAGGGACAACAATAAATGCCACTTCTTATTGTGAAATTTTACAGCGACTCCGCACAGCTATCAAAAGAAAACGTACCAGGTTGTTTACTACAGGTGTGGTGTTTTTGCATGACACTGCACGCCCTCACACTGCAAATCAAACACGCCAACTTTTGGAATCATTCCATTGGGAAGTCATGGATGATCGCCCCCATATTCCTGACTTTGCACCAAACGACTTCCATTTGTTTCCAGCTCCAAAGGAACACCTCGGAGGTAAACAATTTCTAAACGATCCTGATGCAGAATCGGCTGTACGAAACTGGTTAAAATCTAAGGACCCTACATTTTACTCGAACGGCATCGGAAAGCTTGTCCCACGCAACGACAATTGTTTGAATCTGTTTGGTGATTATGTAGAAGAGTAGTAATAAGTTGTTGTTGAAATACTTGTAATAATTACTTGCCTTGTAATAAAACAACTTCTTCAAAACACCTTGTAAATTTACTTTTTGAACAACCCTCGTACATACACAGTTTTTTTTATGCAGGAAAGAAGGCCAAGGGAAAATGTCCGCAAAAGCGCTCCCCCCCACCCCGCTATAAAAGAAGAAGAGAGTCAAAATCAAGGACTGGGGTTTTCGAGATGCTTAGACACTCTGCGTTTGAAAGATGGGAGGTCATAGACAGGAGGAAAGATGGATTGAGGAAGATTGTTCCAGAGTTCACCGGTTGAGTAGATGTAAGATTTAAAATACTGATTAACCCTTGCATTAGAGAGTTAGACAGAAAAGGAAGGAATGTATCGAAAGTCTGGTGCTACATGTTCTCTTAAAGCAAGAGGCATGCAGTTAGAGAGTTCAGAAGTTATAATAGAGAGTTATAATAGAGAGTTCAGAAATTCAGAAGTTATAATAGAGAGTTCAGAAATTCAGAAGTTATAATAGAGAGTTCAGAAATTCAGAAGTTATAATAGAGAGTTCAGAAATTCAGAAGTTATAATAGCGACAGTAAAGAGAGAGTGACGCAACATTGCGGCGAAGAGAGAGAGATTGAAGACAATCAGTAAGAAGCGGGGAATTGATGAAACAAAAAGCCTTTGATTCCACCCGGTCAAGTACGGCTGTGTGGGTTGAACCGTCCCACACATGAGAAGTATACTTCATACAGGGGCGAACAAGACTTCTGTTCAGAGACAGCAACTGAGTGGGGCTGAAGAAACCGCGGAGGCGATACAGCACACCTAACCTCTTAGAAGCTGTTTTAGAAAGAGAGTATACGTGATCTTTCTAGGAAAGATCACGAGAAAAGGAAACGGCAAGACTGTTAAGAGAAGAAGGATTGAGTTGTGTGTTGTTGAAGGTAAGGGGATAGTCGTGGGGAAGATTGTGACGAGTAGACAAATGGAGGAACTGAGTTTTTGAGGCATTGATAGTCACAGTGTTTTCTCTGCCTCAATCAGAGATAGTAGAAAGTTCAGAGGTCAGGTGTCCCATAACCGTCCTACGCGCATCATGAAGTGACTGCTGTGAGGAACACTTTGGGAAGCGGGTGGAGAAGTGAAGAGTGGAATCATCGGCATAAGAGTGAATAGGACAGGAACGTGAATTAAAAGATCATTAATAAATAAAAGAAAAAGAGTGGGTGACAGGACAGAACCCTGAGGAACACCACTGTTAATAGCTTTAGGAAAACAACAGTGGCCATCTACAATCGCCATCTAGGACGTTTTGGCGCCGACATTTTGGCGCTGGACGTTTTGGCGCCGCCGTTTGGGCGCCACCGTTTGGGCGCGGAGCCGGTTTGGCGCCGCCGTTAATTAGTATTAAGTATTAAGTAGTAATACTTGGTTATTAACCTGAAGTGCTGTCTGTCTTTTCAGATAAGTTGTGTTGTTGCCCTTAATAGCATAAATGTCTGAAAATATATCAAGTAAGAAAGGGAAACAGAAGTTTTCATATAATGGATATTTGTATATGTTTGATAAATGTAGCAAGCGCGACCCTTCGTTACTTTTTTGGCGGTGCGAGCAAAAGAGTCAGTGTATTATAAGGTGTATATATAATATTGGTACTTTTCCGTTATCTGCCCCATTGACGATTGGTTAGGTTCAGTCATGATGTTTTCGTTAAAACTAACAAAAATATCACAACTTAACCTAACCAATCGTCACTGCCCGGTTAGGTCAACTGTACGCCCTTGACGATTGGTTAGGTTAAGTCGTGATATTTTCGTTAGTTTTAACAAAAATATCACGACTTAACCTAACCAATCGTCAAGGGGGCAGATAACGGAAAAGTACCCATATTATATATGACGCGTTCGGTGGAGAAGGGGCGAACGCAACATTTTCGAATTATGCCACAAAATGCAGTTAAAGTTTGTAAACTTTAAACCTTTGTATTTTTCCCGTTTATTGAAATGTTGTATGAATTTGAACACATATTTGAGTAAAATATTGTTGTGTAATATGTCGATATAATAAAACGCCAAGAAATTTTACAATATTATTTATTGATAGCTTCTGATGTTAACTGGTGTAATCCATTATTTGGTCCTCTTCGTCGAATGTTGTATTACCTGCTTCAACTGTTTCGGTTTCTTCCAGTTCCTTTAACAATCTTGTATAATAGTTCACTGCAGTTGCAGGCATTAGGTCTGATAATTCTTTGAGATCTTTTATTTTTTCCTTAGTTATTGGCAGCAATTGGGAATACTTTGGTTGCAGTGTCTGCTGGGCTAGATTGAATAAACTGACACTGTAGGATTTTTTCCCTTTCTGCAGTCTGACGGGATGGCTATTATCTGGGGTTGTGCGGTATGCAGTAGATATTACGTAGCCTTCTTTGTGTTGAAAGTCAAATATTAACTTTCTTGCATCTGTAAATTTAGTAGTTGTTGATTTCCTAATGACAATGCACGTTTTTAGGACGTCAAAATCGAGAAAATCAGCCTGTTTCATTTCTACAACTAGGAAGCGCTGCGAAACGGCTGTAGTTATGGCCGTAACATAATCTTTTTTGGTGTAAATAATATTGCTGTAATTATTTTTTATATTTTGTTCAATTTGGCCAAGTTGAGCATCACAGGGCCTTGTCGAGTGACCAGAAAGTAGATAGATGTGTTCAATGTGAAGCAATGATGCGGAGTGAATTTCTCTGAGATACATTAAAACCTAAATTTTACCGTGAAAGAGTGCAGACTAACATCTAATTTTTTGCATAGGTAAAGCAAAGGTTTTAAAGGATAATTATACGACAAAAACTCATTTTTCGAATTTTGTGGCGTTCGCCCCTTCTCCACCGAACGCGTCATATACACCTTATAATACACTGACTCTTTTGCTCGCACCGCCAAACAAGTAACGAAGGGTCGCGCTTGCTACATTTATGAAACACATACAAATATCCACTATGTGAAAACTTCTGTTTCCCTTTCTTACTTGATATATTTTCAGACATTTATGCTATAAGGGCAACAACACAACTTATCTGAAAAGACAGACAGCACTTCAGGTTAATAACCAAGTATTACTACTTAATACTTGATACTAATTAACGGCGGCGCCAAACCGGCTCCGCGCCAAAACGGCGGCGCCCAAACGGTGGCGTCTAAACGGCGGCGCCCAAACGGCGGCGCCAAAACGTCGGCGCCAGAATGTCGGCGCCAAAACGTCCCATTCCGCTACAATCGCACCTATATATCGGCCAGAAAGGAAATTAGAGATAAAGGCACAGATCGGATAGAAACCGACGGAGTGCAGTTTTGAAATTAAAGATTTGTGCGAAACTCTATCAAAAGCTTTTGATGTTTCTAGCGCAATAGCAAAATCAGAAAGGAGGATGACCAAGAGTCAGAGAGATATGCAAGAAGATCGCCAGTAGAGCGTCCCTTGTGGAATCCATACAGACAATATGAAAGAAGGTTGTGAGAAGAGAGGTGTCTAAGAATCTTCCTATTAAGGATAGATTAAAAAACTGTGGAAAGGCAAGAAATCAAAGGAATTGGACGATAGTTGGAGGGTTGTGAGCAGTCACCCTTCTTTGGGACAGGCTGAATGAAAGCGAAATTCCAGCAGGAAGAGATGAGAGACAAAGACGAAAGAGTTTGCCAAGGTAGGGTGTCAGCACAGAAGCACAGTTCTTAAGAACAACAGGAGTAACACCATCAGGACCATACGCCTTCCTAGAGTTGAGCCCAGATAGGGCAGAAAAAAATCTTTAGAAGAGATTCTATTTTCCAACATAATATGGTCAGAGGGGGTAGGAGATGGATCAACAGCACCGGAATCGTCCAGGGTTGAAGTGTAAGCGAATGTTTTAGCGAAGAGTTCAGCTTTTCAGGAGAAAAGACGGCAACTGAACCATCGGAATGGAAAGGAGAAGGGAAAGAAGAGGAAGTAAAGTTGTTGAAGAGGTTCTTAGCTAGATGCCAGAAACAGCGAGAAGAATTAGAATTGGATAGTTTCACGTTTTTGTCGGCTGAAGAAGTTTTTGGCTGATGAAGGAACTTTTGGCCAGTCGAAAAACATTTTGCACGATTCTGGGCATAAATATAAGCCGAGTGAGAGTTAGGGGTTGGATGGCGACAGTACCTTCTAAAAGTCTCCTTTCTGTTGCGGATAGCATTAGAACAAGTAAAGTTAAACCAAATTTTTTTTGCATAAGTAGTAGGAATAGAATATGGAATGTACGCCTCCATGCCCGAGGGTTCACCTCTGTGATGCGTTCAGTAGACTCGGAAGGGCCACGGCCACGGAAGCAGTAATCATTCCATGGGTAATCACAGATGTACTGCCTAAGGGCCTCCAAATCAGCGCCACAGAAGTACCAAAGGTGCCTCCTCTTGGGAGGATCCAAAGGCCAAATTGGACGATAGAACAGGAAACAGATATAAGATTGTGGTCGGAGGAGTCCAACGCAGAAAAACGTTTGACAGAGTAAGAAGAAGGATGATAGGCAAGATATAAATCCAGAATGTTGGGCCTATCTCCAAGGTGATCGGGGATACGAGTAGGGTACTATACAATCTGTTCTAGGTCATTTAGGATAAAAAAAGTTGTAAGCTAGTTCAGCAGTGATGTCAGTGAAGTGGGAGGAGAGCCAAAGGTGGTGGTGAACATTAAAATCTCCTAAAATGGAGATTTTAGCAAAGGGAGAGCGGGAAAGAATGTATTCCACTTTGGAAATGAGGTATTCAAAGAATTTTCGGTTGTCAGTAGAATTAGGAGAAAGGTAAACGGGCAGATTTATTTAGTTTAAGATTGGCATGTAAGCCGTAGCCAGAGAGTATAGAATTCGGAAGATTCGAGTTCACTAATACGAGAACAAGTTCGGCCATTGCGTATATAACGCAATATCCACCTTTGGAATGAAATTGAGTATAGTGAAAGTAAGAGGGTACAGGAAAGGGGTTGTTGTCAGTCGTCCCAGACACCTGAGTTCCAGTGTAGAAAAGATGAGGTGGTTTAGAGTAGGAGAGGTAGTGTTAAACAGATTGAAAAATTGAGAATAGGGCACGAATGTTACGGAAGTTTATGAAAAAGTGAATCAGACAAAGGTCCAGAACATCTTGAATAAGGCGGTAGCAGATCCAGCCCTGCTGCCCGGGTCTGCGTTCCGGGTATCGGCATTGGGGGAACTAGAAGTGGAGATATTTATTGTCCCCTCTCCAGGGGACTCCCAGGCTCTTGAAGTTGATACCATTTTTTTCTTCTTATTTTGAAAAGATTATGTAGTGTGTAAGATGCATACATATGTAGTGAAGAATATGGAGAGAAGTGTGTGTTTGAGAGCATGCTGGACTGCTCACAGGGTAGATGAGACACGGAAAAAGATGAGCTAAGGAGGGTAATCAGCTTTGGAGGAATGTATATACGAGTATGTACTTTCATATATACATTCAATTCATGTACACACATTATACATAACCTACCTTTCTGGGCCTGAGCTGCTGAGGTAGGTTCTCAACCTTTACCCCCATACATATATATATATACCCATTCATACGCATATATATATATATATACATACATATACCTTTGTGAACCTGAGCTTCCGGACTAGGTTCTCAACCCCTATCCCCTCTCCCCTTTCCTGCAGACCCCGACTCCCCTCCCCGTACCTGCAATCCCCAGTCTCCTTCATACAATATTGCAAAGTCATGTTGCAATATTGCATGCAATTGCATTGCACTCTTAATTTCTGCCACCCTACTACTAAGTGGAATCCGAATCAAGCCCCACCAGCAGCCCAGCGTCTTATCCACTACGCTACCCAGGGTACCCATTTATCTGCCAACCAATTTCTTTTATTGTGTGGAAGGATGAATATCAACCCTTAAAATTTCATGAAATAGTAATTTTAAAAATTCAGTAAACAACCCCTCAAAATTTTTGAACACATTTGTGTGTGTGTGAAAAATTGAATTACTAATGTCGCAAGTGAGCAGCGACGAAGACAGATTGTCCTTCACGAGTTCTGGATTGCCAAAGAAGTGCATGAAAAGGAAAACTTGTTTGAAATTTGTGTGACGAAAAATATTTGCATTCAAATCGCAATAAGAAGATAAGATTATTATTAAATATTCATAACTTCAAAAGAATAAATTTTGAGATTTTTTTCATTGTAAAAAGAGAATTAAAGAAATAAATTGAATATTATTTATTTTGATAAGTAAAAGTATGTTAAATATTTACTGTGGAATAATATAATTAACTTCGATTAGAGTAAATATGAGGTAAAAAAACATTAATTTGTTTCTGTGTATAAACTATGTACTTAAAAGAATTTCTTCTTGTTTATCTTCTTATAAATAAGAGCGAAATGGACGCTGTCTGTCTGTCTCTGTCTGTCCCGAACTTTCTCAGCTCCCGCTGGAGGGATTCCGCCCAATCTTGGCAGGCTTACTATACGTGACCCTGCGCGTAAGATAGGCTATCAAAATTTCGAGACATTATCACAAAGTTACATATTTAGATAGAACTGTCTGTCTGTCCCACCCTAAAACACGGAAATGGCTCCTCGAGAGGAAAAATTATTAGGTAAAAGTTGCTTAAAATTAATCGAAACCTACGGGAAAATTATTGAATGCCCGGTTAGGTTAATTGAATGCCTGGTTAGGTTAAGTCGAGATATTTTCGTTAAAACTAACGAAAATATCACTACTTAACCTAACCAATCGTCAAGGGCGTACAGCTGATCTAACCGGGCATTCAGTTAACCTACCCAGTTGATTAATTTTTACATTCACATCTCATTCTTCTTTGTCAAGAATAAAGCGTATGTTTCCTAAACCATATTCTGGATTATAATACCAACACATATTAGTACCATGACTGTAGAGTAACTATGTATTACTGGAAGGGTAATAACAGCCTTCCGCAGGAACTACCAAAAACATCCCACCCGTATGGCGGGTTTTTCTGCTAGTCCTACATAAATTTAACATTCAGCTATAATACAGGCAGGGGCATGTTAAGGGCAGGGCACTTAGGGCACGTGCCCTGGGCCCCGCGCTTTAATGGGCCCCGCACTCTAGAGAAGAGACTCTGCTTATTATATAAAATTAGATCAGATTTTGTGTCATTAGATATAGGTTTTTGGAAAGTGGAAACACATCAAGAAAAAACTGAAAATGGTTGGAAAATAACATTATTATTGCACTTTTACTTTTACATATAGCTGATCCTGCTGCTGAATTGCTGTTTTTACACTTTACACTGATTTCCTCCATGTTTTATATTTTCCTCACTTGATTATCCTTTGAAGTTTCAACACTATTTATTACGTATAACGTACAGTACTATTGCCTTTCTATATTTACATTGGCGCAGAATTTTCCTAACAAGTTAACTGCCATTTGGCAACTCCGAGTCTCACCCGTAGTGCCAAAGAGAGGTGGTCCTAAAGATGCCGAATGCGTCCAGCGTTCAGTTTTTGATTTGTCGCTGTGAGGGGAAGGTACGTCATACGTATAGTGTTTTTGTATGTGTGTGTGTGTTTTTCTATTGAATGACAACATACAAAGCTTGATACATATGGTACATCCACATACGCTGGGTGCTTTTAAGATGGCAAGATCGACTTTCGTCTTTGTTTTGCTGATTTGTTTGTTAAAAACTGTGTTACAATTTTCAGGACATTATTGTCGTCAGTTTGTCAAATGTAAAATTATTTTGCAATAAATCGCTAATTATTTAAATTGTTTGGTACAAGAAACCTTGCATTTATTCATATTACCAACTATTTCTTTTATTTTGCCATGTTATTGTAACTAAAATATATATACTATTAGTATAATTTTTACAATTTCTTTCACATATTTTTCTTACTGTCGACCTTATTTTTTGTAGGGTGGAGATATTTAAAACAGATGAGTCCACCACACTGTATGTCATGATTAACTCCGTAAATTGTAGTATGCATTTATATTCATATATTGTTATGGTTTCTATGTGTGATCACGGAACCAAAGGGCCCCGCAACTCATCTAGTGCCCTGGGCTCCGCGGTAGCTAAACACGACCCTGAATACAGGGTCTCCCAACAGTATATATATATATATATATATATATATATATATATATATATACAGGGTGTCCCATAAGTCCGGCATCATAGGAGAAATTCATATTTTTCTCTTTCTACAGGCCATAATGTCTGTGAGCAAGGAAGAACGAATCCAGATAATTCTACTCATAGGAAATCGGAGTCAAAGAGAGGCCGCTGCTGAATTTAACAGACTGCATTCAGACCACAAGCCAATAACACAGATTTGTGTTAGCAGACTTGTTGCAAAGTTTAAGGAAACAGGATCCATAGAAGATAAACCACGCAGTGGACCTTCAAGGAGGTCCACTGACGATGATACAGCGACTGCTATCCTGGCTCATTTTAACAGAAGTCCCAATAAGTCTCTTCGGCGATTGTCCGCCGAGACAGGAATGTCGAAAAGTAGCATCCATCGCATTCTTCAGGCTCAAAAATGGCATCCATATAAACTTCAGATCCTACAGAAATTAAGCGAAGATGATCCCGACCGGCGGATGGAAGTTTGTGAATGGGCTACGGAACAATATGGTCGGGATGCCAATTTCCCGTCCACCATTCTGTTCAGTGACGAGGCTGTTTTTTATGAAAATGGTGAGGTAAATCGACAGAACACCCGCTACTGGTCTCAAAACAACCCTCACTGGTATACGTACCTCTTCAAAGGAACAAGGTGCATCTCGGGTGATGGTATGGTGTGGCATTTGGAAAGATCGCATCATAGGCCTCCTCTTTTTCGATGAACATGTCACTGGAGGCACATACCTACGTATGCTCAAGGCAGAAGCATTTCCCAGTGTCTTGAACGAAGAAGGAAATTTCCCAACATGGTTCCAGCAAGACGGCGCTCCTGCACATTACAGCACCCAAGTAAGGGAATACCTGTACCAACAATTCCCTGGTCATTGGATAGGACGTCGAGGGCCTGTGGAATGGCCAGCTAGAGGCACGGATCTCACACCACTAGATTTTTATCTCTGGGGCCACTTGAAAGCGGTGGTATACGCAGAGAAAATTAGGAGTGTTGAACATTTGCAGCAGCGCATTATTGGGGCATGTAACACCATTATTCCTGACATCATTCACCGTGTGCTTGCTGACTGGGTATCACGTCTGAATTTGTGTACTGAAAACAATGGTGGACATATTGAGCACGTTCTGTAAATAAAAGCTTCTGTTTTGCCTTTTTTTATTATTTTTCCTATGATGCCGGACTTATGGGACACCCTGTATAAGAGTATAACATCATTTAGTAAATAAACAGTTAAATTTTTTTTAAACTACTCTAAACTACTTTAAACTACCCTAAACTTGACAACTTCAACGCCCCCCCCCACGCATCGGACCCTTGGGAAGTCGTGGCTACGGGACTGCTATAGCTATATATAGCTCTATTGATTCACTGCTTATTCGTAATCCCTCTGGAGTCGCAACATCGAGGTCGTTGACGCCTAATATAATTAATTAATGAAAACTAAAAATTAAACAACATAAAATGAGGAGACAGGTGATAAATGGCTGAACGAATAGGAAATAATGTTAGTGGAATGAATGAATGACTTGGAAGTGGAAACATTTAAAAATGAAGGTTAAAAAAATTACAGATACTGTATATACTACTCGAAAGAAGAAACTAGCTTTTAAAAGAAGGTGCAGCCACTGGATGTAAAAGACAAAAACAACTGAACACCTACTGTAAACCTTGAGATGAACTCTAATGAACAAGTTTGTTTTGAGGTTGATAATCGAGGTGAACCCAAACACCTTCTCCCCTAAAAGAACCTTAAAATGAGTTTTAGCAAAATTTTGATGCCATAAAACGAAAAAATCACGACTGTAACTGTGCTAGAATGTATCTTTCCCCTCATAAACCAATGTTTCTTTCATGATATTCATAAAAGATTTTCCAATTTTGTCTACATGTTAAATTCTGTAAAAAGCGTGTTCACTTTATTCTGGTAAGCTTTGTATATAAGATTGTATTTATATTTATACTAATAATAATTAATACAAATACTGTATACGAAAACTTCAGCTACATTACTCTTCTGAACACTAACTGCATGCCTCCTCCTTTTAGGAGAGCACGCAATACCAGACTCGACACATTCTCATTCTTTTTCTGTCTAACTCTTTAACGCAAGGGTTAATCGATATTTTCAATCTTTCATCTACTCAAACGGTCATATCTGGAACAACCTTCCTAAATCCATCTACCTCCCTGCCTATGACCTCAGATATTTAAAACGCAGTGTGTTCAGGCATCTAGAAACCTCTGACCTTGAAAATATCGTGAATAAACCTAACCAATCGTCAAGGGCGATTGACATTGTAAACAAGCAATTAGTAAAGAAGATAAGAAGCTATAATTACGAGGTAGACCGCCGAATCGTAGGTAGACCGCATACTATAGTAGCGTCAAATTAAGAGTGTTTAAATTTATCTGTCAACCTAGTCCTATCTGTATCATAGAGAGAAAAGAGAGAGAGAGAGAGAGAGAGTTACAAGGAGTTACAAGGAAAAGAAGTACCTCAAAAGGCCTTGCGGCCCATACCGAGGAGGTACCAATGGCAACGGGTGCCAGGGAAAATTTTGTAAAAGTTTATTTCTCTTTCAACTATCCTAGCAGTAGTAGAAAACTGGATAGAAAAGTAGAAGGCTCTCTCCCCACCCTCCGCTCCCTCCCTGCCAGAGGCAGGTACGGAAAAAGGTAGAAGAAAATACCTTGACCCTGGAAAAGTAGCCAAGGAAATTTTACAGGAAAGTGGAGAATATATAAATAGCTCTATATTTAGTTTGCTCACATGAGTATTCAGTACTTTGTCTTGCCTATTTTTAAACACATTTACACTTTGACTGGAAACAACCTCTGAGGTAAGTTGGTTCCAGATATTAACTATTTTATAGGAAAAGAAATTTCCGCAGACTGAGGTCCTAAATGTCTTTACACACTCAAATAGTGTGCAAGATTTCGTCTACCCTTTTCTTGAACTGATCCACAGAGGAACTGTTCACAACTTCCGAAGGTAACCTGTTCCATGTGTCACAGATCTTATACGTAAAGTAATTCCCACACACACTAGTCCTAAACCGTTTCAAATCCAACTTCCAACCATTGTTGCGAGTTGGGTTATCATTTAAACTAAACATACTTTTAAAATGGACATCGTTGAACCCGCGTAAGAGCTTGAAAACCTCGATCAGTTGACCGCGCAGCCTCCGAGTTTCAAGCGAAAAAAGTTCAGGGCGCGTAACCGTCGATTGTAGCCCATATGCCTAACGGAAGGGATTAACTTTGTGGCCCTCGCCTGCACTCGCTCCAGCCTCTCAATATCTTTCCTGAGGGTGGGCGACCAGAACTGCACAGCATACTCCAGGTGCGGCCGAACAAGGGAATTGTACAGTGAGAGCACAATCTCCTTGTTCCGAAACTGAAATTGCCTCCTGATATAACCCAATAGTTTCTGGCCTTTCTTTTCCACCTCTACACACTGTTTCGTAAACTTAAGATCGCTGCTAATTAGCACACCCAAGTCCTTTTCTAAATCAGTCACCTCGATATTACTACCCAACATCGAGTAGTCCGACTTGGGATTGGCGTAGCCAATGTGCATCACTTTGCATTTACCCAAGTTAAACGGCATTTGCCATTTTTCGGACCACTCTCCTATCCTACCTACGTCCGCACGCAGTTCCTCGATCGCTTCGGGGGTCCCAACATTGGCCCCAAGCTTGGTGTCATCAGCGAATTTGGCGATCCGACTGACGATGCCACCGTCGATATCATTTATGTAAATGATAAACAACAGCGGCCCCAAAACGGAACCCTGAGGAACCCCACTAGTGACCGAGGCCCAACCCGAACTAGCCCCTTTAATTACCACCCTCTGCCGCCTGTTCCTCAGCCAGTTTTCAATCCACCTACCTATTTCCCCACCGATACCCCCCAGCGCGCGCACTTTCGCCATTAGCCGGCGGTGAGGTACCTTATCAAAGGCTTTCTGAAAGTCGAGATAAAGTATATCAATCGCCATACTCTTATCGTACTCACTCAACATGATGTGGAAAAACTCGAGCAAGTTGGTGAGACACGACCTATGCCGTCTAAACCCATGTTGGGAGTCCCCAAGCAGCTTGTAGGAATCCAAATGGTCAACGATCCTATCTGCTATTATCCCTTCTAATAATTTACCTACAACTGAAGTGAGACTAATGGGACGATAGTTCCCTGGACTTTCGTGATCCCCTTTCTTAAAGATAGGGGTCACGTTGGCTTCCCTCCAGTCACCAGGCACCTGGCCCATCTCCAACGATTTGTTGAAGACAGTAGCCAGGTGGGGAGCCACCTGGTCGCGCACTTCTCGCAACACTCTGGGGAGAAACTGGTCTGGCCCAGGAGCCTTAAACGCGCTCAGTTTGTCTATTCTAGAGGCAACGACTGTCGCGGTACATCTAACATTATCCAGGCCAGCACCTTCGTGCCTCACGCCTGGCTCGGGGATGACGCGGGTATCCTCCCTGGTGAACACTCCCGCAAAGTACTCATTAAGCACATTAGCGATGTCCGCGTCGGAGGTCCGCAGAACGCCGCTTCCGTCCTTTAACGGACCTATCATGCTTCTAATGGGCTTTCTACTATTAACATAACTGAAGAATTCCTTAGGGTTCCCCTTGCAGAGGCTTGCCACCCGTAGTTCTTCGTTACGTTTCGCTAGCCTAACCTTCGCCTTCACTTCCCTACACAGGCGGACATACGCTTCAGTGTTCTCGTGGGAACGATTGGCCTTCGCCCTCCTATACGCTACTTTCCTATTTCGGATAGCCGAAGCGATGTCACGATTGAACCACTTAGGCTGCGTTGAAGCAGGGGTGACCGGTTTTGAGGGTATGGCAGCAGACTGCAGCACCATAAACTCGTCCCGGAATGCACTCCACACTCCCTCAACATCGCCGCCAACCTCTAACCCCATCTCTCCTACGCTATCCCTGAGGCTAACAAAGTTCGCCCGCCGGAGATCGAGCTTACTGCCTCTCGAGTTACTACGCTTCACCCGAGGGACGCACACACGGAACCTAATAAGACCGTGATCACTCCCGCCCAATGATTCGTCAACGGTGAGGCCAGTGACGAGGTTGTCTTCGGTCGTGAATACTAAGTCTAGAACGCTTTCGCCTCGTGTAGGCTCGTTGACCCACTGAGTGAGGAAGTTCTCATCAGCAAAGTCAACTAGCCTCCTCCCTTCAGCATCGGCAGTCCTGTTTTCCCACTTTATGCCGCGACAGTTGAAGTCTCCTAAAACTACACACACCCTATCCCCTAGCAGGCTACTGAGTTCGGTGTACAGGGCTGTATCCTCCTCGAGGAGGAGATGCGGAGGTCTGTACACCAAGATTAACCTATAGTTCGTCCCTCCCACGTTCAGATCGACGCCAAGCAGCTCCCGTTCCGACCGGAACTGGCAGTCAACCGGACTCAACGTGTCTCTGACGTATATTAGTACCCCACCCCCCCCCACGGGTGCGGTCTTTGCGAAACATTCTATACCCGGGAATTTCGAACTCCCCAACGTAGTCCCTACGATCAGTATGAATCCAGGACTCGGTGATAGCAACGATATCCTGGTATTCTGATGCTAAGAGCGCCCGTAGCTCGCAAAACTTGTTCCTGATCGACCTAGCATTAAAAAGCATTGCACGGAGGGAGCTTCCCCTATTCTGACCGCCCCCTAGCACGACCCGTTTCCCGAACAGCCAGGGCTGTCGGGAGTTGAAGAGCCCCTCACTAACGAGGGGGCAACTTCCGCAGGAGCCTGAGCCCCCTCCAACGTAGGAGGAGGGTCACCCACCTGTACCTGGACGCACCCTTCAGTTGAAGGTACGTCCGCCACCGGCTCATCATCATCCCTCCCCGGTGGGGGCCCATCATCTCTCCCCGGACTCGACCTCACCATTCTGTATAGGTGCCGGTCGAGCAGCGCGCCTAGCACACCTTTACCCTTGTTATTGAGGTGGACACCATCTCTCTGGTAAAGGTCCCACCTACCTGAAAATGCGTCGAAGGGGTCAATAAACCTCACGCCCAGCGGGACGCACAAGTCTTGCACCCTCTCGTTGATGCCAATGACCTTACTGAGTGCGTGGTCACTGGCATTCATTCGCGGTAAAATTCCCATTAACATTCCCCTGTCTGTCTTCAGTTTTAGATCATCCGCAAGAGACATGATCTCGGTGATGATCCCCTCTGAAAGACCTACCCTACCGCCTTTGAGGAACAGGTCGTTGCCACCAGCGTGGACAACGATCGCAGTCCTCCGACTAGCCACGCGCACCTTCTCTACCTCCTTCCTTAAGTGAGTCGTTCCCCGCCCAGGTAAGCACCTTACCTTCCTCCCATCCCGGTTTGCAGAAGCAAAGTACTTCTCCTGGCCCCTGATCTGTGAGTCCCCAATCAAAACGGTGTCTTCCTCCTTCGAGCACAGGAGACTAAAGCGGTTAGAGGTCCTGACAGGGGCAACTGGGGTCTCAGGCTTCGGCTTCGCAGCCTTCTTGCCTGAGACCTTTCGAAACCCGTCGCCACCCATACACGCAGTTACACCACCCGACCCACCCCGACCGGTAGCTACATCCTTCGGTTTCTTTGGGCCATCAGTAGGCCCCTTCCCACCCTTTTTCTTCATCGGCCCCTTCCCACCCTTCTCTATTCACCCCTTCTTTGCCCTCCCCACCTTACGCCGCGTTTCCAAGCATTCCACGTGGGTCGCTGGCGATTCCTGACACTGATTTAGGACCCTGGCCCCCGGTTGCACCTCTACCCTTTCTCCGCGGTCCCGAGATCTGTCCATTCCATCGCTGGACCGCCTTTCCACGGCAGCTATCCTATCCTGAATGAGCTCCGGGTTAGGCGGCAGTGCAGCCTCGTCAGTGACTGCCGCACCTCCAACAGCCGGTCTGGACGACTCGAGCCGCCGGACCCTCTCCTCTAGCTTCTCGTAAAACCGCATGAGTTCGCAAAAGCGGCACATGCTGGAGTGGTTGATCTTCTCGAAGCAAGCTTCTTTGAAGTTCGTCACCCACTGGTTCACTTCACACTTCGCACATTCAGCCTTCAATTTCTGCGGTCCAGTCATTGTAACTTTTTTTTTCTTTTTTCAAATTCTGAATACTCTGAATAAGATAAAGCGTTCTAGCAATGAAAACTCTCAAAAACGTTCTGACCAGTATATAAAAAGGGGGGGGGGGTGAATTCTTCCCGCGCGTAGACGCATCCACCTATTTGCAAGTGACGTTCATCCCTTCCAGAAGACTACACCTCTCCTGCTGCCGCACCGACCAAAGGTCTCCCCAGGGCCGGACAGTCCCAAACGTGTCGCAGCTACCAACTGACAAACACTCGCGACGCAGGCGTCACGGATTTTCCGCCAGGAGCGACAGCGAGATGCAGCCCCTTACTAAGTCTTACTAGTCACTCACAAGCGGCCAGACTCTTAGAATCCAGTGTTCAAGGGATATCCCACCAGACCCAGAGGCTACGCCCGAGACTTTACGCTGGCCTGGCAGCCAGCTGGGCAGTAAAGCTCTCTCACCTCAGAGCAGTACAGCCAAGCACCATCAATTGGTCACCAAAGAACGGTCGCAGGGGGCTGGTCAGGCCATTACGCGTTAGGAATGGGCTTAACGAGAGAGAGAGAGAGAGTTACAAGGAGTTACAAGGAAAAGAAGTACCTCAAAAGGCCTTGCGGCCCATACCGAGGAGGTACCAATGCAACGGGTGCCACGGAAAATTTTCTACACACTCAAATAGTGTGCAAAATTTGGTCTAACCTTTTCTTGAACTGATCCACAGAGGAACTGTTCACAACTTCCGTAGGTAACCTGTTCCATGTGTCACAGATCTTATACGTAAAGTAATTCCCACACACACTAGTCCTAAACCGTTTTCAAATCCAACTTCCAACCATTGTTGCGAGTTGGGTTTCATTTAAACTAAACATACTTCTAAAATCGACATCGTTGAACCCGCGTAAGAGCTTGAAAACCTCGATCAGTTGACCGCGCAGCCTCCGAGTTTCAAGCGAAAACAAGTTCAGGGCGCGTAACCGTCGATTGTAGCCCATATGCCTAACGGAAGGGATTAACTTTGTGGCCCTCGCCTGCACTCGCTCCAGCCTCTCAATATCTTTCCTGAGGGTGGGTGACCAGAACTGCACAGCATACTCCAGGTGCGGCCGAACAAGGGAATTTTACAGTGAGAGCACAATCTCCTTGTTCCGAAACTGAAATTGCCTCCTGATATAACCCAATAGAGAGAGAGAGAGAGAGAGAGAGAGAAGAGAGAGAGAGAGAGAGAGAAAAAAAGAGAGTTACAAGGAGTTACAAGGAAAAGAAGTACCTCAAAAGGCCTTGCGGCCCATACCGAGGAGGTACCAATGGCAACTGGTGCCAGGGAAAAATTTCTACACCCTCAAATAGTGTGCAAGATTCGGTCTAACCTTTTCTTGAACTGATCCACAGAGGAAGTGTTCACAATTTCTGAAGGTAGCCCGTTCCAGGTGTTACAGATCTTAAAGGTAAAGTAATTCCCACACACACTAGTGTTAAACCGTTTCAAATCCAACTTCCAACCATTGTTGCGAGTTGAGTTATCATTTAAACTAAACATGCTTCTAAAATCGACATCGTTGAACCCGTGTAAGAGCTTGAAAACCTCGATCAGTTGACCGCGCAGCCTCCGGGTTTCCAGCGAAAACAAATTCAGGGCGCGGTAAGCGTCGATTGTAGCTCATATGCCTAACGGAAGGGATTAACTTTGTGGCCTTCACCTGGACTCGCTCCAGCCTCATGGGAACGATTGGATTTCGCCCTCCTGTACGCAGTTTTCCTATTTCGGATAGCCGAAGCGATGTCTCGACTGAACCACTTAGGCTGCGTTGAAGCAGGGGTGACCGATTTTGAAGGTATGGCAGCAGACTGCAGCACCATAAACTGGTCCTGTAATGCACTCCACACTCCCTCAACATCGCCGCTGACCTCCAATCCCATCTCACCTACGCTATCCCGAAGGCCAACAAAGTCCGCCCGCCATAGATCGAGCTTACTACATCTCGGGTTACTACGCTTCACCCGAGGGACGCAGACACAGAACCTAATCAGACCGTGATCATCTCCCGCCTAACGATTCGTCAACGGTGAGGCCAGTGACGAGGTTGTCTTCGGTCGTGAATACTAAGTCTAGAACGCTTTCGCCTCTTGTTGGCCCATTGACCCACTGAGGCAGGAAGTTCTCATCAGCAAAGTGAACTAGCCTCCTCCCCTCGGCATCAGCAGTCTTGTCTCTCCAGTTTTTGCCGCGACAGTTGAAGTCTCCTAAAACTACACACACCCTGTCCCCTAGCAGGCTACGGAGTTCGGTGTTCAGGGCTGTATCCTCCTCGAGGAGGAAATGCGGAGGTATGTACACCAAGATTAACCTGTAGTTCGTCCATCCCAGGTTCAGATCCACGCCAAACAGCTCCCGTTCCGATCGTAAGTGGAAAACTACCAAAAACTTTCTGACCAGTACATAGAAATTGAGGGGGTCGGTGAATTCTTCCCGTGCAAGCCGCATCCGCCTATCTGCCAGTGACGTTCATCCCTTCCAGAAGACTAAACCGCTCGCTACTACCGCACCGACCAAGGGTTTCCCCACGGCCGGACAGTCCCAAACGTGTCGCAGCTACCAACTGACAAACACTCGCGACGTAGGCCTCACGGATTTCCTGCCAGGAGCGACAGCGAGCTGCAGCTCCTTACTAAGTCTTACTAGTCACCCACAAACGGCCAGACTCTTGGAAGCGGCCCAGCTTGGCAGCCAGCTGGGCAGTAAAGCTCTCTCACCTAAGAGCAGTACGGTCAAGCACTAACAAATGGTCACCAAAGAACGGTCGAAGGGGGGTGGTCAGGCCATTACGTGTTAGGAATGGGCTTAACGGGGCACTAGCCACACTCCATTAATCGCGCACCTACGCCTGGGACCCCGCCATCCCAGCTCTCTTCCCATGCATGATGTAGCAGTAGGTTCCTTATAGCAAAGGTAGAGAAGAAGACTTAATACTAAAAGATTTTTTTTTCACAGTCAGAGGAAAGCATCCTTAACCTAAGCTAAAAGGACAGAATAGGGAATTTTTCTTTCAACTATTCTAGCAGTAGTAGAAAACTGGATAGAAAAGTATAAGGTCTCTCCACACCCTCCGCTACCTCCCTGCCAGAGGCAAGTACGGGAAAAGGTTGAAGAAAATACTTTGACCCCTGGAAAAGTAGGCAAGGAAATTCTACAGGAAAGAGGAGAATATATATAAAAAAGCTCTATAATTATCATACCCACGGAGACACTGTGCAAGTGAACTCCTGCAGAGTTACGTTATGTTTTAGTCTTAAACCAAGAGAGTATTCAGTACTTTCTCTAGTCTATTTTTAAATACATTTACAATTTGGCTGGAAACAACCTCTGAGAGAAGTTGGTTCCAGATATTAACTATTTTATAGGAAAAGTAACTCCCACAGACAGAGGTCTTAAATATCTTTAGTTCCAGTTCAAACCCATTATTTCTTGTCGGATTAGCATTAAGTGAGAATAAGTTCCTGTAATCTACCCTGTCTATTCCATTGAGCATCTTGAAGAGTTGAATAAGCTTACCGCGCAACATCCTCCTCTCTAAGTCTCTAACGTAAACAGATTTAGGCGCTCCAATCTCCGTTAGTAGTTTCGCATTCTCATTGAAGAGATTAATTTCGTAGCCATTGCTTGTGTGACTTTTTGTGTCCTTTCTAAACTTTCTATATCCTTCCTGAGGGATGGAGACCAAAACTGCGCACAGTATTCCAGTTGACGTCTGCTGACTAGTGAATTATAAAGAGACATTACAGTCGCCTTGCTCCGAAACTGGAACCATCTTTTAATATAACCTAATATTTTTAAGGCCCTCTTTTCGACTTCTGCACAGTGCTTCGACGGTTTCAGATCATTGCTGATATAGATTCCTAAATCTTTCTCTAGATCAGTCTCAGTCAAGTTCCTTCCCAAGAGAGAGTAATCGGTCTTCGGGATTTTATAACCTTTGTGCATTACCTTACATTTTTCCAAGTTGAATGGCATCTGCCAAGTAGCAGACCATTCGCCCAACCTGTCAAGATCATTCTGAAGCGTTCTTACGACCTCCTCAGTACCTACACTACTTCCTAATTTCGTATTGTCTTCAAATTTGGCGATTGCACTTAGAAGCCGGATGTCTATATCATTAATATAGATGTTAAAAAGTAAAAGACCCAGAAAGGAACGCTGTGGGACACCACTGGTGACGGCTGCCCAGTCCGAAGCCACTCCATTTATTACTACTCTCTGCTTTCTATCTTGTAACCAATCCCCAATCCAGTTGGAAACGAGCGCGGTGATTCCTAGTCCTTCGATTTTAGCCATCAATCTCGCGTGAGGGACTTTGTCAAAGGCTTTTTGAAAGTCGAGATACACTATATCTATTGCCCTACTTGCATCGTATAGTGTATGCATATTATGGAAAAACTCCAACAGGTTTGTCAGAGGGGATCCATGTCACCTAAATCCATGTTCAAAATAAAAAGTTAGATTGTTAGATTGAAGGTGATACACAATACATTTTATAATGATGGATTCCAACTGATCGGGCGGTAATTATAAGGATTTTCCCTTTCACCCTTTTTAAAGATTGGTTTTACATTTGCTAACTTCGAGTCGGTTGGAACTTTCCCTAACTCGATTGATTGTTTGAATATGGTTACCAAGTCGTTAACAACATTGTGGCTTAGCTCTTTTAATACTCTTGGAAGAAATAAGTCGTGGCCAGGTGATTTATATTTATTCATCTTATCAATTAATTGCTGTACCTCATTTCTCGTAAAACTTATGGTCTCTACGGGATGGTCACGGTCATATGTAATCTGAGGACTTGGCACTTCAATTGAGTCTTCCTCCGTGAAGACTGTAAGGAAGAACTCGTTTAACGTATTAGTTATATCTTTATCACCGAATTTCAGTACGCTATTTCTATCTTTAAGGGGACCTACAGAATTTTTAATTGTCTTTCTGCTATTAACATAGGTAAAAAAAATTCTTTAGGGTTAACTTTACAGAGTGAGGCAACTCTAGCTTCTTCATCACGTTTGGCTGATCTAATTAAGGGCTTAACCATCCTACGTAGGTTTATATAGTTTACTGAAATAGTCTGGTTGAAACGTGATTCAAGTTGTTTGTATGCTCTATTTCTTCCGGTAATATTATATTACCCCCTTGTAGGATAAATTATCATCGGCAAATTCCAACAGTCTTGAGTCCTCAGCATCAGCTGTTTTGTTTTCCCAATTTATATTACTACAATTAAAATCACCAAAAATCACACTGATCTTATTATTCACTATTCTGCTTAATTGGCTATACGAGTTTGTATCCTTAGCAACGGGATGGATAGTGAGGTGACCTATATACGAGACGTAGATGCACGACTTTATTATTAAGGTTTAGTTCAATTCCCAACATTTCATGAGCAGATACGATATTATTGTTTACCCGGTGCAGAAAGTCACGAGCATACAAAAGTACACCGCTGCCTTCTCTTCCCTTTCTCTCTTTGTGAAACATTTTGTAACCTACCATTTCAAATTCTCCTACAAAATCCTTTGATTCAGAATGAATCCAGGATTCCGTTATTCCTATGATATCAAAGTTCTCAATTTTGACTAGCGCTATAATTTCCATTAGTTTGTTTCTAATTGACCTAGCATTGAATAGCACAGTTTTGATAGATTTTAAGTTGTTATTTCTCCTAACTGGCCTTAGTCGTTTCCCGAGGCAGATGAATGAACTACTGGGAGTAGGATGAACTACTGGTGGAGGACTGACTGCTGAGCGGACAGGACTATCTTCTTGGGGGGGGGGATTGACTGCTACTATTGGGGAGGACTAAATGCTGTGGGAGGAGGATTAACTGCTGTTGGAGGAGGGCTAACTGCTGGGGGAGGAGGACCGACTGAGGGGGAAGTACGTTCAGCAGTTGGTTTGAGGGGTCCTAGTTTAAAAAGATTATACAAATTTATGTTCGGTAAATCACCAAACTTCTTTTTCCACATATAATTAAAATGTATCCTGTCCAAGCCAAAGTATTTCCCATTTCCGAAGAATGTAGGCCAAAAATCAACAAACTTTGTCTTTTTCCTCACACACATGCATTTAACTCTCTTATGCTAATGTCTTTACTTAAAGTATAGTTACTAACACGCATTCATCGGAGAATCCCTACAAACATACCCATATCTGTCTTTTCCCTAACCTTATCGGTTAATATCTTGAACTCTTTTACAGTGGACTCTGTCTGCCCTCCTATTCCTCCTTGAAAAACGTCATTGCCACCAACATGTACAATGATGGGGCAACTCTTATTTTTTATATTAATTTTGACTAATTCCCTATTTATGATCCGACTCGTGGCACCTGGAAAACATCGGAGTTTCCTTTTGGTCAAGCGTCTTCCTCCGAAAAAGTCCCCTTGATTCGTGACCAGAGAATCCCCAATTAAAAAGGATTCCTCCTCTTCGTCGGCAAGTAAGTGAAACTTATTTTTTAGGGTAAGGGGTTCTGAATCCTTTTGTTTTGGCTTGGAGGGCCTTTTATTTTTTGACCAGTTGAATTCTCGTTCTCCGTCCTACTTTCTGGAATATTCACCGTATTTTCCAAGCGGGCCACGCTTTGTTCTAAATATTTAACCTTACAGTTCATATCTGCTGATGCGTTGTCACTCTGATCTTGTCCACTGGGTTGGATTTCCAGTGCTACGACCCGAGCTTCAAGCTTTTTTACTAATTCCTTTAGCTCTTTAACTTCCTTTTCGTGGTTTTCTCTGAGTTTACAAAAGAATCATATACTCAGGGATGTGATGTCGCTGATATTACCTTCGGGGAAGTCGATACACCAATGATTAACTTTACATTTAAAGTAGTCAGCTTTCAGTTTAGCTCGCCCTCTCATATTTTGTATTTTTTTTATGATACGTTACTTTAAATAATGCAATATGTTACTTTAAATAATACGATACGTTACTTTAAAATAATACGATACGTTACTTTAATTAATATAACGATGGCAAGGAGGAAATGGTGAATGTGGAAAGAAACACGTGTTACAGACTGGAAACGGAGTTGAATACAGAATTGAATGGAACCTGTGGGCTGCCGTTAATAACAACACTATTTTAATTAATATAATGGTTAGTGAGGGAGATATGGTGAAAGCAGAAGTACAGAACTAAATAAATACGAAGCGAGTGGCACGTGTTACAGACCGGAAACGGAATTGAATACAAAATTGAATGAAACCTGTAGGCAGCTGTTAATAGCAATGCAGCATGATGTTAATTTAAATAATGCAAAATGTTACTCTAATTAATTTAATAAATAGCGAGAGAAATGGTGAATGCAGAAATAACATGCACAAGCGAAAAACACGTGTCACCGACCGGATACGGAATTGAATACGGAAATGAGTGGCATCTGTAGTCAGCCGTTTATAACAATGCAGAATGAGGTTACTTTAAATAATATAATATGTTATTTTAATTAATACAATGGATCGTGGAGGGAAATGGTGAATGCGGGAAATGAACCCGCGAGAGCACGTGTTACAGACCGGAAATGGAAATAGTCTCAAATATACAAATTTTACTATTAAACTTGTCTGAAAATAGAATCTGTAACGACCGACTAAGAAAATGCAAAATTATTTCACGTTAATTTTACCAGAGAAACTCAGCCGAAAAATAGAATTTAAACAATTAGGAATTATGTTCGTTAATTGTAATTAAGAAACCGGAAAAGGAAATAAATTGAGTCTAATTAATAGGCAATAGTGCTTGGCCTAGCCTCAATAATAAAGTAAACAAATATAATTATACTTATCTAACAAACTTTGTTAAATCAAACTTAGTCACAACACTTTCACACAATTCCCCATTATAATAATAGCCAAGTTTTGTTTGTTTGTTTATATAGGGGAAGGGTGAGGGTGGGGGAAGGGTGGGGGTGGGAGGAAGGGTGGGGGTGGGGGAAGGGTTGGAACTCAGCCGAAAAATAGAATTTAAACAATTAGGAATTATGTTCGTTAATTGTAATTAAGAAACCGGAAAAGGAAATAAATTGAGTCTAATTAATAGGCAATAGTGCTTGGCCTAGCCTCAATAATAAAGTAACAAATATAATTATACTTATCTAACAACTTTGTTAAATCAAACTTAGTCACAACACTTTCACACAATTCCCCATTATAATAATACCAAGTTTTGTTGTTTGTTTATATAGGGGAAGGGTGAGGGTGGGGGGAAGGGTGGGGTGGGAGGAAGGGTGGGGGTGGGGGGAAGGGTGGGGTAGGCGGAAGGGTGAGGCAGGGGGAAGGGTGGTGGTGGGGGTATGGGGGATGGGTGTGGTAATGGGGAGGGGTGGGGTAATGGGTAGGGTGGGGGTAATGGGGGAGTGGGTTAGCCCCCAAGTTGTATGAATGGTGAGGAGGTTTTGGGATACCAGATTCAGAAATGTTGACACAATGTGAAGCTCAAAATTTTCACGGCTGGGTTCTTTTTTTGTAGTTTAGCCTGTCTAACCGTCAGCGAAGCGACGGGAATAATAATAAATATATTTTATAATGATCCTATCCTTTTTTATACTAACAGTGTTCAAGGTATCATTCCTGACTTAATAAGCTTGCTCTTCTCCTACGTTGTCGTTCTCTTGCCAATCGTCTTCTTATTTCTGCAGCAGTCTCCATTTTCGTGGTTCATATATATTTTGCCGTCATTCTTGACGGTACGGGTACACTAGTATGATAATAAAAACCCACTCTAATAGACAGAGTTTATTTCCACAAGAGTTTCAATGCCCACTGGCATACTCTTCTGTATCCACCCGAAGAGGATGCCGGTGGGCATCGAAACTGTTGTGGAAATAAACTCTGTCTATTAGAGTGGGTTTTTATTATCATATTTTGACCTTCACGTAGAAAAAAGTGAAGTTTTTTGCAATTTTCACACAACTATCGAAAAAAATACTGGAGAGACCACGCAGCACATCCACCACTGATGAAGTCTAATATGAGAGAGAGAGAGAGAGAGAGAGAGAGAGAGAGAGAGAGAGAGAGAGAGAGAGAGAAAGTTACAAGGACAAGAGGAAGCCTCAAAGACCTTCCGGTCTACTCTGGGAGGTTTCTGTTATTAAACAAGTTCATTTTTCTTTCAACTATTCTAGCAGTAGTAGAAAACTGGATAGAAAAGTATAAGGCTCTCTCTACACCCTCCGCTCCCTCCCTGCTAGAGGCAAATACGGAAAAAGGTTGAAGAAAATACTTTGACCCCTGGAAAAGTAGGCAAGGAAATTTTACAGGAGTGGAAAATATTAAAAAAAAAGCTCTATAATTAGCATGCCCACAGAGACACTGTACAAGCGAACTCCTGCAGAGTTACGTTATGTTTTAGTCTTAAACCATGAAAGTATTCAGTACTTTCTCTAGCCTATTTTTAAACATATTTACACTTTGGCTGGAAACAACCTCTGAGGAAAGCTGGTTCCTGATATTAACTATTTTATAGGAAAAGAAATTGTCGCAGACAGAGGTCCTAAATTTCTCTAAGGTAAACAGATTTAGGCGCTCCATTCTCCGTTGGTAGTTTTGCATTCTCATTGAAGGGATCAATTTTGTAGCCCTTTCTTGTACACACAGTATTCCAGTTGAGGTCTGACTAGTGAATTATAAAGAGACATTACAGTCGCCTTGTTCCGAAACTGGAACCGTCTTTTAATATAACCTAATATTTTTAAGGCCTTCTTCTCGACTTCTGCACAGTGCTTCGACGGTTTCAGATCATTGCTGAGATGGACTCCTAAGTCTTTCTCTAGATCAGTCTCAGTCAAGTTCCTTCCCAAGAGAGAGTAATCGGTATTCGGGTTTTTCTAGCCTTTGTGCAATACCTTACATTTGTCCAGGTTGAATGGCATCTGCCAAGTAGCAGACCATTCGCCCGACCTGTCAAGATCATTCTGAAGCGTTCTTACGACCTCCTCAGTACCTACACTACTTCCTAATTTCATATTGCCTACAAATTTGGAGATTCTACTTAGAAGCCAGATGTCTGTATCATTAATATAGATGATGAGAAGTAAAGGACCCAGAACGGAACCCTGTGGGACACCACTGGTGACGGCTGCCCAGTCCGAAGCCACTCCATTTATTACTACTCTCTGCTTTCTATCTTGTAACCAATCCCCAATCCAGTTGGAAACGAGCGCGGTGATTCCTAGTCCTTCGATTTTAGCCATCAATCTCGCGTGAGGGACTTTGTCAAAGGCTTTTTGAAAGTCGAGATACACTATATCTATTGCCCTACTTGCATCGTATAGTGTATGCATATTATGGAAAAACTCTAACAGGTTTGTCAGAAGGGATCTATGTCACCTAAATCCATGTTCAAAATAAAAAATTAGATTGATAGATTGAAGTTGATACACAATACGTTTTATAATGATGGATTCCAACAGTTTGCCCACAATTGATGTTAAACTGATCGGGCGGTAATTACAAGGATTTTCCCTATCACCTTTTTTAAAGATTGGTGTTACATTTGCTAACTTCCAGTCGGTTGGAACTTTCCCTAACTCGATTGAGTGTTTGAATATTGTTACCAAGTCGTTAACAACGTTGTGGCGAAACTCTTTTGATACCCTTAGAAGAAATAAGTCGGGACCAGGTGATTTGTATTTATTCATCTTAGCAATTAATTGCTGTTCCTCCTTTCTCATAAAACTTATGGTCTCTACGGGATGGTCACGGTCATATGTAATCCGAGGACATGGCACTTCAATTGAGTCTTCCTCCGTGAAGACTGTGAGGAAGAACTCGTTTAACGTATTAGCTATATCTTTATCACCGAATTTCAGTACGCCATTTCTATCTTTAAGGGGACCTACAGGATTTTTAATTGTTTTTCTGCTATTAACACGGGTAAAAAATTCTTTGGGGATAACTTTTCAGAGTGGGGCTACTCTAGCTTCTTCAACACGTTTGGCTGATCTAATTAAGGACTTAACCCTCCTACGTTGGTTCACATAGTTTTCTGAATTAGCATTGTTAATTTCGTTGTTAAACCATTTCGGCGACTTTGTTGACAAGGAAACTATTTTAGTGGCTATAAAAGTGTTCTGCAATATTCTAAATTGATCCCTATACGAGATCCAGGTGACATTGACATCCTCACTTATTAGAATTTCAAATGTGTCTGAACTACTTCGGAAGCTTTCAAAATTTGCTCTGGAGAAATCCAGCCTTTCACGAGTCTTTTCGCGTGTATTAACTGGAACCCTGTGGTCAAACATAATCAAATTATAATTATGATCGCTGTTACTCAAATTTTCACCAATAGTCAGGTTAGAGACTAGTTCATCTTCGTTCGTGAGGTCTAGTTTATTATTACTCCTCGTACGACCGTCTACCCATTGACTTAATAAATTATCATCGGCAAATTCTAACAGACTTAAGTCCTCAGCATCAGCTGTTTTGAAAATAAAATCCCACTCTAATAGACAGAGTTTATTTCCACAACAGTTTCGACGCCCACTGGCATCCTCCTCGGGTGGATACAGAAAAACGAATGAACCAAAACAAGAGGGAAAAACAGTCCAGGGACCGACCGTTAAGAAATTCGCACCTAGGTTAGATCCCATTCTCCCGACACCGGAAGGGCATTTTCATTAAGTACATTCGCACAAATTTAAAACTATCTTCCTGTTCTAAACATACAGATTCTATTATTTTTTTTTATTTTTTTTTTACATAATTACTACATTTATTATTAAATTTATTACATTTAATATTGCATAATTATTTATTACAGAAATTATAAATTTATTATTACATTGGTTATTACATTGTTGTTTATTATACAGAACTTATAAACCGAAAAACGAATGAAAAAGGCGATTAGGAAACAATTCAGAGATCATTGAGAAATTCGCACCTAGGTTAGATACCGTTCTCCCGACACCGGAAGGGCATTTTATTACAGCGTCCCGCTTATAAGTACATTCGCACAAATTAAACTATCTTCTTGTTCTATACATACAGATTCTAATATTTTGACAAAATTACTGCATTTATTATTGCATTTACATTTTTTTTTAGCATTTATTATTACCTTTACCCTAATTATTAAATTTATAATATTACCTTTATTATTACATCTGTTGCATTTATATTTATTTCCACATTTATTACTTCCATTATTACATTTACTAAAAGCGAGTAAGAAAACAATCCAGAGACCTTTAAGAAATTCACACTTAGGTTAGAACACGTTCCCCCGACTCTGTAAGGGATTTTTTGACCAAGAATCTCATTAAAGGGTCTAACTCAGTGGTTCCCAGCCTTTTCACCACAAAGGACCCCTTTTATTTTTATTTTTTTCCCACGGACCCCATGTTTTTGAAAGATTCCGTCTACCAAACAAACTGTTTTTATTAACTAATAATTAACTTGTTTTCTCATTTTTCACTATCAAGTAAAGGACATATAAGAGAGTATGCAAATAAAATACAGCGTATTAAAAAAAGTAGTAATAATTCCAGCCAAGAGCAAGGAAACTTGAAATTTTAGCCTGAGCGCCCTTATCGTGGGTAAATGTCGATTTCCATTGGAGCCTCTCGAAATATTGAAAGCTCACGGACCCCCAGTACTACCTTCGCGGACCCCTAGGGGTCCGGGGACCCCAGGTTGGGAACCACTGGTCTAACTTATAAGTACCTTCGCACAAATTAAAATTATCTACTTTTTCTATACACACAGATTCTATTATTTTTCTTTTGACATAATTATTACATTTATAAAGTACCTTACTTGATTCCCAATCTATAGCATGATTATTTTGGCTGGCGTGATAAAAAATGGCATTATCAGTATTACAACTTCTGAAGGCATATTTGTGTTCTTTAATACGGGTTTCAATATTTCTTCCAGTTTCTCCCACGTATACTAAATCACAACTTTTACAGGGAATGCTGTACACACAGGCTTGTTCCTCTTTTGAACGTTATTCCTAACCAATTTACTTTTCACGGTAGACGAATATTTGAACGCCAAAGCAAACTTAAAATCTTTCGTCAACGGTTTTACTCTTTCTAAGCAGGCAATGTAAGGCAAACTCACATATTGTTTTTGGTTAACTGAAGGTTCCCGAGGGGCATAAAAAGATTTTCTGGCTTTAAAATACGCCTTTCTGATAAACCACTCGGGATAATTTAAATCCTTAAAAATGTTCCAAATCTTTGAATTTTCCGGGTCCAGCAAATGTGGGCTACAAATCCTGAGTGCTCCTAGAAACATGGAAGAAATAATTGAGCTTTTAACCCCTTCATCATGATATGAAAAATAATGAATGTACGAATTACAATGAGTAGGTTTTCTATAGACCGTGAAATTGGGCTTTCCGCTTTCGTTAAAGACCAAAACATCTAGAAAAGGTGATTGTTTGTCGTTCTCCCATTCATATTTAAATTTAATAGAGGGAACAAGATTATTTAATGACTGAAAGAAAGTGTCAAAGTTGTTCCAGTGGTCAGGCCAAAATGAGAAAATATCATCTACATAACGAAACCAAATTAGATTCCTGGGACATATTGTTTGCAACAATTCCGACTCATAATATTCCATGTATAATGTACTCAGTATTGTGGATAAAGGGGACCCCATTCCCATACCAAAACGTTGCAAATAAAATTCTTCACCGAAGGAGAAGGCATTATTGGTGGCACAGAGTTTTATCAGTTCTAAAAGTACAGATGTGGGCATGCCTAGTTCTACGTTACATGTTGACAATTTTCTATCTAAAAAACTAAGTACATCATCAATGGGAACTTTCGTAAACAAGGACTCAACGTCAAAACTGATCATTCTTCCCGTTTTAAATCTAAGGACATAACTTTGTTAATAAAGTCACAGGAATTAGTGATGTGCGAGCCTGAAAATTTACCAACTAATGGGGATAATTTATCTGCAAGAAATTTAGATAACCTGTAACTAAAGGAACCCCTGTGTGAAATAATTGGACGGAGTGGTATATTAATCTTATGGGTTTTGGGTAGGCCGTAAATGTGGGGGTTTGGGGTTAATCTGTAGAAATCTTTTAGGATCAATCGCCGGGACATCTTTTAATAATTTCCAGATGGTTTTGTTGAATTCGGCAGAAAGACGCTTTAGTGGGGACGATCTCACTTTGGTGTAGGTGAATTCATCATAAGTAACGCTTCCATTATTTCTTCCATGTTTCTAAGAGCACTCAGGATTTGTAGCCCACATTTGCTGGACCCGGAAAATTCAAAGATTTGGAACATTTTTAAGGATTTAAAATATCCCGAGTGGTTTATCAGAAAGGCGTATTTTAAAGCCAGAAAATCTTTTTATGCCCCTCGGGAACCTTCAGTTAACCAAAAACAATATGTGAGTTTGCCTTACATTGCCGGCTTAGAAAGAGTAAAACCGTTGACGAAAGATTTTAAGTTTGCTTTGGCGTTCAAATATTCGTCTACCCTGAAAAGTAAATTGGTTAGGAATAACGTTGCAAAAGAGGAACAAGCCTGTGTGTACAGCATTCCCTGTAAAAGTTGTGATTTAGTATACGTGGGAGAAACTGGAAGAAATATTGAAACCCGTATTAAAGAACACAAATATGCCTTCAGAAGTTGTAATACTAATAATGCCATTTTTTATCACGCCAGCCAAAATAATCATGCTATAGATTGGGAATCAAGTAAGGTACTTTATAAATGTAATAATTATGTCAAAAGAAAAATAATAGAATCTGTGTGTATAGAAAAAGTAGATAATTTTAATTTGTGCGAAGGTACTTATAAGTTAGACCCTTTAATGAGATTCTTGGTAAAAAAATCCCTTACAGAGTCGGGGGAACGTGTTCTAACCTAAGTGTGAATTTCTTAAAGGTCTCTGGATTGTTTTCTTACTCGCTTTTAGTAAATGTAATAATGGAAGTAATAAATGTGGAAATAAATATAAATGCAACAGATGTAATAATAAAGGTAATATTATAAATTTAATAATTAGGGTAAAGGTAATAATAAATGCTAAAAAAAAATGTAAATGCAATAATAAATGCAGTAATTTTGTCAAAATATTAGAATCTGTATGTATAGAACAAGAAGATAGTTTTAATTTGTGCGAATGTACTTATAAGCGGGACCCTGTAATAAAATGCCCTTCCGGTGTCGGGAGAACGGTATCTAACCTAGGTGCGAATTTCTCAATGGTCTCTGGATTGTTTCCTAATCGCCTTTTTCATTCGTTTTTTCGGTTTATAAGTTCTGTATAATAAACAAAATGTAATAACCAATGTAATAATAAATTTATAATTTCTGTAATAAATAATTATCCAATATTAAATGTAATAAATTTAATAATAAATGTAATAATTATGTAAAAAAAATAAAAAAAAAGTAATAGAATCTGTATGTTTAGAACAGGAAGAGAGTTTTAAATTTGTGCGAATGTACTTAATGAAAATGCCCTTCCGGTGTCGGGAGAATGGGATCTAACCTAGGTGCGAATTTCTTAACGGTCGGTCCCTGGACTGTTTTTCCCTCTTGTTTTGGTTCATTCGTTTTTCTGTATCCACCCGAGGAGGATGCCAGTGGGCGTCGAAACTGTTGTGGAAATAAACTCTGTCTATTAGAGTGGGTTTTTATTTTCATATTTTGACCTTCACGTAGAAAAAAGTGAAGTTTTTTGCATTTATCAGCTGTTTTGTTTTCCCAATTTATAATACCACAATTAAAATCACCAAAAATCACACTGATCTTCCTATTCAATATTCCGCTTAATTGATTATACAAGTTTATATCCTTAGGAACGGGGTAGTGAGGTGGCCTATATACTAGAAGTAGATGCACGACTTTATTATTTAGGTTTAGATGAATTCCCAACATTTCATGAGCAGATACGATATTACTGTTTACCGGGTGCAGGAAGTCACGAGCATACAAAAGTACACCGCCGCCTTCCCTTCCTTTCCTATCTTTGTGAAACATTCTGTAACCTACCATTTCAAACTCTCTTACGAAATCCCTTGATTCAGAATGAATCCAGGATTCCTTTATTCCTATGATATCAAAGTTCTCAGTTTTGGCTGGAGCTATAAATTCCATTAGTTTGTTTCTAATTGACCTAGCATTGACTAGCACAGTTTTGAGAGATTTTAAGTTGTTATTTCTCCTAACTGGCCTGTGTCGTTTCCTGAGGCACTTGAATCAATTACTCGGGAAGTAGGATGAACTACTGGTAGAGGACTGACTGCTGAGGGACAGGACTATCTGATAGAGGGAGGAGGAGGTCTGAGTGCTACTATTGGAGGAGTATAATTAACTGCTGTTGGAGGAGGACTAACTGCTGTGAGAGGAGAACTAACTGCTGTGGTAGGAGGGCGGGCTAACTGCTGTGGGAGGAGGGCTAACTGCTGGGGGAGGAGTACTAACTGCTGGGTGAGGAGGACTAACTGCTTGGGGAGGAGGACCGACTGATGGGAAAGTAGGTTTAACAGTTGGGGGAGTAGGATCAATTGATGGTTTGGGGGTTCCTAGTTTAAAAAGATTATACAAATTTATGTTCAGGAAATCACCAAACTTCTTTTTCCACTTCTGATTAAAGTGTATCCCGTTTCAACCAAGTTATTCCCTATTTCCGAAGAATGTAGGCCAAAAATCAACAAACTTTCGGCCTTTTTCCTCACACATGCATTTAACTCTCTTATTTATGCTAATGGCTTTACTTAAAGTATAGTCACTAACACGCATTCGTGGGAGAATCCCTATAACCATACCCACATCAATCTTTTCCCTAACCTTGTCGATTCGAATCTTGAACTCTTTTACAATGGACTCTGTCTGCCCTCCTGTCCCTCCCTGAAAAACGTCATTGCCACGAACATGTACAATGATTGGACAACTCTTATTCTTGATATTAATTTTGAATAATTCCCTATTTATTATATGACTCGTGGCACCTGGAAAACATCGGAGTTTTCTCTTGGTAACGCGTCTTGCTCCGAAAAAGTCCCCTTGATTGCTGACCAGAGAATCCCCATTTAAAAAGGATTCCTCCTCTTCGTCGGCAAGTAAGTGAAACTTATTTTTTAGGGTAAGGGGTTCTGAATCCTTTTGTTTTGGTTTGGAGGGACTTTTATTTTTTGACCAGTTGGAATTCTCGTTCTTCCGTCCTACTTTCCGGAATATTCCTCGTATTTTCCAAGCGGGCCATGCTTTGTTCTAGATGTTTAACCTTACACTTTATCTCTGCTGATGCGTTTTCACCCTGATTATGTCCACTGGGTTGGATTTCCAGTGCTACGACCCGAGCTTCAGAGAGAGAGAGAGAGAGAGAAAGAAAGAAAGAGAACCAGAGAACGAGAGAGCGAACCAGAGAAAGAGAAAGAGATACAACCAGAAAAAGAGAGAGAGAACCAGAGAAAGGGAGAGCGAAACAGAGAAAGAGAAAGAGAGAAAACCAGAAAAAGAGAGAGAGAACCAGAAAGAGAATGAAAGAACCAGAGAAAGAGAGAGAGAGAAAGAGAACCAGAGAGAGAGAAAGAGAACCAGAGAGAAAGAGAACCAGAGAAAGAGAGAACCAGAGAAAGAGAGAACCAGAGGGAGGAAGAAAGAGAACCAGAGAGAGAGAAAGAGAACCAGAGGAAGAGAGAACCAGAGAGAGAGAGAGAAAGAGGGAACCAGAGAGAGAGAGAGAGAGAGTACAAGGAGGAGTTACAAGGACAAGCAGTAACTCAGAAGGCCTTGTGGCCCATACCGTGGAGATACCAATGGCAACGGATGCCAGGGAGAAATTCCTACATATTGTCACAGCTAGCTTCTCGAACAGTCACCCCAAAAGACAGTAACACACATCCTGAAATAGTGTGCAAGATTCGGTCTAACCTTATTTTGAACTGATCCACAGAGGAACTGTTGACAACTTCTGAAGGTAGCCTGTTCCACGTGTCACAGATCTTATACGTAAAGTAATTCCCACACACACTAGTGCTAAACCGTTTCAAATCCAACTTCCAACCATTGTTGCGAGTTGAGTTATCATTTAAAATAAACATACTTCTAAAATCGACATCGTCGAACCCGTGTAAGAGCTTGAAAACTTCGATGAGTTGACCGTGCAGCCTTCGGGCTTTCAGCGAAAACAAATTCAGGGCGCGGAAGCGTTGATTGTAGCCCATATGCCTAACAGAAGGGATTAACTTTGTGGCCCTCACCTGGACTCGCCTGTCAATATCTTTCCTGAGGGTGGGCGACCAGAACTGCACAGCGTACTCCAGGTGCGGCCGAACCAGGGAATTGTACGTTTGGTAAACGTAAGGTCGCTGCTAATTAGCACACCTAAGTCCTTTTCCAAATCAGTGGCCTCGATATTACTCCCCAACATGGAGTAGTCCAACTTGGGATTGGCGTAGCCAATGTGCATGACCTTGCATTTACCCGAGTTAAAAGGCACTTGCCATTTTTCGGACCACTCTCCTATCCTACGTAGGTCCGCACGCAGTTCCTCGATCGCTTCGGGCGTCCCAACATTGGCCCCAAGCTTGGTGTCATCAGCGAATTTGGCGATCCTACTGACGATGCAAGCGTCGATATCATTTATGTAAATGATAAACAACAGTGACAGTGGCCCAAAACGGAACCCTGAGGAACCCCGCTAGTGACCGAGGCCCAACCCAAGGTAGCCCTTTAATTACAACCCTCTGCCGCCTATTCTTCAGCCAGTTTCTAATCCAGCTACCTACTTCCCCATTGATACCCAGGGCGCGGACTTTGGCCATTAGCCGGCGGTGAGGTACCTTATCAAAGGCTTTCTGAAAGTCGAGATAAAATATATCAATCGCCCTACTCTTATCGTACTCACTTCACATGACGTGGAAAAACTCGAGCAGGTTGGTGAAACACGACATATGCCGCCTAAACCCATGTTGGGAGTCCGCAAGCAGCTTGTTGGAATCCAAATGGTCATCGATCCTATCCGCTATTATCCCCTCTAATAATTTACCTACAACTGAAGTGAGACTAATGAGACGATAGTTCCCTGGACTTTCGTGATCCACTTTCTTAAAGATAGGGGCCACGTTGACTTTCCTCCATTACCAGGCACCTGGCCCGTCTCCAACGATTTGTTGAAGACTGCAGCAAAGTGGGGGGAGAGAGAGAGAGAGAGAGAGAGAGAGGAGAGAGAGAGAGAGAGAGAGGGAGAGAGAGAGAGAGAGAGAGAGAGAGGAGAGAGAGAGAGAGAGAGAGTTTCAAGGAGTTACAAGGACAAGAGATACTCAAAAGGCATGCGGCCCGTACCGAGAGAGAGTGAGAGAGAGATTGAAAGAGAGAGAGAGAGAGAGAGTGAAAGAGAGAGAGAAAGAGAGACAGAGAGAGAAAAAGAGAGAGACAGAGAGAGAGTGAAAGAGAGAGAGTTACAAAGGGTTACAAGGAGTTGCAAGGACAAGAGGAAGTCTGAAAGACCCGGTCCACTCTGGGAGGTTCCTGTCATTAAACAAGTGTATTTTTCTCTCAACTATTCTAGCAGCATTACCAAACTGGATAGAAAAGTATAAGACTCTCTCCCCATCCCCTGCTCCTTCCCTGCCAGAGGTAGGTATAGAAAAAGTTGAAGAAAATGCCTAAACCCTGGAAAAGTAGCCAAGGAAATTTTATAGATAAGCGGGGAATATATAAGATAGCTCTTTAATTACTGATGCCCACATAGACACCGCGCAGGCGAACTCCTGCAGAGTTACTTTTTAGTCTTACGTTTTAGTTAGTGTTTTAGTCTTAAACAATGAGATACAGTAAATCCTCGTTCAAGGCGGGGGTTAGGTTCATGGAGAACGGCGCGTTAGGTAAATCCGCGTTGGACAAACCTAATTCTTATGGGATAAATGGGGATACGTGAACGCGGCCGCGTAAAGTCTCCCATTAATACTTAGATATGTAGATTTTTATTTACACATAAATGAATTTCCCTACCTATATTTTATATGAAATAAGAACATAATAAAATCATAAACATAATGACATTTACATATGATAAATAAAAATATATTAAATGAAAATAGCACGCATCTTTTCTTCATTCTTTCGGATGGTGCGTATGGTAGACTCATTCACGTGATACTCGCGGCCAATTGATGTTATGCTCATACCACCACGCAACTTATCTAGAATTTTTATTTTTTCGGCAGATGCTTTACGTTTTGGTGCCATACTGCTATCTAATGGTAATAAAAAAACAACTGCAAAATACGACAAAAACAATCCAACACAACTTCACTGAACTTAACGCGTTAGTGGGACTGAGACAAAGGGTGATGCGAGGGGTGGCGCGAGGGGGAGGGAGATGCGGGAATGTTGGAGAGTGTAGGAGAAAACACTAGATCGCTCATTGGCACGCGTACAGTACTACTGTATTAGAGCGTGTTTGGCGGACCGTGTATAAATCAAATTTTCCGCTTTCGGCAAATAATTGTTCGCATTTATTTTTCCGTGTATAAGCAAATTCGCGCTGGACAAACACGCGTTGGACGAGGGTTTACTGTATTCAGTACTGTGTCTAGCCTATTTTTAAACACATTTATACTTTGGCTTGAAACAACCTCTGAGGGAAGTTGTTTCCAGATATTAACTATTTTATAGGAGAAGAAATTTCTGCAGACAGAGGTCCTAAGTGTCTTTAGGGTAATGATTCGTTAGTGCACATAGACGGAACTCTATACTGATTTTTATACAGCGAGATTGCTGAGAGAGCAAAAAAAAAAAAAGAATACTTTACTCTATAGCGTTTTCCTCGCAAATTGATATTAACGGAGATATAAGCAGTTTTTGGATCGATTAAAAATTGATTGAAATTGTATGGTGATAATTATTCGTTTTACCCCTCCGGGTAGATTTTGATGTGAGAGTAGCTTTTTCTGGTGTATTTTGGTGTGTTTTACTCAAATCTGACATTCATTTCTTGTGCAAATGAATTACTGAATGCCCGATTAGGTTAACTGAATGCCTGGTTAGGTGAACTGTACGCCCTTGACGATTGGTTTGGTTGTCGTGATATTTTCATTAAAACTAACGAAAATATCATAATAACCTAACCAATCGTCAAGGGCGTACAGTTGACCTCATTACCTACATTACTTCCGAATTTCGTATCGTCTGCAAATTTGAAAATTGTACTTACGAGCCCGACGTCTATATCGTTAATATAGATGATAAAAAGTAAAGGACCCAGAACGGAACCATGAGTGACACCACTGGTGACGGGCGTCCAGTCCGAAGCTACTCCATTTATTACCACTCTCTGCTTTCTATCTTTCAACCAATCCTCATTCCAGTTGGAAATGAGCCCAGTGATTCCTAGTCCTCTGACTTTAGTCATCAATCTCGTGTGATGGACTTTGTCAAGGGCTTTTTGAAAGTAGAGATACACTTTGTCTATTGCCCTACTTGCATCGTATAGACTATAGAGTATGGATATTATGGAAAAATTCTAACAGGTGTGTTAGACAAGATCTATGTCACCTAAATCTATGTTGAGAATAAAAAATTAGATTGTTAGATTCAAGGTGATACACGATACCTTCTGTAATGATGGATTCCAATAGTTTTCCGACAATTTATGTTAAACTGATGGGGCGGTAGCTAAAAGATTTTCCCTATCACCCTCTTTAAAGAGGGTGAAGTTTTGTGAAAAACTCGAATTTTTATGTGTTTAGACATGTTACTTCTCAGTCTAGTGAAACTTCATCGCGTTAACAATCTTCGTTTATTTCACCCTTACAGATAAGATGGGGGTGTCAGAGGAATACATTAGGCATATAATGCTTTATGAGTTTAGGAAAGGAAATAACGCGACTGCTGCCGCAAAAAATATTCAGGATATTTATGGGGAGGAAGCTTTAAATGTAAGGAAATGTCAACGATGGTTCCAGAAGTTTAGGTCTGGTGACTATAGCTTAACTGATAAAGCGCGCTCTGGCCAACCTGTTGAGTTCAGTGATGACCTTCTGATAGCTACACTTGAAGAAAACCCTGCTTCCAGAGGAAAACCCCGGTTCCACTGTTGAATAACTTGCCCAGCGACTAAATTCGACCGGTTCCACATTTCATCGCCACTTGCAATGACTGAGAAAAGTGTCGAAACTTGGGAAGTGGGTTCCCCATACGTTGTCACCAGACAACTGTAGAGATCGTGTGAACATTTGCTCTTCATTGCATTCTCGGCAACTTCAAGCACCGTTTCTGAATCGACTCATTACTGGCAGTGAAAAGTGAATGCTTTATCACAATGTTAGGCGTCATCGGCAGTAGGTTAGTGCTAGGGAATCTGCTACCACAGCTAAGAGGACATCTGCATGCCAGGAAGGTTTTGCTGTACTTTTGGTGGGATATTCAAGGAGTGATTTATTTTGAACTGTTGCAGCCCAATCATACCATTACAGCCGAAGTCTGCTGTCAGCAACTTTAAAGATTGAGCGTTCATTGCAAACAAAACGTCCTTCTTTGTCCAATCGTAAAGATGTTTTTCATCAGGACAACGCGCGTCCTCATACTGCTCGAATCACCACTGCCAAATTTGAACAGCTTGTTTGGGAAAAGATTCAACATCCTCTGTATTCACCAGATTACCACGTATTCAGAAGTTTTCAAAACTATCTTCACGGGAAAGAACTTGAAAGTTTCGAGGTTATCAGCAGTGCCCTCTCCGAATTGTTTTATTCTAAACCGAAGGAATTTTATCGACATGGAATTGAAATGCTTGTAGAGAGGTAACAGAGAGTCATAAAAAGTGAAGGAAAATATATAACTGATTAAAATTTATTTTCATGGTGTTATTTTCATTTGAAAATAAAGGTAAAAAAAAACATTACTTATGGGATGACGTGATACTTCGGAAGCTTTCAAAATTTGCTCTGGAGAAATTCAGTCTTTCACGAGTCTTTTCAGGTGTATTAATTGAACCCTGAGGTCAAACCTAATGAAATTATGATCGCTGTTACTCAAATTTTTAACTAATAGTCAGGTTAGAGACTAGGTCATCTTCGTTCGTGAATATGAGATATAGTTTACTTTTACCCCTTGTAGGACCGTCTGCCCATTGACCTTAATTATCATCCGCAAATTCCAACAGTCTTACGCCGTCAGCATCAGCTGTTTTGTTTTCCCAGTTTATAATACCACAATTAAAATCACCAAAAATCACACTGATCTTACTATTCACTAATCTACTTAATTGGTTATACAAGTTTATATCCTTATCAACGGGGGTAGTGAGGTGGCCTATATACTAGAAGTAGATGCATGACTTTATTATTTAGGTTTAGATCAATTCACAACACTTCATGAGCAGCTACGATATTACTGTTTACCGGGTGCAGGAAGTCACGAGCATACAAAAGTATACCGCCGCCTTCCCTTCCATACCTATCTTTGTGAAACATTTTTTAACCTACCATTTCAAATTCTCCTACAAAATCCCTTGATTAAGAATGAATCCAGGATTCCGTTATTCCTATGATATCAAATTTCTCAGTTTTGACTAACGCTATAAATTCCATTAGTTTGTTTCTAATTGACCTGGCATTGAATAACACAATTTTAAGAGATTTTAAGTTGTTGTTTCTTCTAACTGGTCTGAGTCGTTTCCCGAAGCAAGTTAAAAAACAACTGGGGGAGTAGGATGAATTATTGTTGGAGGAGGACTGACTGCTGCGGGAGGACACGACTGACTGCTGCGGAATAAACAATTGAGAGAGCCAGACTAGCTAACTATTGGGGGAACCGGACTAACTAACTATTGGGATAGCCGGACTGACTAACCACTGGGGGAGTCGGACTAACTAACCATTGCGGGAGTCGGACTAACTGCAGAGGGAGTAGGTTTAACAGTTGGGGGAGCAGGATCAATTGCTGGTTTGGAAGGGGAGTCCTAATTTTAAAAAATTATACAAATTTATGTTCAGTAAATCACCATACTACTTCTTACCCTTTTGATTAAAATGTATCCTCTCCGAGCCAAAGTATTCTCTTGCCAAAAAATGTCAGCCAAAAATCAACAAACTTTAGTCCCTTTTCCTTGCACATGCATTTAACTGTATTATTTATGCTAATGGTTTTACTTAGAGTAGAGTAACATCACACATTTTTGGAAGAATCCCTACAACCATTCCCACATTTGTATTTTCTCAACTTTATCGGTTAGGATCTTGAACTCTTTTTACAATGTGCCCTTCTGTCCCTCCCTGAAAATCGTCATTGCCACCAACATGTAAAATGATGGGGCAACTTTTATTCTTGATATTAATTTTGACCAATTCCCTATTTATTATGTGACTCGTGGCACCTGTAAAACACCGGAGTTTCTCTTGGTAACGCGTCTTGCTCCGAAAAAGCCCCTCAAGAGAGAGAGAGAGAGAGAGAGAGAGAGAGAGAGAGAGAGAGAGAGAGAGAGGTACAAAGACAAGAGGAAGCCTCAAAGACCTTTCGGTCCACTCGGGGAGGTTCCTGTTATTAAACTTGTTCATTTTTTAACTTTTGTAGCAGCAGTGGAAAGCTGGATAAAAAACATAACGTTCCCTCCCCACCTTCCGCTTCTTCCCCTCCAGAGGTGGGTACAGAAAAAGGTTAAAGAAAATACCTTCATCCTCGAAAAGTAGCCAAGCAAATTTTACAGGAAAGAGGAGAATGTATAAGCTAGCTCTGCAATTACGCTATACACACACATAGAAATCGTATACTAGATAACACCGGTTGCATAAACTAACTAATAATATATTTGTGCTGATCTTATATCAGTTAAGTAGTATGATAACAAAAAGGGAGCCAGAATTGGGGCGCTTTGAAACTTGCCCCTGGAGGCCTTCGACTCCGTAATAAGGGGGCCGCCTTCCTTAAGTTCCTCATCCTGTTTATGGGGCTTCACCGTCTTTCATCAGAGATATTTGAAGGTTTAAAATATAAAAAAAAGGCAGAATGGATCAATTTCCTTCTCACGTTCCTCTACTTCCTTTAGAAAACTTCACGGTCTTTCATGAGAGGTTTAAAACAAAAACAAAAACAAACAAAAGCGAAAAAGAAGAAAACAAAGAAGAAAACAAAAAACAAGAAAACAAGCAGAATGGCTCTATTTGAGAATTCCCTCCTCTCCTTCCTTTATGAGGTTTCTTTCATGAGAGAAATTTAAAAACAAAAAACAAACAAACATTGCCTGACGAGATGTTGAGTTGAGTATGAAAAAATTTCATAGCTCATTTTACGCAGGGTTCTGGCGCGTTCCTCTGGGTCCGGTTTCGCGAGTCCCGTTAGTTTGTGTTTCTGGAAGCGTTCTGTCAGAAGAGGCATTTATGGAGCATCAGGTTTCTGCTGATATATATTATATATATATATATATATATATATATATATACAGGGTGTCCCATAAGTCCGGCATCATAGGAAAAATAATAAAAAAAGGCCAAACAAAAGCTTTTATTTACAGAACGTGCTCAATATGTCCACCATTGCTTTCAATGCACAAATTCAGACGTGATACCCAGTCAGCAAGCACACGGTGAATGATGTCAGGAGTAATGGTGTTACATGCCCCAATAATGCGCTGCCGCAAATGTTCAACACTCCTAATTTTCTCTGTGTATACCAGCGCTTTCAAGTGGCCCGAGAGATAAAACTCTAGTGGCGTGAGATCCGGGTTTCTGGCTGACCATTCCACAGGCCCTCGACGTCCTATCCAATGACCAGGGAATTGTTGGTACATGTATTCCCTTACTTCGTGCTGTAATGTGCAGGAGCGTCGTCTTGCTGGAACCATGTTGGGAAATTTCCTTCTTCGTTCAAGACACTGGGAAATGCTTCTTCCTTGAGCATACGTAGGTAGGGGCCTCCAGTGACATGTTCATCGAAAAAGAGGGGGGCCTATGATGCGATCCTTCCAAATGCCACACCATACCATCACCCGAGATGCACCTTGTTCTTTTGAAGAGGTATACCAGTGAAGGTTGTTTTGAGACCAGTACCGGGTGTTCTGTCGATTTACCTCACCATTTCCACAAAAAACAGCCTCGTCACTGAACAGAATGGTGGACGGGAAATTGGCATCCCGACCATATTGTTCCGTAGCCCATTCACAAAATTCCATACGCCGGTCAGGATCATCGTTTAATTTCTGTAGGATCTGAAGTTTATATGGATGCCATTTGTGAGCCCTAAGAATCCGATGGATGCTACATTTCGACACTCCTGTCTCGGCGGACAATCGCCGAAGAGACTTATTGCGACTTCTGTTAAAATGAGCCAGGATAGCAGTCGCTGTATCGTCGTCAGTGGACCTCCTTGAAGATCCACTGCGTGGTTTATCTTCTATGGATCCTGTTTCCTTAAACTTTGCAACAAGTCTGCTAACACAACTCTGTGTTATTGGCTTGCGGTCTGGATGCAGTCTATTAAATTCAGCAGCGGCCTCTCTTTGACTCCGATTTCCTATGAGTAGAATTACCTGGATTCCTTCTTCCTTGCTCTCAGACATTATGGCCTGTAGAAAGAGAAAAATATGAATTTCTCCTATGATGCCGGACTTATGGGACACCCTGTGTATATATATATATATACATATATATATATAATGTAAAGAACGACGCTTGTATGGAAGAACGTTCCGCACAAAATGAGGAGAAAGAACGAACAAATGAAAATGAGGTAACCACCCGGGAATCGAACCCGGGATCTTCCGTTTGCCGGTCAGATATGCTAACCAGTACACCATGGGCCCATGGTGTAGTGGTTAGCATATCTGACCGGCAATCGGAAGATCCCGGGTTCGATTCCCGGGTGGTTACCTCATTTTTCATTTGTTCGTTCTTTCTCCTCATCTTGTGCGGAACGTTCTTCTATACAAGCGTCGTTCTTTACATTAATTATACTGTGTGTTGTTTGCAGTTAAAATGTGTATATATATATATATATATATATATATATATATATATACACATTAATTGTACACTGTGTTGTTTGCAGTTAAAATGTGTGTGTATATATATATATATATATATATATATATATATCGGGTGGCCCATAATTCAGGAACCATAGGAATAATTGTATTTTTTTTCTAATAATGCTTGTACTTTCTAATAATTTTTTTTTCTTTATTTTCTTTTGATGAAAAACCTGGATGACGTATCGATAAACAAACGACGTGGCATGTTTTTTCAGCAAGACGGTACACCTCCTCATTTTGCCATGCCATGTATATATATATATATATATATATGTGTGTGTGTGTGTGTATATATATATTCAGCACTTTTAAAAAAGACCAGGATGAACACGCAAATTTGAATACATGCAATTTATACTTCATAAATTCAAATATCGATGTCTTCCTTCATTGTTATATGTATAGTTCATCCAGTTAACCTGTAGCTGTTGTTCTAAGCTATGTATCTGTAAGATAGATTCAAAGAAATGCTAGCACTAATTCATCCATTTATATCACTAGTTACGTCAAGTTGTGTAATGCGCAAAGAAAATTTGGTTTAGTCAAGTATATTCGGGTAGATACATGATCAAATACTGAATCATCTGATCTGTTTTCCGTCTCTAAACCTCCACTTAAACCTTATTATTATTATTATTATTATTATTATTATTATTATTATTATTATTATTATATATGTAAACGATTATTTAAATTAAACATTTGATTTCCTTCGCAGTAAAAAACAGTTGGCAACTCAATCTTTTAATGTAGGCATGCTTCTGTTGTGTCTAATTTATTGTTTCCGATGACTAGCTGTTGGTGTTGTTATATGTTTCAGTTTTTATTTTATTTCGATCTTAATTTTTTTTTTACTCAGGTTAGAGAGCTAAGGCTATGAATTCTACCTCATAAGGGAAAATAGCGATCACACGAACATTAGGGTGGAGTGAAAATATTAAACCGTCTTGCCTCACTCATGATTTGGTGTATTGACCCTCCACCCGCCGCATTTTTGCCGAAAACAAAATGGCGGAAAGTCATATTTTAAAAGACCCCTAGTATAATATCTATCGGTTTTTGAGAGAGGATATCGGCTGATAAGTGATGGAGGTAGAAGCCGCATGCTGCATATTGTAGCATGGGTGGCTACAAAGACTGTTGAGTAAAATATGTTTACATTTTAGTTTTAGAGCTTATATATAATTTGTTTGAACTAATTACGTGTTTTGTATTTTTTCAGATTTTCATAGTGATATTTCTATAGAAATTTAACCTCAGATCTAAATATGGCAAAATCCCTACTAACTAGACAGTCGGTGAAGCAACATTTACTGTTCGGAATTCCAAGTGAATTGCCACATAATGTCTTACCCTCTAATATGCAGGTTGGGAGATATTTTCTTCTACTGAAGGAAGTCTCATCTGCAAAATTGACAAATAATGATATTCTCGAAACGATAGCAGAAGCATTGGTCGAAGTGTGGGAACGTTCATCAATACCCTCAATGAGTAAAAAATCCATAATTACCAAGCTGAAACGCTTTACCGACAAGGTTACGCAACTGAATCGATCCAAAAGCACTGCGAAGCTTATTGAATTGTTTAAAAAATCATTGGTAGAACTCTTTGACATTTGTGCCTGTAAATGCATCTTCGTTTCGCACCAAGTTTTTGGCTGTCGAAAAAGCTGATGCAAAGAAAAACATATTATTTGTGTTTGTCCAAAAGAATCAAGAATACCCAAAGAAGAACTGGAATTCCTTGAGGACCTTTAGGTTTCAAACGAAATTTAATTTCGACTCTAACTAACAGAGCTTTTAATATCTGTTCAGATTACTTTAAACTACACGATGAACTAGATTTCATCCGAAAACTCCTCACCAAGAATAATTTCCCTTCTTGACTGGTGGAGACTACAATAGGCAGAACCTTAAATAGACTAATAAACCCCACAACTAGAGACTTAATTACAGTCCCCAAAGATATTTTGTATTTCACTTTGTCTTATATGGGAACCTCAAGTTTTAACATTACAAACAAACTTTTAAAATTGCTCAAGAAATTCTACCCACAACTATGTATAAAAATTATATTCACTCCGTCTAAATCGATTTATCATTTATTTAAATACAAGGATGTTATTCCTACACTACGCTTCTTAAGTCATCCATAGTTTACCAATACAAGTGTGACCACTGTATGGGGTCATATATAAGTAAAACTAAAAGACATTTAAAATCCCGTATTGACGAACATCTCGCTAAATTGGTCCGTACAAATTTACCTCTTGGCAAACCACCTAATTCTCTCATACGTAACCACTCGCACAACAATAACCACCCAATTTCTCAGTCTAATTTCGCCGTACTTGCTGCCGGAGGTTCTGACCTTAAGCTCAAAATTATGGAATCTTTGTTTATTTATAAATTAAAACCAGACCTAAATTCTGATGAATCATCGGTAGATCTGCTATGTTTTGGTAAAGGTACGAGTTTATTTTATTTATTTACCTTTTAGTTTTAATGCTTTTATATTTTTCCTAGCTACTTTATAATTGTAACTTTTAACTTCACATTTATTTACCTTTTAGTGTTAATGTTTTGCATTTTCTTAGCTACTTTTTATAATTTTTAATTTTGTTTTAAATCGTTATTAAGCAGTTAGTATTTTGTATGTGATTTGGCATTTTATTGTTTTATTGTTTTAGCCCTGAAGATGGAATTAATGTATTCCGAAACGTTGGTACTATTAAACCTTGAAGGATGTTTATTTTTCTCTAGTGTTCCTGTTTATTATTAAACTGCGTTCTCCACGCCATCAATCAATAGCCGATATATATATATATATATATATATATATATATATATATATATCATATTATGCGATAAAGACAAATTGTGGTTACGAAACAACTACATGTCTCTAAGGCGTGAAGCGAAAAGTGTAATAAAAAAGTCCAAGCGCGAATTTCAAATCTCCATAGCTCGTGACGTTAAAGAAAACCCCAAGCGATTCTTTCAATACTTCAACAATAGAAATCCAGAAAAAAGTGTCTTGGGGCGGTTGAAAAATGTTAACGAAGATCTAGTTTCTGAAAACAAGGAAATGGCTACCTTGCTAAACGAATTTTTTACATCAGTTTTTACAATAGAAGATGTAACGAATATCCCTACGGTCATAGACATAATACCTTTTGATAATGGTAATATTTTTGATAATATTGTGGTTAGTGAAGGAGATTTAATGCGCTATATTGATAAAATGAAAACGCGTAAATCACCGGGGCCGGATTCCATATATCCCATACAACTAAAAGAATTAAAAGATAGCATTGTTGTGCCGCTAACAAAGATTTTTAATGCGTCTATTTCTGAGTGGTGCGTACCAGATAATTTCAAGTTAGCAAACGTAACACCTATCTTTAAGAAAGGCGATAAAGGTGCGGCGGGAAATTATCGGCAAATCAGTTTAACATCTGTTGTAGGTAAGCTACTGGAATCAATAATTAGGGATCGTATAGTCGAACACTTAGAATTCCATAAGCTACAGTAGTTAAAATACGCAGCACGGATTTAGGCGAAACAAATCTTGCTTAACTAATCTTTTACAATTTTACCAAAGCGTGGTTGACGTTTACGATAGACATCGGGCGGTTGATGTAGTGTATTTAGATTTTCAAAAAGCGTTTGACACCGTGCCGCACAAAAGACTCATTGAAAAAACTAAGGCTCATGGAATCAGGGGTGTAGTAATAAATTGGCTAGAAGAGTGGTTGCGAGATAGGAAACAGAGGGTGGTCGTTGATGGAGCGGAGTCGTGTTGGGCTAATTTAGCGAGTGGCGTTCCTCAGGGTTCTGTATTGGGCCCCTTGCTTTTTCTTATATATATTAACGATTTAGATGTCGGCCTAGTCAGTACAGGTTCAAAGTTTGCGGATGACACGAAGCTGGGTGGTAGGGCGATTAATGACGAAGATAGAGGTAAAATCCAGGAAGATCTTAATAAAATCGTTGATTGGTCAGTCAAATAGCAAATGAGATTTAACGTTGATAAGTGCAAAATTTTGCATATAGGTTCGCGTAACGGTAATTTTGCGTATAGTATGTCAGAGAAAGGTTTAACAAGCGTAGAGCAGGAAAAAGATTTAGGAGTTATAGTCACTGGTGATTTAAAAGTAGCGAAACAAAGTACAGCAGTGGTCAATAAGGCGAACAAAGTGTTAGGTTTTATAGCTCGAAATTTTGAGTACAAATCGCGCGATATTATAGTTCCTCTTTATAAATTATTAGTTAGACCCCATTTGGAGTACGCGGTCCAATTTTGGAATCCTCATATGCGCAAAGATATAGACAAAATCGAAAGAGTTCAAAGACGAGCAACTAAGATGATTCCGTCGCTTAGTTCAAAGTCGTACGAGGATAGGCTTAAGGAGTTAAAATTGACTACACTCGAGAGTAGGAGGCTAAAGGGTGATCTAATCCAGGTTTTCAAAATTATGAAAGGGTTCGATAACGTAGATAGAGATAGCTTTTTGGAAATATCTCAATATAATAGGACTAGAAATAACGGGTGTAAGTTGACAAGTAGAAGGTTCGAGACAGCAGTTGCCAAAAGCTTTTTTACGCATAGAATAGTAAATAGGTGGAATAGTTTGCCGGTAGAAGTAATTAGTAGCACGTCTATAAACATGTTTAAAAATCGATTAGACGCATATGTTGATAGATTGGGTATAGTTTAAGATAGTAAAATTAAGGCTTTGTGGTGATAGATCCCAGAGCTCAACACAAGTGTTGTGGGAAATGGGGAGGCAGCATCTTGGGTTAGGGGATACTCTCTCTCCTTACACACCCCATTTAAAGAGATTCCTCTGCCGAGCGGTGCTCCCCATAGTACTGTGAGGTATTGAAAAACTCATGATCTTCACTTGCCCCACAAACCTTGAAATGGGAGACCCATAATGGGTGCACACACATTTCTACATTACTGTACAGTCTTTACAGCCACACCTACACTTTTCCTCCTAAGTATACATATTGTAATGTATATGGTTGTAAATTTTGACGTGGTCCGCAATCGATATGGACCGTGACTTATTTTTGGTTGGCAAGGTACTAGTATTGATGGATACCGTAATGAAATTGACTGGATTCTTTGGATCTGATATATTTGCATGTCGGTTATAAATAGATATAGAGTGTAACATATTTGTGGATAGTAGTCTATTATGACTTGATCCTCTGGATCCAGAGATTCTTTCTTTAGTTTTAAATCGATAATTAATTAGTTTTAAATTGATAATTACTTAGTTTTGTAAAAATTGGTCGTTGCCAATGTACAGGCAGTTTTTACATAAAATTCTTGTTCTTGTGGTTCGGAACCCACGTAAAGTTGTAGGTCACCTCCGCCAACACGGAGGACATACACAATACACAATTACGAACACAGTTAGGTAGACCAGCCATGAGTGGATCCTAGGGTCTTTGTTGGTCTGAAACATTATAACATTATAACATTATAATATATATATTAGGGTGTCACTCATTTTTCAACTTTTAAGTTTTCGTGCTCTGACCCCATCAAAGTATGCTATATGATGTCAAAACACTGTGTACAAAGTTTTATTGAGATATTTTAATGTTTTGAGGTCGCTCAACGGCTTCGAAGTATTGGATAAGAGATTCTCAGAAAGTGTGAATATAAACAATTTCCAAATGTATTTAAACAATTTATTATGTTCCTACATTAGCAGGAAGTGCACAAGACATTATCATAATATTAAGATGAAGTACATTAACATCAAACAGTAGCGTAATTATTATGATTAATCATTATTTCCACTCAAGGTATGCTTTTGTCCCCATGCCCAATGCTTGCGATGGTCTTCAACAACCTGGAGAAGAAGCTGGAGTTGTTCTTCATCTTTGGTTAGGTATCCTAAAAAATCCTGGATGAGAGCAACTCCACCTTCAGCGAAGTCATTTGTTACAGTTAGAGGTTTTACAGTCTCTTTCGCAGTCTGGCAATGGTTATCCTCTTCCTATTGCTCAGCAGTTTTCTCCAAGAATTCATCTGGAAGGTTGAGCTTCGTGAACAATGATTTTATGTTTTTTGTTACAAAATTTTCCAAGCTTTTTTCTTTCACAGTATCCAGGTCAACAACCACACGCTTTGGAGGGTTCTCTTGTCAATCAACACTAGTCATAGATATGACCATGCGATTTTTTATATCAGGGATGACTAAAAGACTAAAATAACAGACACTAATGCAAACACATCCTACCATTAAGGTGACTGAAATGATACTCGGGTAAGGCATAAAAAGGAAGCGCATTTCAAATTAGGACAAGTAACGACGCGTCATCAAAATTTTAATGGCCTTGAGCGACCTCTAAATATTAATATTTTCTGATGACATATTTATAATGAGCGTTTCTACATGCACTGTCACATTTCTAGAGGGTCAGACCGAAACTTCTTGATGGTTCAATTCTTACCATTCAAATATGTCAGGGGCGTAGCTAACCCTTTTTAATGTGTAAGGACCGAGGTGTGAAACACAGAGCTGTGGGAAGATGTAGAAGTGGGCTGTGTCCCCTTCCAATGCTGAAGGAGAAAATTAAATAAAGATTCCTGTAAATGGCCTCTGGTGCACTAAAAATTAGGAATTAAGGGTAGAAGTCAATAGTTATTCAATTAACTGAGATAGAAAATCCACTTTTATTCAGAGCATAGGATAGAAACCCAGTATTTGGACAAAGTAGGGTATTTTGCAACTTGTAATAATTAATATTTTCCTTTTCCATCTTATAATTATAAAAGACTATTATATTGATAAATGATTTCTTGAGAACTTTATTTAAAATATCATGAATTTCCAATTCAATGTGTAAGCACATGCTTTTTTTGCTTATGCCCATCTACGTTCTTGTATATACAGTATATATTAGTGGTGGACCGGATATCCGCATCATTTTTAACATCCGCATCCGCACTTCTGACTGCGGATGTTATGCGGATACCTCTAATAAATTATGCAATTTACAATTAAATTAACTTATAAAGTAGCTTATAAGGCCCAGTCATGCACATTTCATGTAAAGTATTAATTAGTAATGAACAAAGAAATATATAAACCTCAAAATATAAATACCTGGTAACACAGGAAATTGAATGAAACTTGTTTTATTGAATTTTCTGTGGCTGAAACTCTTGAGATTAATTCGTATGCATTGCCTGCCATAATAGTAATATCACGAAATTTGAAAAATTGTCATATATTCATAATTCTATATTATATTGATAGATTAACTAAATATCCGCATCCGCGGATGTTGAAAAACTGACATCCGGTCGGTCCACCACTAACTTATATATATATATAATAGGGTGGATCGATTTTACATTTTGTTCGATTTCCATATTCTAATAGAGACAAAAACTTGCGCATGCATGAGAAAATAGCCTCTGCAAAATCTTAGCTTAATAGGTAATCATCTTCTGGCCCCGGCAGAGCGATGAAAATCATATTTTAGTAGCAAAAACTTGCGCATGCATGAGAAAATAGCCTCTGCAAAATCTTAGCTTAATAGGTAATCATCTTCTACCCCCGGCAGAGCGATGAAAATCATATTTTAGTAGTCAAAAACGTATTTTTCTTATAATTTTTAAAATATTTCAATATGCATCAAAATTATTCCTAATAACTATAAAGTCGATGAAAAAGACCTCATATGATCGTTTTTCCAAGCGCGTTGTCCTACGTTAATATATTTTGCCCCCGGCAATAACGTCAAATGTTGAAAAAATAGGTACGTAATTTATATACGGTACATATTTCAGATCGGCTCTTTGTCTTAAATAATGCATTTATATATTTCCCATAGCATTTATATCGTTGCTTAGGCATGAAATAACACACACGCAAAATTTTATGACTCTAGAGTAATATCTTCTGTCCCCGAGAAAAGTCTAAATGTGGATTATAATTACGTTAATGCGATGTTATAAGTACGATAAGTACTAAGTACAGCTCCTCGCTTGCTAATTTTATAAAATTAGCAACCCAGAACTCACCACGAGGAGGTGGCTGTACGTCGAGTTCCACCCTATCCAGCCCCAACCACCCTTCCTTTGGCTGCATGTCGATTTACATACGGTAATCTTTCTTAGAATCAAATCGTGGAATTTTTGTTCGGGAGTGAAGACGGGAGCGGATGAATCCGTCCCTCTCTTCTATTCCACTTACACTGGCAGAGGCTTCGGTTACTAATTTGATGAGTCTCTCGACCGCTTGAGTATGACAAGGGAATAGTGGGATCAGTCCATCAGGCTGGTCTCCCGTCTCAACAAACTCTTTTATTCGGGTATCAGGTATTGTTTTTGTAACGGGGGGTTCGGTCACCTCAGCCGTTTGCCAGTTGATCATTTCGTAATAGTTTTGACTATCGTAGAGCAGCTCAGGCATGGCGAAGGCTCGAATTTCCCCGCTGGTGATTGTTTTCATCGTGCTTTTAATCTTCTTCTCCATCCCAATTCTCTTATGTGTTGCTCATCGGCATGTAGCTGCTACATGCCGATGAGCAACACATAAGAGAAATGGGATGGAGAAGAATATTAAAAGCACGATCAAAACAATCACCAGCGGGGGAAATTCGAGCCTTCGCCATGCCTGAGCTGCTCTACGATAGTCAAAACTATTACGAAATGATCAACTGGCAAACGGCTGAGGTGACCGAACCCCCGTTACAAAAACAATACCTGATACCCGAATAAAAGAGTTTGTTGAGACGGGAGACCAGCCTGATGGACTGATCCCACTATTCCCTTGTCATACTCAAGCGGTCGAGAGACTCATCAAATTAGTAACCGAAGCCTCTGCCAGTGTAAGTGGAATAGAAGAGAGGGACGGATTCATCCGCTCCCGTCTTCACTCCCGAACAAAAATTCCACGATTTGATTCTAAGAAAGATTACCGTATGTAAATCGACATGCAGCCAAAGGAAGGGTGGTTGGGGCTGGATAGGGTGGAACTCGACGTACAGCCACCTCCTCGTGGTGAGTTCTGGGTTGCTAATTTTATAAAATTAGCAAGCGAGGAGCTGTACTTAGTACTTATCGTACTTATAACATCGCATTAACGTAATTATAATCCACATTTAGACTTTTCTCGGGGACAGAAGATATTACTCTAGAGTCATAAAATTTTGCGTGTGTGTTATTTCATGCCTAAGCAACGATATAAATGCTATGGGAAATATATAAATGCATTATTTAAGACAAAGAGCCGATCTGAAAATATGTATATAAATTACGTACCTATTTTTTCAACATTTGACGTTGTTGCCGGGGGCAAAAGATATTAACGTAGGACAACGCGCTTGGAAAAACGATCATATGAGGTCTTTTTCATCGACTTTATAGTTATTAGGAATAATTTTGATGCATATTGGAATATTTTAAAAATTATAAGAAAAATACATTTTTGACTACTAAAATATGATTTTCATCGCTCTGCCGGGGGCAGAAGATGATTACCTATTAAGCTACGATTTTGCAGAGGCTATTTTCTCATGCATGCGCAAGTTTTTGTCTCTATTAGAATATGGAAATCGAAAAAAATGTAAAATCGATCCACCCTAATATATAAGCAAGAAACCACACGGAAACGGAAAAATAAAACACGAAGTCCAAACGCTTCCGTGATATATCCACATCTTCAGGGACAAGGGAGAAATAGACAGAATTTACAAAGTACATGAGTTTAAATACAGAAGCGAAAAAAGTCCCCAATAGGCAACTCAATCTAAAAACATAATCTAAAAATTCCCTAATAGATAACTTAATCTAAAGGCTACTAAACTATCGAATACAAAGAAGACTATTAACGACATAAAAGAAATTATACAATTAAAAATGTACACATAAAAATAAGGATCACCTGAAGATCAGGGACCCCAGCCTTCGTTAGTTAACCTTATAAGGCTAACTAACGAAAATATCACGATTTAACCTAACCAATCGTCAAGGGGGTACAGTTGACCTAACGATTGGTTACGTTAAGTCGTGATATTTTCGTTAGTTAGCCTTATAAGGCTAACTAAAAAAGGCTGGGGCCTTGATCTTCAGGTGATACAAAAATAATAAGGTATTAAAAATAATATTTATTTACAAGGAGGATTAAATAATTAAAACGGGCAATTAAGTGGCGAGAATGCTGTAGTGTAAGGAAAAAGACGTGGCTCAATCATCGACACGAACTGTCACCAGAATATTCCCCCACCTTTCTGACAATGTATTAATCTAATTTGTAAAGGCCACGACTAATATTAAGAACATAATCAAAATTATGGAGTAAGTGTAGTTTACGTACCCCTGTGGTGCCTAGTGTAGTTTACATTCCTCGACATTATCCTAATGTAGTTTACGTTCCCCTACATTATTTTAGTGTAGTTTGCGTTCCCCATCTTTGTCCGCGTATACCTAATCAAATAAAACGTTCGGTAAATAGTCCCGCAACTAATGAACGCGTGTCACTAGGTGATGTCAGTGTGTATGGCTGATGACATGGGCGTCCGGAGGGGGGGGCAAGAGGGGGCAGTTGCCCTCCCTTGGAAATTTGTGTTTGCCCACGCAACGACTTCTATAATTCTACTGCAGCTCAGTCAGTGTTTCCACATTCAAGGAAATGTCGTTTACTTTACCTTTACTTTACCGAAGTGCCGTGTCGTTGAACTTAGAAGTGTTAAATAAACTATACTGAAAGATATAGTAATGGAATTATTTGCAAAGATCATTATATTGAGTGTTTTATTTATTTTTTCTCTCGAAAACCTTTTGGTCAATTTCACTGAAACTTACACGATTATAGTTAATCATAGTATCATATAACATATAAAAAATGGACTTGACTGGTAGAAAAAAAATGCACTGCGACCACTACGAGTAAAAACCGTCATCTCCCCTTATCATAGCCTGCTTTCGGTGCTAAATTTATGTACTTAGTATTACTAAGTACATAAATTTAGCACCGAAAGCAGGCTATGATAAGGGGAGATGACGGTTTTTACTCGTAGTGGTCGCAGTACTTTTTTTTTTTCTACCTAATAAAGAACTAATAAGAACTAAGAACTAATAAGTTAGTTTTGTCCCCCCTTGCGAAAAATCCTGCGGACGCCCCTGGCTGATGACGTCACCTTGGCCACTTGCCAGATGCCAACAAACACCATTCAACTATGCACCAGTGGGCCGTGTCATTGCCTTGTGTGAGGGCGTTTTTGTGGCGTCTGGTGATTTTGCAGAAAATGTCCAAATTTAAGCAACGTGCAATCATCAAATTTTGTTTTAAACGTGGTAAGACGGCTACAGAAACGCACGGAATGCTTGAAGCTGTCTACTGAGATGAAGTTGTTACAAACAAGACTGTTTGCAAGTGGTTTGGAAGGTTTTGAGAAGGAAATGAGTCTTTGGAAGATGATGAAAGAAGTGGTCGTCCGTCCGTCTTGTTTGCAACAACTTAATCTCCGTAGACAGCTGCAAGCATTCCGTGCGTTTCTGTGGTCGTCTTACCAAGTTTAAAACAAAATTTAATGTTTGCACGTTGCTCAAATTTCGACATAGATATGACGCCACAAAAACGCCCTCACTCAAAGCAATGACACGGCGCACTGATGCGTAGTTGAATGGTGTTTGTTGGCATCTGGAAAGTGGCCTAGGTGACGTCATCAGCCATACACACTGACATCACCTAGTGACACGCGTTCATTAGTTGCGGGACTATTTACCGAACTTTTTGATCACACCTCGTGTGTATATGTATATATATATATATATATATATATATATATATATATATATAAATTGACGATTGGTTAGGTGAAGTCGTAATTAGTTTTAACGTTTTATTTGATGGATTCATTTAAAAAATGTCTCCTAAAGATCCTAATGTAGTTTACGTTCCCCAACTTCGACCTAGTGTAGTTTGTGTCCCCTTTTGCGTCAGGAGGACGTAGACTACACTTGCTCCAAAATTATTCTTGATCACACTCGATTCAAGTATATTTCTACTAACAATAGATTTACTAAAACTTAATTTGGAGGCATTTTTCCAGTCAATGAGATGATTAGTATCTCTTACGTGAATGAAAATGGCGTTAGATTCCTGGCCAGTTCTTATACTGTGCTTGTGCTGCTTAATACGAAATTCTAGGGTCTTGCCAGTTTCACCAATGTAAAATTATTACATAATGTGCAGGGAATTTTATATACATAACTCTGTTCATTTAAAGGAGAGTTTTTGACCAATATATTCTTACTTACATCTAAATTTTTTTTGAACGCGATATTTACGTTAAAAGTCCTCAGTAGTTTCGGCAGTTCAAGGAAATTTTCATTAAATGGTAATGCTAAGACGTTTTAAGTGGTATAAGGAGTTTTGTCCTTTGCATCGTAGAAGGTTTTCTTTGTCATTTTCAAAGATTTATCTCTGCAGTTCTTTAGATATTTTAAATCAAACGCAATTTTATATATTTTACTATAATAAATGTTCGAATTGGTGGCCTTCCATTTGGACACAATTTCTGACGCGTTGAAGGCATGATGTTTGAACATTCCTTAATACATTGGTACTGATTTTGGAACGCTCAGATGTGATTTTATCTTTTAGAGAACGTATGGTTCTGGGTCGATCAGCATAGACCACCGACTTGAGATGGCCCCACAAGATAAAGTCAAGAGGCGTGAGGTCTAGAGACCTAGGTGGCCATTTGACGGGCCTTCGACACCCGAGTCACTTCCGTGGGAATGTTTCATCCAGTGGCGTACTAAGGGGGGTGCGAGGGGGGCGGTCCGCCCCGGGTGATAACCAGGAGGGGGGTGCCATCGGGAGAGTTGAAATACCAGTACCAGTACAAGTTTTCAAACCAAATGAAAAATTCACCAAAGTAAGAAAAAAAAATTTAAAATGTTCAAACTATTACAACAGCTTAATGTTAATTTCCACTATAAAATAAATTATTTTTATTGGCAATACAAAATTTACAAACGAAAAATTTAATATTTGATAAAAATTACATCGAAAGGCGAACGTTTGTTGACGTTTTAGCCATCAGTTTGTTGAGCATAGCCAGCTGGCTGCAACTGACATTCCAAGTCTTGTTCACTTGACACTGTGACTCCACTTACATGAGGCATGTTTCATTAAATAATTATGATAAAGCATAAAGTGCTGATGTTTATAACAATATTATGGTACTTATACCAGTGTCCAGTAATTTTTGACAATGTGGTATCATAGTGATGTTTAAGTGCTTATAAATGATAATTAATGATAATTAATAATGATAATAATAATGATAATAATTAATTGTCTCTGCTTGCTTGGGTTAATAACACTAGTCTACAAATTTTGAAAAAGTTTGTGCTTCGGAGATAAAATCTGTTTCCTATTATGGATTTTGAGGTGCTGAAAACGAATATGACCATAAAAACAGTCGATTGGCTACAGTTTCCAAGAAAATTTAAGTTACACATTTTGCGTATATGTATACCATATATTAGTAACATACCTGTATAATGCAGTCACTTATATTGATTCAACCAGTCGCTTCTTTGCTTGTCTCTTGTATTTAACTTCTGGAGCATCTTTTGTGATTGTCCAGCAGTAGTCTGTTAACAGTGATGGACTCCATTTCCCCTGGTAGCGTTTCTCCATCGCTGAGATATCCTGGTGGAAACGTTCACCATGTTCATCGCTGACTCTCCGCAGTTGGCCGGAAAAAATTCCAGGTGCGAATGGAGGAAATGTATCTTTAAAGACATATTGCAGCCCATTTTTTGATAGGACAACAGCGGGATTTCTACCAGCTCCCTGTAATTGTCAGCTTTGGTATTTCCGAGAAAATTGGTTGCTACTAACCGGAAAGCAGTCCACACTGTCTTCTCCTAACCAGCTAGGATACGGTCGAACTCCTCATCTCTAAGAAGCTCGCGGATCTGTGGACCAACAAATACACCCTCCTTGATTTTTGCTTCACTGAGCTTTGGGAATTTACCACCGAGGTACTTAAAAGCTGCCCCGCCGTTTGATGTGTAAGGGTGGTAACAAAATCTTGCTCGATTCCACAAGTGGAGGATGCTGAACATTTTTTGTTCCAGGTTCCAATGAATGTCGGAGTGGCCAATCCTTCTTGATGTAATGAGAAGTCCTAGCCCGACTATCCCAGTCACACAGAAAACAGCAATACTTAGTGTAGCCCGGCTACAGTCCAAGCACGATAGCAACAACTTTCAAGTCACCAAAAACCTGCCACTGATGTTTGTCATAGTTTATGCAGTTCAAAAGTTGCTTCATGTTGTCATATGTTTCCTTCATGTGGACTGCATGACCAACTGGAATTGATGGCAATACTTTGCCAACATGCAACAAAATAGCTTTTAGACTCAACTTCGATGAATCAATGAACAGTCTCCACTCATCAGGATTGTGAATAATGTTGAGAGCTGCCATCAGACCATCGATGTCGTTGCAAGCTACAAGGTCACCTTCCATGATGAAGCATGGGACAAAATCTTTTTGACGGTCATGAAACTTACACACTCTAACATTTTCAGCGAGGAGATTCCACTGCTGCAATCTGGAGCCCAACAGCTCTGCCTTACTCTTTGGCAGTTCTAAATCTCCGATAAGGTCTTTTAATTCATTCTGAGTTATCATGTGCGGTTTAGAAGATGTCAAGTTATAAACAAATTCAGGGTTTTGTGAAGTTGAAGGCTCACAAGTTTCGCAGGTTCCTTCATTCTCCTCGTCCTCTGACTCCAGGGAGAATGAGTCTGGGGGCTCAGGAACGGGTAGTCCTTCGCCGTGAGGTACCGGGCATATAGCAGAGGGTATATTCGGATATTGTAAAATCCACTTTTTCTTCTTGCAAATACCTTTCTTGACTGGAGGCACCATGCAGAAGTAACAATTGCTGACATGATCTGTTGGTTCCCTCCACACCATTGGCACTGCAAAGGGCATAGATTTCCTTTTCCGATTCAACCACTGGCGAAGGTTTGTTGCACAAGTATTGCAGCATATATGTGGGGCCCAGCTCTTGTCCTGATCTCCAATCTTACAGCCAAAATAAAGGTGATAGGCTCTCCTAATCACGGTGGTTATAGCACGCTTTTGTGATGCAAAAGTCAATTCTCCACAAACATAACAGAAGTTATTTACACTGTTCACGCAATTACGAGGCATCTTTGTTCAAATTAGGCTGAAAAAAATTCAGTTTCTAAAGCAAACACTAAAAAAAGTTTGACAAGGGTGCACTGTATGACTTCCGCGAATGAACTGATGCTGTGGCGTAATATGTAGACGCCTGTGACGCGCGCCTGTGACGCGCGTAGTTATATTTTTTTATTTTAATAAATTAATGTAATTACATTGCAGTTTAATAATTTTAAATTAGGTAAGGTTAAGTTAGGTTCGTATTCCATTTATATTAATATCAAAAACATTATGGGAAGCAATATGTTAAAATGATCCAATCTATTTTTTAATATATAATTTACAAATACATAATGTAATAGATAAATTTAAAATCACATTTTATTGTATATATATATATATGTATATATTTACATTAATTTATTAAAATAAAAAATATAACTACGCGCATGCGCAGTAGAGTCAATGCGTCGATGTGTCACAGGTGTCTACATATTACGCGACAGATGCAGTCGAGTTAGTAAGGTGCAGGGTTGCCTGATATCTTTATAAATAGGGCCAATTGGCAATTTTAGGCATTTATTTCGTATTCAGTGACCCAAAATTAGTAAAGATTGACTACTTTTATTTCCGAAGCATTTTGGCTGAAGACCAGTGTAATCTGATAACTCAATGGGTTGGAAAAAGTTTGAGAACCACTTGTTTGAAGCTTTTCTGTTGTAATAAATTTTTTTTACTTCTTTATTTACTGGATATACTGTTAATTTTCATTTTGTCAGTGGTCTAGTTATTTGTGAGTAATGCTCATAGTTTTCTGCTTTTTAAGGAGTCGTGTTTGCACTTAACCCCCCCCCCCAAAAAAAAAATTTAAAAAAATAATAATAATCACAGACAATTTGTTCAGTTAATGTATTTCAAGTCATAATAGTTCATGCTTGTTATGCATGTTCATGCTTTATACCTTTTGATTTTAAAATTTTGCAGTAAACATCCACTATGAAGCGAAATCGACCCAGTGGATTCCACCAAAGAAAAATGAAGAAGGCAAGAGAAGAGGTAGCTCAGGCAATGTCCGGATCAATTTTGAAGTATGTGACACCTTCAACATCAAGTGCAATAGGAGAAAGTCCTGAAGATATTCAGCCTGGTGAATCTGAAGGGCAAATACAAGAAGCATCTTCACAAGAGGATTCAAATGAGAGAGAGCAAGAATTGGAGGATGGCAATTCATCAAAAAGCAGTGAAACTGATGAAGAGGAAGGAGACGCCAGCAGAAGTTCACACCAACAGGAGGAAGACTCTGATGAAGAAGAGGAGACGGATAGATTTTCAATTTATTCTGATGTCGCTGCTTGGCCAATCCCGGTTCCAAATGACTTGAGAGTTGATCTTATTAAGAGGGGAAGTGAACCCTTCCAAAATAGGGATGGACCTTTCAGTGCAGTTCAAAGACAAGGAGAGAAATCCAAAGGGAAGAGTCGACAGCTGACCACTGCATGGTTTTATAAAGCTCTGCCAAATGGCGAGAAAGTTTTGAGAACATGGATGGTTTACTCTCCATCAAAAGAAAGTTTGTTTTGTTTTTGCTGCAAACTGTTTGCTCTTGATGACAAAGGAATTGGATCATCCAGCTTTGTCACTGGGTTTCAAGCATGGTGGAAGCTAAATCCAAAGGTGTCTGACCATGAGGCTTCTGAGCAGCATCTCTCATGCCTGGAGAAATGGAAGACCTTGGGAGCAGGGTTGAAGCTTCAGAAAACCATTGATCAAGTTCATCCAACAATGGACAAGGAGAGAAAGAAATGGAGGGATATTTTACATCGCCTCTTGGACGTAACCTTGTTTCTGGCTCACCAGAATCTTCCTTTTCGTGGTCACAAAGAGGACATGTCATCAGCAAACAAAGGAAACTTCATGGAATTGATAGAGTTGCTGTCAAATTATGATCCAGTTTTGAAAAAACATTTTGTAAGGATTAAGCATTCTATTCCATCTGGGAGGAGAGTGGCTTCGTATTTATCTCCAAAGATTCAGAATGAGTTCATGTGCCTTTTGGGGAATTACGTCAAAGAGAAAATAGTGGCTGATATCAAGAAAGCAAAGTATTTTGGGATTCTTTTTGACAGCGCTCCTGATGTGTCCCACACTGATCAGATGTGTGAAGTGATCAGATACGTCCATATTGAATGTGACAAAGTTGAAGTAAAGGAATCATTCTTGGGCTTCTTCCGATGCTGATGGAGAATATAGGCATGACAGTCAAAAGACTTTCCCAGACAAGATGAAGTGCTCATTATGACGCTGTGAAACCAGTGAAGGCAAATTTTGAAAAGCTGACCTCAACCCTTGAAGTACAGTGCGATCCCAAAGAAAATGTGGACTCAAGAGAATCAGCTCAGATTTTGCTGTCTGCTGTATGTGATTTCTCTTTTTTGAGTTACCTTTCTTTCTGGTGTGAAGTCCTGGAAGAAATTAATCTCGCACAAAAGTATTTGCAAACAGTTGAAATCAGCTATGAAAAGTGCATTGTGAAGCTCCAAGCTCTAAAACTGTTTCTTGAAGATCAGCGCAATGAAATTGTGGAGAGGGCCATTCATTATGCAACTACAAAGTGTGAGGAAATGGACATTTCTATGGAGAGAAGAAGGAGAGTAAAGCTCCGAAAAAGGATGCCAGGAGAGATGGCAAAAGATGCTGGTCTCACATTGCCAGAAGAAGTAAAAAGGGCTATGTTTGAATGTCTTGATCGCTTTCATCAAGAATTAAAGATTCGTTCTAAGGCAATGGATCAAATTCTGTCAATCTTGGCTGTTATTCAGCCAAACACTTTGGTTGTTGCAACAGAAGAAGAACTTCGGAAGTATATTCCAAATTTGACTCAGATTTTCGATGAATTCTCTAATAACGCTATCAGTGTGGAAATTGGACGACTTCGGAGGCATTTGGAAGCTGCCAAAATCAGCGTTGAAGAGGCAAAGAAATGGACAGCATTGCAGTTTCCGGAGTTTATTGTGAAATGAGATTTTTGTGAATCTTTGCCAAGCTTGTCACTGTGTTTGAGATTCTTTTTGACTGTCTCTATCTATTGCTTCATGTGAAAGAAGTTTTTCCAAATTGATAAAAAATTTCTTTCGCTCGACCATGAGTCAGACAAGATTAACAAATCTGGCTTTACTTTCAATTGAACATGACTATGCAAAGAAGGTGAATTTTGATGAGGTCAGTGATCAATCTGCAGAAATTAAGGCTCGAAAGCAGAGACTGAATCCTCTCTATTTACCTTTTATTTCCTGTGTTTTTGTATAAAATAAAATGCAGTATTACCTGTTCACTGAATTTTTAATGTTCTGCATTTTTCTTATTTCCAATTTGCTTATGACGGTGTCCGGCGAATTTGTCTACAACAATTTGTCTAAAGATACAATTCATCTACAACAATTTGTCTACAACAATTTATCTACAGCAATTAGTCTACAGATACAATTTATCTACAATAATTTGTCTACAGATACAATTTGTCTAGAGAGGAAAAATGAAAGCTATTTAATGTTAATTATTATTAATTTTTTCAAAAAAATAAAAAATTTGTTTCTGCAATCGGTTTTCTTGAGAAATGATAGAGAAAAATGTTATTGGATATTGAATAAATTTATTTACTGAAACGACGCAATACACTCCAACAACTTTTTGAATAAGTCCGAGCTGGTGTGGCGCTTGTGCCATACAAATTCACAAAAAATGACAAGAATTAGTGCGATATCTTGCAAAAAACAATAGTATAAGAAACTCGATTAGGTCAGGTTAGGTCAGGTTAGGTTAGGTTAGGTCATGTCAGGTCAGGTCAGGTTAGGTTAGGTTAGGTTAGGTTAGGTTAGGTTTCTCAAGAAAACCGATTGCAGAAACAAAATCAGGGTCATCGACTGCCCTTGTTTTCAATTTCGTAGGAAAATCGAGAGCAGTCCATGAAACATACTAGGTCCAATATTAGTAATAGTTTCTCTAGACAAATTGTATCTGTAGACAAATTATTGTAGATAAATTGTATCTGTAGACTAATTGTTGGAGATAAATTGTTGTAGACAAATTGTTGTAGATGAATTGTATCTTTAGACAAATTGTTGTAGACAAATTCGCCTAAAACCGCTTATGACAGTACTCTACTGTTTAAAAATCTACTTGCAAACATAATATACAGGGTGTACATAAAGTCAGGATCTATTTTTGTGAAACTTGGAAATTATATGGAATTCAATCATAAAATGATAAAGTGGTAACATTTATTAACTAATTAAGAGTAGGATTCGACGTGACGCCCATCAGTATCCCTGCACAGCTCAAATCGTTCCGCAGCATTTCTAAACACATTCTGGAGCATTTGCGGGGTTATGTTATCTGCAGCAGTTCGTATACGTGGACGTAAGTTTTCAAGACTCGTAATCTTCGTCTGATAGACGTGCGATTTGATAAAGCCCCATGCAAAGAAATCTAAAGGGGTTAAATCTGGTGATCTCGCTGGCCAAGGTCTGTTGCTTCCGCGTCCGATCCAGCGATTTGGAAAACGTCCATTTAGATAATCCTGAACAATTTTGGCATAGTGACAAGGAGCACCATCATGTTGATAGACGACGGTACTAACAATCCTATCCCTGTTATCCGGTTCCGCTAGTGACGTTACTTGTAAACTTTCAGCAGTTGGGTTGCAACATGAGCATTAAAGTTCACTATCTCAACAGTCATCTGGAGAAATTTCCAGAAAATCTTGGTGATGTTACTGAAGAGCAAGGTGAAAGGTTCCACCAAGATATCAAAGTGATGGAAGAACGATACCAAAGAAGATGGGACACCCATATGATGGCTGACTACTGCTGGAGCCTGCAAAGAGATTGTCTTGACATCTCTCATTCTAGGAAGTCCTATAAGAGAAAATTTATCAGCACTGAAAAGTAAGAAAACAAGAAAAAGACAATGTTAAGAAAACTGGTCCCGTGCTTGCTTTAATATGGATTCATTTTTTGCTTATTTAAACACTTTTAATCACTTTATGTGTCAATATTACCATTGTATATTAAAGTTCACCCCTGCACAATTGTTTACTTTTCCATGCTGATTCTGAGTATGTAAAAACTTATTTTTTGAAAAGAAAAAAAATTGGGCATAACCCTGCCAAAATGCGATATCTCCAAAATATCCGTATTTGATTGCTCGAAAACCTGACGTGATAGACAAAAACTAAGGTGATTTTTGAATTCAGCACACCAAAGTTACCTAAAAACAGGTGTTAGAATTAAATCAGCAAAATTGGTGTTGGGCAGTGTAATAGTACTGTACAGTGTTTCTCCCTACTAACCTTGGTATGAAAATGGAATATAGTAGTGACATGTGTATATATACATATTTTTTTGTGCAGGAAGGAGGGGCCATGGGCAAATGCCCGGCAAAAGCGGTCCCCCCATAGAAGAAGAAGGGGAAAAATCAAGGGCCGGGGTTTTCAAGATGCTTAGACACTCTGCTCTGCGTTTGAAAGGTGGGAAGTCAGGAGGAAAGATGGATTGAGTGAGATTGTTCCAGAGTTGACTGGTTGAGTAGATGAAAGACTGAAAATACCGATTAACCCTTGCATAAGATAGTTAGACAGAAAAAGAATGTGTAGAAAGTCTGGGGTACTTGTAGGTTATCTCCCCCCCACGCTTGATTTGTCATCGTGGCATGAAGTCGCAGTAAATTCATTCTGGCTGAAAAAGCAATAATTAAATTGTGCAAAGGATTGGTAATATGTACTGAAATAGATACTATTAAATATCTAATTTGGCTCATGTAATAATTATTGATACGATTTATTTTTTAAACTAGTTTATGGCCGGATTCTGAAGGATCGCCATTATAAAGTTAAGGATCACTTGAAGATCAGGGGCCCCCCAGCCTTTTTTAGTTAGCTTTATAAGGCTAACTAACGAAAATATCACGACCTAACCTAACCAATCATCAAGGGCGTACAGTTGAACTAGTGATTGGTTTGGTTAGGTCGTGATATTTTATTTAGTTAGCGTTATAAGGCTAACTAAAGAAGGCTGGGGACACTGATCTTCAGGTGATCCAAAGTTAGTGTAAGTTGTATAACAAATCAACAACCAATGTGCATCAAACATTCTAGAACGAAATGCTCGTTTGATTGTTCTGCGTGCGTGCTATTTGCCACAATGACAAATCAAGCGTGGGGGGGGAGATAACCTACAAGTACCAAGTCTGGTACTGCGTGCTCTCCTTAAAGGAGGAGGCATACAGTTAGAGAGTTCAGAAGAGCAATGTCCGTTATGATAGCGATAGTAGAGAGAGAGTGAGGCAACATTGGGGCGAAGAAAGAGAGGAGAGAGATTGAAGAGGCGGGGAATTGATGAGACGAAAAGCCTTTGACTCCACCCAGTCAAGTACGGCTTTGTTGGTTGAACCATCCCCACACATGGAAAGCATACTCCATACAGGGGCGAACAAGACCCCTGTAAATAGATAGCAACTGAGTGGGGATGAAGAAACTGCGGAGGCGGTACAGCACACCTAACCTCTTAGGAGATGTTTTAAAAAGAGAGTATATGTGATCTTCCCAGGAAAGAACACGAGAAAAAGAAACGTTGAGACTGTTAAGGAACGAGGAAGGATTGAGTTGTATGTTGTTGAATGTAAGGGAATGTCGTGCGGAAGATTGTAACGAGTAGATAGAGAGAGGAACTGAGTTTTGAGGCATTGAAAGCCACAAGATTTTCCCTGCCTCAATCAGAGAGAGCAGAAAGATCAGAGTTCAGGTTCTCAGAGTGGAATCAACGACCTAGGATCGAATAGGACAGGAAGTGCGAATTAAACGATGGTAATAAATAAATGGAAAAGAGCGGGTGAGCGGACAGAACCCTGAGGAACACCACTGTTAATAGCTTTAGGAGAAGAACAGTGGCTATTTATAACTGCAGCTATAGTTCGGCCAGAAAGGAAATTAGAGATGAAGGCACAGATAGAAGGGTAGAAACCAAAGGAGGGACAGTTTGGCAAATAAAAATTTGTGCCAGACTCTATCAATAGCTCTTGATATGTCTAGCGCAATAGCGAAAGTTTCACCAAAATCCAGAAAGGAGGATGACGAAGAGCCAGAGAGATATGCAAGAAGATCACCAGTAGTGCGTCCCTTGTGAAATCCATACTTACGATCTGAAAGAAGCTTGTGAGAAGAAAGGTGCTTAAGAATCTTCCGATGAAGGATAGATTCAAAAATTTGGAAGGGCAAGAAATCAAAGCAATTGGACCATAGTTAGAGGGTTGAGAGCGGTCACCCTTCTTTGGGACAGGCTGAATGAAAGCAAACTTCCAGCAGGAAGGAAAAGTACCAGATGAAAAACAAAGACGAAGAAAGATAAATTTTTAATGTGTTCGTTCTTCCATAACCAGAAATTTAACATCAAATATAACTTATGTGAAAGATAGAAGGCAGCCATTTAAAGTTAAGCGCCTTCAGACCTAATTTCATATATATATATATATATATATATATATATATATATATATATATAATATATATATATATATATATATATACATATATATATATATATATATATATATATATATACAAATAATGCAGGATCACAGAATTCTGAACTCGCAGACACGTTACATGATGCCCAGATTTTCCATTTCTGAATCTGAATTTTAGCGACTTAGCATTCCAGTTTGACTGTATCTATAGCTATAACGTCTGTCTATTTACCTATCTAACTGTTTATCGATGGACAGGTAGATAGATAAAATAAGGTGATTTGGATGATAGTTGATAATATGTTTTAAGTGAAACTTTTCACTTGATGCGTTGATTGTTTTAGGGAAATTTAGTCGTAATGATGGTATTGTCGTTGTTAGCTAATATTTGTAAGTCTGTGCACGTTGTACGAATTACCTTTGGTGTTAATTAAAGAGTAATCATGTTTGTACGCTCACACATCAGACAACCGTTGGATGCATTTGGGTATTTCATATATACTATATACCACCATCGGTACAGTGAATGCTTACCTAGTCAGCTATGTAGAACTGAAAATAAGTTTTAAAGCACTGCTACTACTGCTGCTATTACTACTACTACTACTACTACTACTACTAATAATAATAATAATAATAATAATAATAGTAGTTCCTCCTACCCCCAACTTCTAACTTCCAACAGATAAATAGTGTAGAATCTGTTGAAGAATGTGTAGAAATCAGCCTCAGACATAAGTAAGAAGTCATATACTATATATATATATATATATATATATATATATATATATGAGAGAATACAACAGTAAACTGCAAAGACTGGACGTAGAAAATGGAGTTAATTCATCGGCATGTGCGTATTACAGTTTGGTGCGTCTCAGTGATGTGAACTCTTATAGAAATGGCTGTCTAGGGTCTGGAACATCGACCAAAATTTCTGCGCTATATTTGCTGAACCATCATATTCTTTTAATCACTAGCTGGTAACTAGCTAGCTAATTTTAGGTAATATAGATAGGAATGTGTGATGCAGAAACATTGAGGAATTAACCAAGCTGATAAAAAATTTATATTGTACTACATTTATATATCTCTATAGGTGCGGCCTCCTCATTTCTGTCAGTATGTAGATGTTAGAAATCGTAAAATAGTTTGGTATGACTCCTGCTTCAGAGGATAGACTAAATGATTTAGGACTGCTTTGAAATAAGTTGTAATAAACAGGTGTGGGCGCGACCAGGCTTGTTGCACAAAGCGACCAGAATTTGCAAAGAATGCAACTTTTAGGTTTGATTAAATAATCATCTCTGGGAAGTGACCGTGTAGTGAAAGATCTTTGTTGCATGAACAATTATTATTGAAGATACGTATTCAATTACTTTAGTGGTATTGCTCATTACACATGAAACACTGTGCGATATTTTTAGCCAACAATCTTTGTTCAACAATCCTCATATATGAACGGAAGTAAATCACCATAATCCTTTTTCTCCAAAAGATTTTCTAATTGAACTATACAATATGGGTGAGAGATAGAAGGTGAAAGTATATAAAAGCAACTCGTTTCATCAGAATCTGAGAATAGAAGTAGTGCCACAATGAAAAATTAACTTGTACGTCTATTTGCTTGCAGCTCTGTTCTTTAATGTGCATAGTAGTGATGGAATAACTGTTTCGAGAAAAAAGTTTATTAAATGTATAGTATAACTAATACGAGGTTAAATACCAGAGTATGCCCTGTAAAACTCACTAGCGTTTTCTATTAATTGGATATATTAAGAAAGTTTTTTTGGGGCATAAACCTACTTATCTGGTTATAGAGTATATATATATATATATATATATATATTTGTGTGTTGTGTGTCTATATTATATATTGTTAATGTTATAATGTTATAATGTTTCAGACCAACAAAGACCCTAGGATCCACTCATGGCTGGTCTACCTAACTGCGTTCGTAATTGTGTATTGCGCATGTCCTCCGTGGTGGCGGAGGGGACCTACAATTTTACGTGGGTTCCGAACCACAGAACATAAGAACATGAGAAATTTTATAGTGGGCACACTAGGGGCCACTTCGGCCCATCGAGGTGGCTCCACTATGTAAAAACTGCCTGTACATTGGCAACACCAATTTTTACAAAACTAAATAATTATCAATTTAAAACTAATTAATTATCAATTTAAAACTAAAGATAGAATCTCGATCCAGAGGATCAAGTCATAATAGACTACTATCCACAAATATGTTACACTCTATATCTATTTATAACCGACATGCAAATATATCAGATCCAAAGAATCCAGTCAATTTCATTACGGTATCCATCATACCAGTACCTTGCCAACCAAAAATAAGTCACGGTCCATATCAATTGCGGACCAAGTCACAATTTACAACCATATACATTACATATATACTTAGGAGGAAAAGTGTAGGTGTGGCTGTAAAGACTGTACAGTAATGTAGAAATGTGTGTGCACCCATTTTGGGTCTCCCATTTAAAGGTGTTTGTGGGGCAAGTGAAGATCATGAGTTTTTCAATACCTCACAGTACTATGGGGGGCACCGCTCGGCAGAGGAATCTCTTTAAATGGGGTGTGTAAGGACAGAGAGTATCCCCTAACCCAAGATGCTGCCTCCCTATATCCCACAACACTTGTGTTGAGCTGTGGGATCTATCACCACAAAGCCTTAATTTTACTACCTTAAACTATACCCAATCTATCAACATATGCGTCTAATCGATTTTTAAACATGTTTATAGACGTGCTACTAATTACTTCTACCGGCAAACTATTCCAGCTATTTACTATTCTATGCGTAAAAAAGTTTTTGGCAACTGTTGTCTCGAACCTTCTACTTGTCAACTTACACCCGTTATTTCTAGTCCTATTATATTGAGATATTTCGAAAAAGCTATCTCTATCTACGTTATCGAACCCATTCATAATTTTGAAAACCTGGATTAGATCACCCCTTAGCCTCCGAGTCTCGAGTGTAGTCAATTTTAACTCCTTAAGCCTATCCTCGTACGACTTTGACCTAAGCGACGGAATCATCTTAGTTGCTCGTCTTTGAACTCTTTCGATTTTGTCTATATCTTTGCGCATATGCGGATTCCAAAATTGGACCGCGTACTCCAAATGGGGTCTAACTAATGATTTATAAAGAGGAACTATAATATCGCGCGATTTGTACTCAAAATTCCGAGCTATAAAACCTAACACTTTGTTCGCCTTATTGACCGCTGCTGTACTTTGTTTCGCTACTTTTAAATCACCAGTGACTATAACTCCTAAATCTTTTTCCTGCTCTACGCTTGTTAACTCTTTCCCTGACATACTATACGCAAAATTACCGTTACGCGAACCTATATGCAAAATTTTGCACTTATCGACGTTAAATCTCATTTGCCATGTGACTGACCAATCAACGATTTTATTCAGATCTTCCTGGATTTTACCTCTATCTTCGTCATTAATCGCCCTACCACCCAGCTTCGTGTCATCCGCAAACTTTGAAACTGTACTGACTAGGCCGACATCTAAATCGTTAATATATATATAAGAAAAAGCAAGGGGCCCAATACAGAACCCTGAGGAACGCCACTCGCTACATTAGCCCAACACGACTCCGCTCCATCAACGACCACCCTCTGTTTCCTACCTCGCAACCACTCTTCTATCCAATTTATTACTACACCCCTGATTCCATGAGCCTTAGTTTTTTCAATGAGTCTTTTGTGCGGCACGGTGTCAAACGCTTTTTGAAAATCTAAATACACTACATCAACCGCCCGATGTCTATCGTAAACGTCAACCACGCTTTGAAAAATTCTAAAAGATTAGTTAAGCAAGATTTGTTTCGCCTAAAACCGTGCTGCGTATTTCTAACTAGTTTATGCAATTCTAAGTGTTCGACTATACGATCCCTAATTATTGATTCCAGTAGCTTACCTACAACAGACGTTAAACTGATTGGCCTATAATTTCCCGCCGCACCTTTATCGCCTTTCTTAAAGATAGGTGTTACGTTTGCTAACTTGAAATTATCTGGTACGCACCCCTCAGAAATAGACGCATTAAAAATCTTTGTTAGCGGCACAACAATGCTATCTTTTAATTCTTTTAGTTGTATGGGATATATGGAATCCGGCCCCGGTGATTTACGCGTTTTCATTTTATCAATATAGCGCATTATCCCCTTCACTAACCACAATATTATCCAAAATATTACCATTATCAAAAGGTATTATGTCTATGACCGTAGGGATATTCGTTACATCTTCTATAGTAAAAACTGACGTAAAAAATTCGTTTAGCAAGGTAGCCATTTCCTTGTTTTCAGAAACTAGATCTCCGTTTACATTTTTCAACGGCCCCAAGACACTTTTTACTGGATTTCTATTGTTGACGTATTGAAAGAATCGCTTGGGGTTTTCTTTACCGTCACGAGCTATGGAGATTTCAAATTCGCGCTTGGACTTTTTTATTACACTTTTCGCTTCACGCCTTAGAGATATGTAGTTGTTTCGTAACCACAAATTGTCTTTATCGCACTTATGTAGCCTATAAGCCCTATCTCTACTCTTTATAATGTCTCCTACTCTAGAAGTAAACCACAAGGGCTTGTTGTTTACTTTCGCACGCTTAATTTTGTACGGTACACATTCCTCATTTATAGTCCTAAATACTGTTTCGAACGATTCCCACATTAGTTTTGCGTTGGAGTTCCCCATTACGTTTTCCCAATTGACGTGTGACAATTTATTTCGAAATTTACAAAAGTCTGCGTGCTGGAAGTTAGGAATTTTAGTCGAGTTAGTTGGTTTCGAGTGACTTACTGAGAGGACAAACTCTACCATATTGTGATCGCTATTGCTTAACGGTTCTATTACTTGAAGATCAGTAATTAGCCTATCATCCGTAGTTATTACTAAATCTAAAATACTGTCCAACCTCGTAGGTTCCCCAACCTTTTGAATAAGAAAGCTATCCTCGAGAAAATTAACTAAACGATTACCTTCCGCGTCTCCCTGCATTGTATCGTAATTCACGTTGGCGCAATTAAAGTCACCCATAACTAAAGCCTGCTCACTACCGATTATTCTCTTTAGTTCACGATATAACGCTTCGTCCGTATCAGCTGTTTGATTAGGGGGCCTATATATAACCGCAACAACAAGTTTGAAATCGTTCAATTTAAGTTCTGCTATAGTCGAATCTATCGGTTCTGGAATTGTGTGCTTTACTTCTATAACGTTCGCAATATTATCTTTGATATACAACATAACACCGCCTCCTCGCCTACCTATTCTGTTTTTAACAAAAAGTCTATAACCTTTAATTTGATACTCCCCTACAAAGTCACGTGTTTCAGTGCTAAGCCACGATTCATTTATCGCAATTACATCATAGTCTTTACAAGCAATTAAAGAAAAAAATTCGTTTATTTTATTTCGTAGGCTACGAGCATTTAAGGATAGAACCTTCAAATTGTTTGTAACTGCGACACCTTCGCGAGCGCAGGGGAAATTTGTGGAATTTACGCTGGGACCGTTCGAGTTACGGCAGCCTGAAAAGAAGAGACAGTATTATGAAATAGTCTTCCTAAACGCGCAGCTCCAACGTCATTAAGATGAAGTCCATCTTCGAGGAACAAGTCCCTCCTGCCGTAGAAACTGTTCCAAAAATTCGCAAAATGCACTCCTTCCTGTTGGCAAAGAGACTTTAGGTTATTGTTAATATAGGTCGCCTTGCTGTAGAAATCGTTACGTTGGATAATTCAAGGAAGTATACCTGTTAAGACAATCTTATTAGTTTTCTCCTTTAGTCGCTCTAGTAAGTCCCTGTACCTAGCCAGCAGTTCTTCCGATCTAGAATTTAAAACGTTATTAGTACCGACATGAATAACATACGTTGTGTCCTCGGCGGTACCGTCTGTAAAATGATCAACACTATTAGTTATATCCAGTGGTGGGCAAGGTTCCGCTAATCCGCTAACCGCTAATTAGCGAAGCTAACTTTTCCGTTAGCGGATTAGCGTTTCCGCTAACTTTGAGAACCGTTAGCGGACCAATTAGCTTCCGCTAAATTTAGTTAACTTTAAGTCCGCTAACCCTAAAATCATACATGTTTGTTCCAGTCTGTTCTGAGCGTGTCTGTAACAGTCAGTCTGGCACGCTATTGGCTGGCTACGTGTAAACACAAGACGTGATTGTTCGACGCAGCAGCAGCTGAGCAGCGTTGTGTAATTCTGCAGTTCAGTTCACTTACGACGTTACAGTCTTACAGTGTCAGCGACAGCGTACGTTATCATAAGCATATTTTCGTCAGTTTACCGAGTCTACAAGTTTTTGCAATGGAAAGTGAAGACGTTTTGGTTCCGCCTGAGGATGTTGGGCCTGTTGATGGCCAGGTCCGCCATGACCAGCCCAACCAGGAGACTCAGAACCCATGGCCCCACCTGGAGGACTACTATGTCTTTATGTCAAGGGATAAGAGAAACGCCAACCTCTTGTACTTCCGGTGCGTCTTGTGCCAGCCCAAGGAGACCACCATCAAGGGACACGCGTCGAGCCTCTACAACTTGAAGTCGCATGTCAAGAGGAACCACCCAGCGCATGCCATCCAGTTTGAGGAGAGGATCAAGGCCGGCTCTTCCCGTGGGAAACACAGGCAATCTTCTGGTAGCAGTGCCAGTAGCAGGAGCAGCAGCCAGTCGTCGCAGCCAACTGCAAAGAAAATACGCCAGCCCACCATTGGTGAGGCGTTTGGCCATTCAGCTGCTGGCACTGGCGTCCGTCAGTCTGTGGTGGACACAAGGATTGTGGACCTGTTCGTCTGCAACATACTACCGCTGCATGTAGTGGAGTCCCCCACCTTTGTCAGCTTGATCAAGACGCTGAACCCCAGCAAGACGTCGATGTCCTGCCGCACCCTGGGCAGGAGGATCTTGGCCAGTCATAACCAGCTGGAGGAGTATCTTGTAAGGTATTTGTAATTTATAAAAGTTTATTAAATTATCGACCTGTTCATCAAGTACAACACAGCCATCCCATCCAGTGCTGCAGTTGAGCGCCTGTTCTCCATAGGCAAGGACATCTTGCGCGCCAAGAGAGCCACCCTGTCAGATGCCAACTTTGAGAGGCTGATGTTCATGAAGGGCAACCAGCATCACGTTGAGGCGATGGAGAAGGAGCAGGAGGCCAAGCCAGAGTGAATGCATTATTAGATTATTAAAGTTATTTTTTATGTGTATTTTTATTTCTTAATATTTTTGATTCGTTTAATACTTTTTGTACTGTAAATAAACTGTATGTTGAATGTAAACTAATGTTTAATTTCATTTGTTCATTTAATTATTTATGTACACCTTGATCATCATCTGATCTTGGCATGCTATACCTTTTTGGAAAGCTCTATGTCTAAGCTGCAACATATTAAAATTTCAGCTCTCTTTAAGGGTTTTAGAGCCAAAAAACCAAACCGAAGCTAAATTCATGTAATAAAAATTAGCGGTTAGCGGTTATCGTTAGCTTCCGCTAAATTTTTTAGCGGTTTATCGGTTTAGCGTTATCGAAGTTAAGTTTTGAGTTAGCGGTTCAGCGGTTATCGAAGCTAAATTTTCGGTTAGCTGTGCCCACCACTGGTTATATCCTCCACCCTTGCACCAGGGTAGCAGTAACGGCGCCTACGAAGAGGGTTTCTCCTACAGAATTCCTCGAGCTGCCCTCGAACAATGGAATCGCCAACGAGTCGTATTTCTGGTTCATCAGCATCTTCGAAACCTAAAACAGAAAACTTATTGCTTGTTATTACTGGTAGACAAGTCTTAGGTTTTCTCAATGGGGCTCCATTACGCACTCGAACGAAGGGTTGGGAACTAGGGGAAGAGAGATGGCTATTAATACTATTTATATTATTAGTAGAAACTGAGGCAGGAGGGGTCGTAACTGGAGTCTCAAGGGATTCTAATTTTGCCGTCAGGAGCATCACGCTTTCTTCAAGCCTCACCCTCGCCTCCCTCTCACGTTCTAATTCGTTCCTCAGGACTTCCATGCTTGAGCACCACCTGCAAACTAACTGTTCATTATTATTAGCCATTGTAAACGTGTAAGCGGCAAATTTCCCTTCACAGCGACTGCAAGTACATGGCGGGGGTGCCATGCTTTTAATTAGTTAAAAAAGAAAAAAACAAAAAACGAGCGTTTGGAAATTAATAAATTACAACGTAGTTCTACCGCGTGCTTATTGTGCCGTCACCTGCGAAAACCCGCAAAAATGTTCTTGAAACGCAGAAACAGGTTCTTGTAACAATTTTATGCGAAACGAATATATAATTAAGCTACCGACGAAAGATCTGTTAAAGAAAAAGTATTAAATAAAACTTATCTGTCCGCTATTCGACCGACTTAATTCCTTTTTTCCCACGGTAGGTGACCCTTCGGGAGGTCAGGTTGAGTTGATAAGCTTAATAGAACCATAGGATTTTAAATAAAAACTTAAAATGGCATAATGTTCGCGTGATCGCTATTTTCCCTTATGAGATGGAATTACTTCATAGCCTTAGCTCTCTAACTTGAGTAAAAAAATATTATGATCGAAATAAAATAAAAACTGAATCATGCAACAATAACAAAAACTACTCATCGGAAACAATAAATTAGACACAACAGAAGCCTGCCTACGTTAAAAGATTGAGTTGCTTACTGTTTTTTATTGCGAAAGAAATCAAATGTTTAATTTAAATAATCGTTTACATATATAATAATATATAATAATAATAATAATAATGTTTAAGTGAATGTTTAGAGACGGAAAACAGATTTGATGATTCAGTACTTGATCATGAATCTACCCGAATGTGCTTGACTAAACCAAGTTTTCTTTGCGCATGACACAACTTGACGTAACTAGTGATATAAGTTCATAAATTATTGCTGGCATTTCTTTAAATTTATCTTACAGATACATAGCTTAGAACAACAGTTACAGGTTAACTGGATGAACTATGTGACAATGAAGGAAGACATCGATATTTGAATTTATGAAGTATAAATTGCATGTATTGAAATGTGCGTGTTCATCCTGGTCTTTTTAAAAAGGGCTGATATATATATATATATATATATATATATATATATATATATATATATATATATATATATATATATATATATATATATATATATAATAATAATGATAATATTTACCGATCATGATGAATGTTACCGTGCTACTGTACGAATGGACTGAAATATATAAGATTCCCTTAAAATTAGATAAATGAAATTTAAATGAATTTAGTTAATATTTTCTGGATCTATTTCGTAATACAAATATTAAAAGAAAACAAAATTTGTTTATGAGTCAAATGTATTTATTCTAATTTTATTTTGTGTGGTATCAGTATTAATATATTAACCCGAAACGATGAATCTACACACAGATGCCAAAAAGTTATTTTAAAGGCCATGCACGTCTTCGAATAGGTCAATTAGGTAGGTTCTTTATTATGAAATTATTTTTTAAGGTTTTTCCTATTTAAGCCGAAATAATCTTTAATATTCAGATTGCAAGGCTCGTTTGTCAAGATCATGTTGCCATAAGGCCACGGTCGGCGTTAAAGAAATCTATGCTATTTGTCAAACACTACAGTTCTTCTTCTTATATACATAATATATACGTTGTTTCCATTTACTAGTATGTGTTTGTATATATATATATATATACAGCATATACAGTATATATATATATATATATATATATATATATATATATATATATATATCAGCAGAAACCTGATCTCCAGTAATGCATCTTCTGGCCGAACTCTTCCAGAAAGATAAACTAACGGGACCCGCGAAACTGGAAACGGTGGAACGCGCCGGAACGCTGCGTAAAATGAGCCATGAAATTTTTTTCCTACTCAACTCAACATCTCGTCAGGGAATGTTTGTTTTTTGTTTTTTTGTTTTAAATTTCTCTCATGAAAGAAACCTCATAAAGGAAGGAGAGGAGGAAATTCTCAGCTTGATCCATTCTTCTTGTTTTCTTGTTTCTTGTTTTCCTCTTTTTTGCTTTTGTTTGTTTTGGTTTTTGTTTTGGTTCGTTTTTGTTTTAAACCTCTCTCATGAAAGATCGTGAAGTCTTCTAAAAAAAGGAGAGGAACGCGAGGAGGAAATTCTCAAATTGATCCAATTCTGTCTCTTTTTTTGCCATCATACTACTCAGCTACTTTGCATCTCCACAAAAACCTAGGACATATGGTTTTGATTTTATACAAAATAGTGACAGCTCTATTTACCGAGGTAGCGGTCCAACAAAGACCCCAACAAAGGTCTAACAAGGGCCCATTCCAGGCTAGCCGGAAAGGACTAATAGAGGTAAAGGTTAAATTACCCGTCTGCACGGTGTACGCGCAAAGCCATTACGCCAGCAAAGTGACAAAATGCTCCTACAGGAAAGGGGTTGTTGTTGTTGTTGGTTAGCCGATCAGCCCATCCTGATCGAGCAAGCCGGCGGCACGCAGGTAACCGATCGCCCTCTCCGGAGTGGACCAGAGGTTCAGCGCATTAGTGATGTTGTGTTTTGTTCTATGTTGTGCTACAGCGGTACAGTCTGTCATAATGTGTTCAATTGTTTGTGGTGAGTCCAGGCACAGGTGGCAGGTGTCGTCTGTGGAGTTGCCTAGTCTGTGTTTATATGTCTGTAAGTTGGGGTGATGTCCGCATCGGAATCGTGCTAAGTTACCTATCAATGGGTAGCGGCTTTGCACCTAGGACCACATTCGGACCGAGTCGTGTCAGTGCTTTGTGGGTTAGGTGTGTGTGTATGTGTTTTCTGTACTATGTGATGTATGTGGGGCGTGGTATGGAATGGAGTATTTGGTTATAATATCTCTCTGGTGTTACCTTAATGGTGCGAGGTGTCGGTGCATGATTGTACATATAGTAGCAAGGGTGTTGTGGATTAGTTGTCGCTGCTGCCATGAATTGTGTTTCCCTCATGTCTAAATGTTCCCTAACTTTCAGTATTTTTGTTTCTGTGTGCAGGTGTTCTATTGGTGTTGTTTGAGTGCATCCTGTAATGATACGAAGTGCGTTGTTTTGTATTGTCTCTAAGGTGTTTATGTGTTTGTTTGAGAAAATGGGTGCCCAGCATGGGCTAGCATAGTCCACAACTGAGTGAATATATTGTTTGTATATGATTGATGTTTTTCCTGCTGGTGTCCAAAGTTTGTGCCTATTAATACCCTAAGCGTGTTAAGTCTTAACGTACATTTGTTTTTAATGTCCTGAATGCGGTTTGCAAAAGATAATGATGTGTTGTATGTGACCCCAAGTGTTTTTGTCCTGTGAGTGTGTGGAATGTTGGTGTTGTTTAGTGTAAGCTGTGGAGTTATCTGATTTTGTGGGGTCTACTTTGAGTCTATTGTATGTGAGCCAGTCTTGTATACTGTTTATGTATGTTTGTAGGTTATTTGTAGCGGTGTCGATGTTGTTGTGGGTGGATGTTAGAGTGATGTCATCTGCATATGATGATAAGGTAAGCTTGTTATCTATGGTTGTTGGAATGTCATGCATGTATAAGTTGAACAGTGTTGGTGAGAGAACAGAGCCTTGAGGGACTCCGTTCGGATAAAGCTTGTTTTTGGATGACTTGCCATTAAATGTGACATGTGAGTATCTTCCTGAAAGATAGTTGCTCAGCCACCTTTTGGTGTTATTTTGCATGTTTGTGTTGAGTATTTTGTTTATGAGAGGGAAGCGTAGGATAGCATCAAATGCTTTACTTATATCTATTGTTGCTAATAGTGTACGTTGAGCTGGTCGTCTGGAGTTGATGCCATCCATGATGTGCTGCGTGAGGTTAGTGAGTAATGTCGTGGTTGAGTGATGAGGTCTGAATCCATGTTGAGTAGGCGATAGTGGTATGTGTGGGTTGGTGATTTGTAAGATTAGTCTTTCTGTTACTTTGGAAGTTGTGCATAGTAAAGTAATGGGTCTATAGGAAGCTGGTTCTGTTGGATTTTTGTTTGGTTTGAGTAGTGTAATAATTTTACCTTGTTTCCATGTCAAGAATAATAGTGTTGGTATGAATATGTGCTGATGTTTGTGAGAGCTAGTATTCCCTGTGGGCCCAAGTGTTTTATGTTAGATATGTTGTCTGGTCCAGTAGCCTTCGAATTCTTAATGTTTTTGATGATCTTGGTGGTCTGGTCTGTATTGAAGGGTGTAATGGTCGTGTCGAGTCTGTAGGTTTTCTTTTGTGTGGCTGTTTGTCTGTCTGCGTGTTTCTGGTTGTTGTCTCTGTTTAAGTGACTTAGCTTTGCGTAGTGATTAACTAGAATGTTAGCTTGTTGTGTATATGTTGGGATATTATTTTGGCTGCGACAGATAGCCGCGTGTGAGGTGTGAATGCCGCTGTTAGAGTGGGTAATGCTGTTTATAGTCTTGTATTGCCTGGATGTATCTGTGGAGTGGTTTAGTGTTTTTATGAATTCGCTAAATGTTTCTGTTTGTTTTTCTTTGAGTTTGTTGTTTATTTCTGTGTTGAGCTATTGCATCTGCTGTTTTATGGCTTCTGTGTGTGGTGTTTGTGTGTAATGTTTGAGGTTGTTACGTTGCCTTATGAGGTGGGCTATTTCTCTAATGTATCATAATTTGGGTTGTATTTCCTAATGTTGCCCTTCAGTATGTATTTGTTTGCATTACTGATGATCTAATTAAATGTCTTGAGTGTTGTATTGATGTTTATGATGGGTGTGCTGTTTAATGTGGTGAATTGTTCCTCAGTCTGTATTTTGAACTGTTCCCAATCAGCTTTCTTTTAATTTCTGTAAGTGTGCCTAAAACTATTAGGGCAGGAAAGGGGTTGAAACAGGAAGTGAGAACAGAAATCAGATTTTCCACACCATACCCTTAACCGTCACGTGCATCCAGCCACCGAAGAGAAAAAGAGAAGAAAGATAAAAAAGAAATCGTGACGGCAGAAAGGCAACTCTAATCCATACCATACATGTTTTGTTTGTTTCTGTGAAATTTTGTAGTTGTACAAAATGCTTTTCTACTCTATTCTTTGAACTATTAATAAGGCAAGCAAGTGTGTGCGTGTGTTTTCTGTAATTGGATATCTGTCATGTGTATATGTCTGCCAACTCTTTGAGAGAGAGAGAGAGAGAGAGAGAGAGAGAGAGAGAGAATGTGTGTGTGTGTGTGTGTTGACCTTCAGTGGCGATGGAAAGGAACCAAGGACTGTTTTCATAAGCCCCAGTTTTTAGATTTTCATTTTGCTACAATTTGTGAGGACAAACTAATATTGCCAGAAATAAACAGTTTGGAATTGGTTGGCATCCAGGTAAATAAAATTTGCAAATATGATAAATATTACAGCTATTATCAGATTTAAACCAAACTGAGCTATATTAAAATTACCGTCAACTTAAAATTATGATCCCCAATTTAGGGGGTTTCTTGTTTTACTATATAAGGTATTCTATTTCAAAGTTTCTTATCATTTGTTTAAGAGAAACGACTACATGTTGTCAAATAATTTAAACATTTTTTAAAACCTAATTCTACCCATATTACATTTCATCTACAAAAGGTGCTACATAGTAGTCATATCGTAACTCCGTTTGCCGTTGATCAGGGAAGTTAAGCGACATTGGGTTTGGTGAGTAGTTGGACGGGAACCATATTTCTGCGTCCAGAGAGTCTAGAACATATTGTGTGAACTCCACGTAAAGCTGTAAGTCCCGCCCGTCATGTGACCTTTGCTGTTACGAAGGAAGCTAAACAACTCCCAACACACACACACACACACACACAAAAGATATAAACTTTCTTGTACAGAGTTGCAGTTCATGAAAAAATGATGTAAAATAATAATATAATGTTCACTTTCCTTCGTAACATCTAAGGACATATGACGGAGGGGACCTACAGCTTGTTGTAGAATCCGAATCACTATGCTACCGAGGAGGACCCAGAGAAGACCCTCAATTGCTGAAATAAAACGTATGAACCAGCAAATTAACAGTTTAACTCTTTACTATTAGGCTACCCTGGCGAGTTGTTAACGTAAATGATTAAATCTAAAATATAGTTTAACTGGGTTCCCAGAGAGTGTTTTCATATAAAAACAAATTAAGAATAATAAGCTACAGTAATTTCTCGTTTACTAATAGTGTCACATTCCAGATTAAACACTAAAGCGAATTTCCAAAATCCAGAAGCAGTTCGGAGACAGAGACCACAATAACTTAGTAATACGTTAGGTTAAGTTAGGTTAGATTCGGTTCGGTTAAGTTAGATTAGGTTAGGTTAGGTTCGATTCTGTTAAGTTAGATTAAGTTAGGTTAGGTTCGGTTAAGTTAGATTAGGTTAGGTTAGGTTAGGTTAATAATTATGATCTGTCTCCAAACTACATCTGGATTCTGAAATGTTACCGAAACTAACTGCATAGAACTAAGAAATCTGCTTGCATAAAACTTCAGTTACGTAGACAAAACCAACTTAATATAATTTGGAATTTTAACTTTTTTAAAAACCGTCTGTGATTAACAAATTTCTCCCACCAAAAAATTAAAACAATACCGTATTTTGTAATTTGAAGCAAAGTTTAGACTAATTTTGCGTCAATGGGACAAAACGAATAGTAGACCATTTTAAAATTACATTTTAGAGAAAATACTTTTTTCAGTCACATAAATGGAAAGAATTTAATTAGTACATAAATGTGTGTATATAATAAATGGTAAATACATAGTTCTGCGATCATATTTTTTGGGGCAAAGTCGAAAAACACTCCCATGACCTGTGATTGCCGAAAGTAAATGTCGTGGGAAATTTCTAACCAATCTTATACTACCTACCGAATGCCGCCCAACTCGGGCATAAGATTCACCCTGATTGACATCACGTACGAAATGGGCGTAGTTTTCAACTGTCAAAAATATGATACCTTAAAAACTACATATTAGCTTAATAAATAAATAAACGATTTCCGGAGTACTTATGAATCTCAGTTGCAAACTTAATTCAGTGTTCAGCCACCGGGAATGCGAGAATCCCTAGAGGGCCGCACGTACTTTTCAGGGGCCCTGTCGAAAATTATGAAGTACATATCGTTCCTCCTGTAATGTAAAATGCATGGATGCACAATAACAAAAAGGGTGGGGGGTGAGAGTTATATTACACTGCCTAACAAAAACACATTTGTGCTGCTGATTTAATTCTAAGACCTGTTTCTGGATAATATTGATGTGCTGATTTCAAATATCACCTTAGATTTTGTCCATCACATCAGGTTTTCGTGCAATGTGCAATGCAATATGCCTATTTTGGGTGATCCATGAAGGGCGCTTATCAAAATTGATGATTTTTGAGACCTGTTGACAGCTGTTTTGCTGTTAAAATTTTATCTGTGGAATACGCAGATCTGTGCATTAAATCTAAAGGTCATGTATAACATATTAAAATCTTGGGTATCTGTGATTTCCCCAGGTGTGAGCGTGACGTCATGATCATGGATTCATTTTTTGCTTATTTAAACACTTTTAATCACTTTATGTGTCAATATTACCATTGTATATTAAAGTTCACTCCCTGCACAATTGTTTACTTTTCCATGCTGATTCTGAGTATGTAAAAACTTATTTTTTGAAAAGAAAAAAAATTGGGCATAACCCTGCCAAAATGCGATATCTCCAAAATATCCGTATTTGATTGCTCGAAAACCTGACGTGATAGGCAAAAACTAAGGTGATTTTTGAAATCAGCACACCAAAGTTACCTAAAAACAGGTGTTAGAATTAAATCAGCAAAATTGGTGTTGGGCAGCGTTATATATGGTAAAAATTCGTTTTAACACATAAGCTGCACTTTTTTTAACAAAGCATTTTTCCGGTTAATTTCGATGTATTTTGAAAGAATCCGAGATCCGTTTCTTGTGCAAATGAGTAGTTCTCGAGATATCTTCATTTTTGATGCAGATGAAAATATTTGGAAAACCACTCATTTTCACAAGAAAGGAATCGCATATTCCTTCAAAACATAACGAAATTAACCAAAGAATACTTTCTGGGGTAAATCTTGATGTCATCACCTGAATTTCGGGAAAATACCTATATGGCCGTAATCTACATAACAATACAACACATTTTTCAAGAGTACTGTTTTTTGTTCAAATACATTATAACAAATTATTATGAAATATAATATCTCGTTGCTATTTATTCATATGCTCGGCCAATCATGTGACATGTATTTCCACTGTGGCTGAGAGGCAGTTATTCGTGATATTTTTGTTAGTTTTAACGAAGATATCACAACTTAACCTAACCAATCGTCAAGGGCGTACAATTTTCCCGTAGGTTTCGATTAATAAAATTAATCGAAACCAATGGGAAATTGTTGAATGCCCGGTTAGGTCAACTGTACGTCTTTGACGATTGGTTTGGTTAAGTCGTGATATTTTCATTAAAATTAACAAAAATATCACGAATAACTGCCTCGAGTAAATCTTAAAGAAATGTCATCACCTGAAAAATCATACCAAAATGCGTTTCCAGAAATTTCATCGCCGCAAATTTCATCGCCACAATTTCATTGCCAAGAATTTCATCGCCGGGAAATTTCATCGCCAGGAATTTTCATCGCTAGGAATTTTCATCGCTAGGAAAATACATCGCCGCAAAATAGAAACTAAATTTTAAAAATATTTACAATATGTTCTAAATATAATATATATAGATATATATATTTACAAGATTTGCATTGAATTAATTTTTCTTAATAATTTTATGTTCTTAATATTTGTTATACAAATTTGTTTATACAAATACAAATGATTGTTATTGTTAATTGTATACATATATATAAGTTATACAAGTGAAGCTTTAAATGATCATGGGACTGATAATTATAAGATTATGATTAAGTGTCCCATTTTGGTCTTTTTTGACGTAAATGCAGGTGACTGTTTTAAGAAGATAAGATGGGAAAAAGGTTACCAGATTAAAATGGTTAGTTTTAACATGCAGGTGACTATTTTAAGAAGATAAGATGGGAGAAAGGTTACAAGATTAAAATGGTTAGTTTTAGCCCATTTGTCCTGCCCCGCATAAAAGCCCCGCCACTGTAGTCATTAAAATAGACCTTTAAGATTTTCGAGTCTATATTATTTGAAATTATAATACGAATTTTATCATTATAGACTTGGTATTGTC